>MU269990.1:74826031-74987194 GCA_021432705.1 Caranx ignobilis | reverse complement strand
TTAAATGTGTGAAACCAGACGATATATCCCTCTCCATCATGGGCTTGGTCATTCTCACATTTATTCTCTCATTAATTTTTTTGCCATACATATATGCTGGTATATTACATTAGAGAGCAGAGCCACAGTCCACTCTGGTGCTCTGTGTTCCTAGCATTTTTAATACACAGGCCTCACCTCGATTAAAGCAAATAAAACTACTTTCATTACATCTATGCTATTACTGAAGGAGGCACAGGAATGATTAAACATAAGACAGTGAGCAGAGAGAGCACGCCATAGTGAGGGAGAGGGAGATGTCATCAGAAACTAGGCTTCATCCTAAACTGTGGCCAAATCTACATATTGCGCAGAGGGAATCAGACATAAAGGCTGGCCTCTCATAAAAATCTGTTACATTCTGGAGTTAGTAAAGTAAACAAAAGCTACACTGTTGTAGATCCCAGATGGAGGTTGTAAGTTGTGTGAGGGACAAAAGAAGAAATATAATCAGTTTTAGAGCATGTAGCTCACCTGGCAGGGGGCTTACTAGTTGAACTTTTGTGCTTTGACCCAGTTACCTCATTTTGAGTTGGTGGTGTTTTATCTTCTATGTTTCTCTGTCATGTGACCTTGTCTTGTTATCCCACAAAGGATGTGTGTGTTTGTGACTTGACTTACATTGAAAACTGAGGCTCCCCAGTAGCTCACCTGCTAGTGAGGGCCATGTGCTAAGGCTGAGCCCTCATCTCTTCTATCACTATAGAAATAAGGCAGAAATGCCAAAAAGAGTGATAGCAAAATACTGTCACCTTTAAACACATGTCAGAAAGATATTCAGTTTCTGACATTTAAGGAACTATATTTATTAGTTTTGCTGAGAGAGATGTCAAACATTCCTTTAAGTTCGGAAATGAAATTATAAAATCACCTGAAGGGAATCACAAAGTTGTCTTTTATACCTCCAGGTAACTTCAGAAACATCTTAAACTGTAAAACTAAGTTCAGGGTTTCTCTGTGACTTCTGTTTCAAGCACACTGAGGTGATGGAGTCTCCTCATCCTGCAAAAAACTAAATTATCCAAGCTGGTGTATGGACAGAGGGCTGGGATGTCGAAGTTCAGGTCAACTAAAAAACCAGATCTCAGAACCCCACTGACCATCAATCTAATGTAATCAGTGACTATTTCCTTTAAACGAGGCATTAGATGCGGGAGATGGTTATATTCATTGAACTGCCAGTTAAGACCAGCAGGCATCACTGGATTGCTGAAGCTTCTGATTCAAGCAATATGCATGTGATATTCTGCACTGATCGTTACTGCTGTTCATTGTTAAGTTATCTGAAATGAAGAGGGAACTGGAAAATGTTGGACCCTCCATTCCTTCCCTTGCATATTAACAATGTGACTGTGTGATCCTGGGGCGAGGATGGACACTCTGGCAAAATCCCCGGAGGCCTTCCCCTTTGATGGTCGGCACCATGGAAACATACGGCGATTTGTCTGTCACAGTGTCCCTGGTGGAAAGCTCATAATTATGAGAGCATTGTGATTAGAGTGAAGTCTGGATTATAAGACAATATGCCTCACTCTCACATCTCTTTCAGTTGATGGAACTGACTCATCTTTAGAAATGAAAACTCGATTGATTTTCTTTTCTCCTCTTTATTTGCCAGGTACTGAATTGGCTGCGCATGTGTCGAGCCATGACTTCCAACAAGAAAAGAAGAAAAGAAGAAGAAGAAAAAAAAAACAGCTTACAACCTTGACAAACTGATTAGGTGGGAGAATACTTTCATGTGGCTTAAAAGACACCATCTGCTGGAAATTAAACACACATACAGCGGTAAACAGCCTCTGAAGCACAGACAGGAGCATCTCAGGAAATAAAGTTGCATGTCATTGTAATGGGGAGCATTAATACCAAACATGCAGACATGAAGTGAATAAATGAGGCAGCAGACTAAATTTTGTATTCTAACACCACAGGGATAATGGGGATTATATTAACCTTTTGCAAAGCTTTAATTCCATCTGAAACATTCTGCCTCAACAGGCAAATCCTAAAATGCTTCACTTCTATTACAGTAAAAAAAAAAGGGTGGGGAGGGAGTTTTGTAAGCTACATCAAGTCTTGTTGACTTATTCAGTACATATTCTCTGGCGTATCATTTTAGCCGTTACCGCAACAGTGCAATGAAGCTGTGGCTCCACTAGAGGAGTTGAAAAAAAAACGTCTTGAAGGTTACAGATGTTTAATTATAATGATGTTATCTCTAATGAACCAAAACGTCCTTGCAAAGCCACTATTAACAGCACAAAGCCGAGGGGCTGCCATCACTGCAGGGGTGATGAGCACTCAGTTCGCAGCAAGAACAACATCTAAACCATTTCATTCACCCATTGATACAGACTGTTCTGCACAAAGACACGCACTGTGTTTCTTTCAGTGTGAAATCTGCAAGACCTTTCAAAGATATTACCACAAGATATTACTATGTTTCTGTGTGCCAGGTGAGTAATGGGCAACCATCTGCGACTCAGTGAAGTAATGACAGCTCAAGACTGGCCTTAAGACAAAATCTTTGAGGGAGAGGCGTTGCTGTGATGAAGCTGGAGGAACTTACAAGAGGCCAATTAAGAACAGAATGGTCAAACTGGAAGCAGCAGAAACACAGATACCATGACTTTTAAATGATCAAATTTCATCCCCTTGCATCTGGACATTATTATTTGTAGGCTGGGGCTTCCCTGTATCACTGCAACACTTCATACTGACATTTTGTGACACACTTTAGCGTTATTGTAACTGAAGCGTCTGTGATTTGGACAGTGCACTCTTTGATATTGTGAGTTTGGTTATGTTTTGATTGATTGTGCAGCCAAAATAAACTAGGTGACATCATCAGGCTGAGCAGTACAACACACAACACATTATCACTGCCTCATTCAGATGAGCACAAGGTTAAAGAGGGACTAATTATACAAGATGTGGTCAAAAATTGTATGTTTCTAGAAAAAGTATGAAAAATTCCTTAAAAAAGTGCTCATGAGCAATCTGAAGCAAGTCCAATACATCATCACTAACATGGAAGTGATGAGTGAACAATAACAACAGCTCAGGCCCACACTCAGAAGTTGTGAAACAGATCAATGTTTCTACAGAATTTCAATAAATAGATGAGTAAAAGCAAACCATCTGCCACACAGCTGTTTGATAAGTAACACAGAAACAACAGCTGTAGGCGATGTGATCATTTTGCATTCACAAAAGTGTAGTCTTACATTTACTCAGTCTGGTGGAGGACTCAGACTCATCTCAATTGAAAGATTAAAAAACCCATTAGTGGAAATCACAAAATACTTGAGGTGATCAGAGTGTGTGGTGCTGATGCTGCCTCCTCTCCTCCTCTTCGTACACCCCCTCTCCTCCTTTCTGGCAGCATCCACTCACATTACCGTCTCTGTGGCTCCTGGTCAGGTCCGTATACTCTCAGGACGACCCCTCCCACCGCGCCGTGTAACCCGAGCCTGCAGGTGAACAGTTAAGCGGATTATGTGCAGGGGTGGCAGCGATGCCCTTCTTCTCCTGAATGAGCGAAGTTGCCTGTTGTATTTTTGAGGATTCACACACGGGACGCGATCCCGCGTCTGCACGAGGAGCCGGAGGAGCCGAGGGGTCTGGACGGTGAAGGTGTGAGGTGAGTGTTTGTGTGTGTGTGTGTGTGTGTGTGTGTGTGTGTGTGGTGTGTGTGTGTGTGTGTGTGTGTGTTCGCTCCGCTTGATTTGTTTTGGTTCCGGGCAGCGATCTCTGGACTCAGCCAGCGGGAGCAGAGGAGGGAAGCAACAGCAGATCTGTCCACACACACTCAGTTTCCCCTCATCATCGGTTTCTGACTTTTTTATTTTGTGAACTGTTGTCACTTCTGTAAACTTCACAAGGTGCGATGGATGGATAGATAGATAGATAGATAGATAGATAGATAGATAGATAGATAGATAGATAGATGGATAGACATTGGGTCAAACTGGATGAAAATAGTTGGTGCTGTGAGCTGAAGATAAAGCAGACCTGTATTGGTGGGAAATGGGGGAGGAGTATGGATTACTAACATGTATGGATTAAGTTACACTTGTACGGGCAGTTACTAACAGTTGTCATGTGCGGATGATATCAGTAGCTATTGTTGTTGCATTTAAATATGGATTATTATTTATTTTTAGTTGCATGCATGTAATGCCTTTCTCTGTATTGTTGTTTTACTCACACTGTTACTGAGTTCTCACTGTTTATCTTACTGCTTTGATTACTTACTATAATGTATGTGTAATAGCTCTGTGTAGATTCAGAACATGGAGACTCTTTGGCATAATAATGAACTGTACAATAGTATGGAACATAAGGAGATTTATTTACATGTTCCCTGTGTCTTCTTTGTTTCTTCTCTTCAGATGATAGTATCACTCCATCATCAGAGTCTTGTAAACCTGACATGTGGACACCAGGTGAAACAGTGACCTGAGATCCCACCTTCAGGGAAAACCAGGATGCATCCCATTGCATCACAGTGTTCAGGCGAGACTCGCGTTGGAGGCAGCCGCTGTGACCCTGCCCCTGCAGCCTTACTGCTCCTCTTGTGTCTTGGCTTCCCTCCCTCTGTGGCTGCTTGCCCACCCTACTGCCTTTGCGCCAGTGATATCATTTCCTGCAGTGGCCGCAATCTGTCCACGCTGCCCTTTGATCTCCCCAGCTATGCCACACGGCTGGACCTGGGCCACAACGCTCTCTCTGCCCTGCCCGTGGACTGGTATCCTCAACAGTTTGAGCGACTCACCACACTGGTTCTCAGTCGAAACTTCATAAGCCGAATTGAAGTGAATGCTTTCAGTGTCACGCCGCATCTCCTCCACCTGGACCTGTCATCCAACCAATTTACAGTGCTGAACTTCTCAATCTTCTCTGGGTTGAAGGAACTGAAAGAGCTGCTGCTGTTTGACAACCAGATAGTCCAGATCAGTCCAGGGGCCTTCAGTGATCTTCACAGCCTGCAGAAGCTCTATCTCTCTGGTAACAAACTGACAATTTTTCCCTGGGGATTTACAGGGAACCTGGAGGGCCTCGTAACCTGACCTTCTTGATCTGTCCTACAACAGTCTCTCTGAGGTGCCTGTCCAGAGTCTGCTCTCTGTCACCCCACAAGGTGGAGTTTATTTGCAGGAAAACCCTCTGGTCTGTGACTGTGCTTTAGTTGCCTTGCTTGAGTACTGGATGTGGAAACAGTATCGTCCTCTGGTGGATTTCAGAAGTGAATACCCATGTAGTGGTGATTCAGGACCAGAGCTGAATTGTAGCCAGCAGAGGGATACAGACATACCCTTTGAGACACAGACTTACCAAGAGGAACCTGGTAAAAGGCTGAGAGTTCCATGCCCAGGATTGGCTTTATCAACCCAGGAGGGGCAGGTGGTGTTCTGGATTACCCCACGGACTGTTGTCAATTCATCAACCAGTGATCCCAGTGATCACTTAATAGTCCTTCCCAATGGTACCCTTGAAATCAGAGAAGCATTCAAGGAGGATTCTGGTACGTATGGGTGTGTAGCAGCCCGTCAGCGACTCTACAAACCCTATGAGACCGTGGAGGTAAATGTGGTGATCGGAAACTTTTCTGCCTCCGCCAGTGACTTGGCACATCGCAGCGGCGCAGAGCATTTTAACACTGCATTCACCACCCTTGCTTCCTGTGTGGTCAGCATCATATTGGTGCTGCTGTACCTCTACCTCACCCCATGTCGCTGCAGAGAAAGCCGGGGTGGAGCAAGAGGGTGCGGAGGACGAGCCATCATCCTCTGTTCAGACCCCAGAGAGGTGGAGTCAGGACAGCGGAGGTCAAATGGAAAGAGGGTGGCTTTCTTAGAGCCTCAGGCAGAGGACTCTGATATTGCCAGCCCAAAATCACCAGCGATGAACTTAGGACACATTACTACTGAGGGAATTCTCAAGAATGGAAGTAGGACAGTGGGACAGACCCTCACAGATGCTCACATGGCATAGCAAGAAAATGAACTTTTACTTGTGTCTAGTGTTTCTTTTCACTGCCGTCAGAACAAAATGGAAAAATTCATTTGATGTGAAATTGCGCAGTGTTTCTGATTCTCGTGAGGTATTTGTACACTGTAGGACCTGGGTTGTCATAGGACGAATTTCAATTATGTCTTCACTGTAAGTGGTGTCTGTTTTTTATGTTATGGAAATATCAGTACCGTAGAGAAACTGCCACAGCAAAAGATCACAAAGATGATATAAATGTGGGTGGCTTTTAAAATTGAGCCGAGAGGAATATTCACACCTGATTTGATAAGCTGCTACAGGCAATGATGTTTAATGTACAGTATTTGCATTATGAACACAGCCATTGCAGCATCCCTTGTTATTTTTAACCATCTGTCTCCTACTGAGAAGCACATCATAATCAAAACATGGCAGTGCTATACATTAAAGCATTTGAACTTTGATGTTTTCCAGATGGGCCTGTGTTTGCTGCACACTACCCTCAAATGACGCTGGTTAGATATGACCCTTTGAAAGATCCTTTATAAAGTGTAAAGAAAGAATACACAGTGAGATATAAACAAATGTAGCCTATGTTGTGTTTAGTGTGTTTAGTAGGACTAAAATACTTTGGAGGAATTCTCTCAAAAGGGTAGTTCACTGAAAGTTCACCAAACATATATTTCTCATTTCGTTATTGTCATGGTATCTATCCATTCAAATAGATTCAGCTTTATTTTCTCAGATTGTAAGATCTTTCTTAGATTTCTGTCTCCACCTCAACACAATTAAAGGAGCTATTTGTACGTTTTGCTCTCGTTATGTAGCTAACGTTAGTATTAATTGCTGTTTACTTTCTAGTCTTGTGAGGTCAGACAGTCATTTACTCACCAACAGCTGTCTCCACAGGTGGAAACAAAGAGCTCTTGTCTCTCATGTCTTTTCTTCTACTGAAGTTAGTGTGCGAATCAGCTAGTCCTGCCCATCTTGTCACTTTCTGATTCTGACTCTCTGCAGTAACCTCCAATCTGCCCCGAAGATATATCTGTACAGAGGACATTTTATAACCGTGTCTCGTAAACTCAACAATGGTCAAAAAGTTTTGCGAGAGAAAATCACTATCACCACCAGCTCGAAACCACGCAAGCAATCTGCACAGGTTTTTTTTGGTGTTGTACACCATCAAGTAAAGGAGGAAATACGGTTGGCTCCCACAATTCCTGTGGACTGACCCCTTAATCTGATGAATGAGCATGAAAATTATATCCTAAATTTAAAATATACAAAGATATGAGGTTTTGTTTTTTTTGTTTTTGGGTGGGGGGCAGCAGGTATTTACTATATGACTGTCATAATTTGACACATGTTAGAAAATGATGATATAACAATAAAGATATCAGTCTGAGTTTAGGTCCATATTTGCCCACTTGGAATGGACTTTCACAGCAGGTTGGACACTGTTCGTCCCGCTCCTCCTTCCCCTTGTCACTGAGACTCACAGCCTTTCAAAGTCCCAATGCATGGAGGGATTGACCCTCAGTGATTCAGACAGAAGTGGAGTTTGAGCTTGGCGATGAAGCCCCTATCAGTGTTGAACCACACTGACAGGGGCTTCATCGCCAAGCTCAAACTCCACTCCTGTCTGAAATGAGAGGGAGGTTTGCCAGCTTGCCCCAAGCCCACCGCGACCTACATTACTGTTTCCACTGTCTGGTTTATATAGGTGTGTGGAATCATTCCCTAGGTGCCAAGAGGCTTGTTATCATTTCCTTGGCTGTACATGTCCATGACACCACTGTCTAAATACCAACTTTTTTTTCTTCTGTTCTGACACAGGGCACATTATAAGTAGAAGCAGTGAAACTAACACTTCTGACTTATGATATTTGTAGGTATGAAATAAAATCTTTCAATTTTGGAGGCTGAGTGTGTTCCTTTCTCAGCACAACAGTTTACACTCATGTTCATGTTGTTTGGCTAAAATCTTTTTAGGTACAACTGTGTCCTGAAATGAACAGAGACTTTTAGGCTGAAAAATGAAAATTAGTGTTACATCAGTAGGATTTAAGGATGATGAATAACCTCTTCGTGAGTCAATAAATCGCGTTTTCAAAAATCCTCTTACAAGCCTTTTCAGTGGTTACCAAAAAAAAAACCAGACAAAAAACACAAACAAACAAACAAACAAAAAAAAACTGTGTTTTTTCTGTGTTTTTTTCCTTGTTGGTCAGTATTTTTCCAGCTGAGGACACAAGGAGTCTTTTACAGCGGCTTCAGGTTCTGAGAGGTGACAGGCCACTAGCAGGTGTTAAGTAGAGACTCCAGGTGGTGATGGATCCCACTGGGACTAATTTAAGCATCCCTATGTCCTCACCACAGCAAGTAGTTTTTCACAGGTCAACACACTGACATCTGCAGAGTGTTGCAGGTTGTCCTGAGCACTGCTGAGAAAACTAATGACTCGTTTTCCTGGTCCAGTTAGCAAATTAGAGCAAGTGGTCATTTCACTGAATTATAACATTTTAATGACTGTAATTATTAGGATGACTGTCATTCCAGTTGTTGCCTCATTTAATTTATTTCTTTTTTCTTGTAGTTTTGGAATGTATAGTCCACCAATATTACACAGAAGTTCCTAAGAATGTTGACTGGGATATTATGCATTTGTTATCTGAACAAACCTAATGCGAGGCTGGGAGGGTCATGATCAAACTGGAGTTCACAATATATGGTGTTTCTCAAATGGCCTCACTGGAAAGAGCAACCTTCTTCTCATCTTTGAAGAATGAAGCAAAGACTGCAGTTCCTCCACTGACCAGTAGAGTGAGTCTCCAACAGTGAGTCAGTCTCCATAGATTCTAATGTTAAAGTGTCCAACTCTACAGCAAAAATGTGAATGTGTTTACAGCCTTGTGAAACAAAAGTTTTAGTCTCCACAGCTCCTTCATGACGACTGTTTAACTCACCTGTTTACATTTTAGTAAGACTTCTAATTTGAATTGATTTACAATCAGATTTGAGGGTTCGGCCTCACTGAGTAACAGGTGGGTGACCAAATGCTTACCACAGGTCCACATGAAACAAAATCCTTGGCTCCACACAGCCCCATGTTTTGTCCATTTTTGGATTAGCTGGGAGTCAGGGGGCAGAGTCACAGAAATTGTTGAATGCACCCTTCTTAATTCCAAAATGGGATAATGGAGTCGGCAATGAGTCTATTGAACCATCTGACAGGTTGTTCTGATGAGCACACAAGCAGCCTGCTCAAAGATGCCACTGAGTTGCATCATGGGAATTGCGGGATCTGGTGTTTGATCATAACTTCCACTGGGGACTAAATGTCAGGAAAACTTTATGCTGCCTGAACTGTTTCAATTTAACCAGTCTTCTGTCTTTCATAGGTCCCCATATTCATAACATTTCTGGAGCCCCTTTACCCCCTTTAGGACATTATTATTATTATTTTAAAAAAACAACAACTTAGTTTTGGTTCTTCCAGCAACACAGTAATTCTCCCCCACATTAGAAACACTGTATGTTTTCAGAATATTAAACTTTACTATAGACAAAAAGCAAACGTGATTAAGAAAATTAAACACAAATAAAATAAAAATCTTATCATTTTTTGAATGTCTCCATCCTCAGTCTCCTCTTGTAATAGCAGTAGAGGTGATAGAGCAGCAGAATGTATATCTAATAATATCTAATATCTAATATAATAATGTAAGTTGTAAAATTCTCCTTAATCCTACAAAGGCTTGATATGAAGTGAGTTCCAAAAGGACAGCAGCATTTAATCTCCTCTGTGCCCAATATAAATATACTCATTTCCTGCCTATCCATAATTCAAATGCTGGAGGAGTGTAATGGATGTGTGGGTTGTAGTTTAAATAGAAACATTAATGTGAACACATTCAAGACAATGGCACCATTTAGCAAATTGTTCCCACTGTTTAATTAACATGATTTTATTAATGACAGCCTCTTAACTGCACAATGGATCCACAATGAGCTGACAAATAGTAAAATCTAGTGGTGATTATTCTCCCTGCAGACTTATTTAAGCAAAGCTCATGGACAGCAACAAACAGGCTACCTTGCCATTCTTTAGTTAGCACTACCTTTGAAAGCTGGTCTAAGTCATCTTTTGGTCTGCTGGTCTATTACTTTAGCTGCCTTTGTGCAACCAAAACTCAGGTGTCAGCACATACTGCAAAAATGATGTTAAATCCTGTCAAACAACATGCATGAAAAATGAATGTCATATGATGGCGAGCTCAGTGCACAGCACATTACAGCACTGTGAGTGGAGACATGTGCATCCCCCAGTGGAATTTGATCCTGTTAACGCATGCGAGCTCCTGTGCTGCACCTTTTACATGCTACAGACATTAATGGTTTCCAGAGAGTAAAGCCATGCACATGCATAAAGTATTTGCACATTTGCATTTATTTAATGCTTCTTAAAAAAACGGTAAACCCATTTGGACTGAAGAAATAGTATTGACGTTATAAAAAATTCAACACATACTGTATATTTATAACTGAAACAAGGTTTATGAGAGGTATGAAAGAGCATGTGACATATAGAACATTGGAAAAATAATAACAGTCAGAAATTCAATTACTTGCTGGATGAAAATCTAATTTTTAATACAGCGTATATGAGTTCTATAATAACAGTGAAAAGCTGCTGCTGGACTCACTGAAGTGGGTAACATGTTACACTTGTACAATGTCAGCGTTTATTACATCCTGGGGGGTTTATCATGTTTTCAAGTCTCACAGCTTGATTTTTACTGCTTCTCCTACTTCAGTTCAACCAGGAAAGATGAGTTATTTAGAAAAAAACCCTAACTGTTGGTCATTATAACAGTCTCTAATTGATGTTGGTTCCAGTGGCCTATGTTTATCCTTATCAATATTCTGCAGTACTGTGTCAGAATATGGAGCAAGTGAGGTAAGCAATGTTCTTTAAGGAGCATAAAGGTCATAATCAAATCAAGTCAAATCACTTGTGCATCAGTTAGTGATCAGTGAAAATGGTGAAAGTGCTTGAGAACAACAGGAATTTAGAGGAGAGCCTCTGCCAAATGGACGTTTCATCAACTAACGACTATCAGAGTGAGTGGAGGAAGCAGACAGAGGAGTTAATGTGATTCAGCACTGAGAGTGATGTGGAGGGGTGAGTGTTCAGCCCACAATACGTTAGGGAGGAATTCTAATGTTATGACTGTAGATCTGAGCCAGATTAAGCTGATATTGTCTATATGGATGACAGGCTTTTCAAAGCAAAGCAATGTGACAGAGGGAGAGTTAGCTCTAGGTGGCAGGATTAAAATGTGCAATAGCAAGTACAAGACTTTACAGCTTGCATTTGGTGCCATTTTGATGCTGCAAGGTGCAAGCAGAGCAATGTGAGATAATTCAGTGGGAATAAACATAACACATTACCTGTGAAAGTGCCAGTATCAAAGGAACAAACATCTGTGGAGCTAAAGTGGGAAGAGAAAGCCATCGACTCTGCCATGTGAGGAAGAGTTGATGATATTTCCAGGTGTCTTTTTCTCTCATCTCCTAGGGCATTGATTTTTAAAGATGACATTTCATTGATAATTTGAGGATCTCATGAGGTTTGTGTGCTTTCCAAAGAGGTGATATTACACAACCAGGAAATTATAAGAGGAAAAGAAGAGGGTCGGGCACTGGAGTTAATGAACAAAGCAAAATAATTTCCAACCAAAGGCTAATGATGGCAGCATAATGAGGTAGAAAGGAATTTAACAGATTCTAAGATGAAGCCTTGCAAGGACACGATTAATGTAGGTTAATTTCACCCCAGGCTTCCTGGTTTATCCCTCACCCCCACCCCCCCATATTGTCAGTCTACAGAGGCAGCAGATTATTGCAGTCGATTGCATGGCAGTTTCAGTCAAGTTGACGGATAGTGTCATCTTCAGATCTTTTTTGACAAAACACCATCAAGGCTGTGGCTCCTGCAAAATGTTCAGCAGTGAAAGAAAGTACCAAGAGTGTACTTAAGGATGCTTGGGAAAAATGATGTGCTATTTCTCTTGAAAAAAAAAATGCTGGGCCTACACACAGGATCCATATGTCTTGTATGTTTGTCTGATGCTGTTGCCAGACTGTGTATGACAAGCTATAATCCATGCAAAGACCATCCCAACCCATCTGTTAGCACAACCTGGCAACATGCAGCCCAACAGTTGTACACCTTGAGCATAAGCTTGACCTTTGACCAAGACCAAATGAGAGAATGTGTGGGGTGAGAGGTCACAAAAAGGTGATACAATGAAAAATATCAATGTTTTACATTATAAGTGTAATTTTTACAATATTGTATGAGAACAACAGATGATGTGTGAGTGTTAGTGTGCTTATATACAGTCTACCCCTCAGAGTTGCATTTAGTTTGGGGTTTTGTGTGTTTTCATGATTGCATTGTTTCTGTATTGGCAGCACATCTGCGGCACATCTTTTCACTTTTTTCACTTAGTTTTATATATTTGCATACCTTTGAATATTTTTTATTACAATTAACAGTTTTTTCCTCCTGATGGAAGTGTTTTATTTTTGTCCTTGTCAGCCATTGTGGACAGAGCATTTGTGCAGGTTTAGCAAAACTAATTTACTTTATGTTCATATAATATTCATTTAATGATAAATGTTCAAATTAACCAACATGATGGAAATTAAATGCACAAATTAAAGGAATGTGTTTAAATTGTACTTATGTTATGTATAAAAATCAATTGTTTTTGTGTTTACACTAAAATCAACTGTATCACTTAAAGCAGGTGATATTAAAGTTAGCACGAATTCACACAATATTCTTAATGTGCATGAGATTTTTTCAAAATTTGACTTTTATCCAAATATGTTGCAGTCACTGCTTTTTACCTGGTTTCATTTCATATTAAATGACATCTATTAGACATCATGTTTTATTAGCAGAGGTGTTTGAAAATGTATCACTTCACTTGAGTTTGAAAAAAGCGAATAATATCCAATCAATTCATCTGATTTTATAGGATGTATATATTTGTCGTATCTGTTAATGTTTGTCTCATAATGAACAGCTACAAATACATAACACAACAAAAGTAGTAACAAAATTTAGTCAGTGAGTGACATTTGCAGGTTTGTTTGAATTATCTTTAATTTGCGGAACAACAGGGCAGCTAACTAACTTAGCAGTGCACTTTTCCCCAGTTGCTCAGTACTCAGTCCTCAGTGGCTCATTCAACAAGCCAAGGTGCAGGACAAGGTGTAACTTTGTATGTCTGTAAATTAGAGAACAAGGTGAGTGCAGATTATTAAAGATACCCTGTGAAGTTTGCTTTAGGTCATAAAAGAGTCTCATAATAATGTGAATGAATCTACATTACCCACACTTGTTTATGTGTCTATTTTCCATAAATATAACGTTTTTTCTTTGTAGTTATTTTGATATTATTATTTAGTGGTCAACTCACCCAGCATTTCCACGGAAAGACAGAGCGATTTACAGCATGTGCCGACAGAGACTAGCAGAACCATTTGACAGAAGTCTAAAAAACGTTAATAATAGTAAAACTTGTCTGTGTTACCTCATCAGTGGCCATCGTTTGGTCCGGTCTTCAAAACTCCCATGGCTTGCTCTGGCTAGCTTGCTCATTTGTGACCGTGCGCGTGGAGGCTCATGGGAAATGTAGTGTGAAAACACTTCCACTTTCTGAAACTCCTCATTGTCCCTTTAATACCTGTTAATCTTCTGCATGTTTCAAGCTCATTTTGGGGGGGGGGTTTGCAGACATCAAAGCTCAGATAGACTGATTGTATGTTGCCTGACCATCAGCAGTTGGTGGAGACAGATAAAAAAGATGACTGGATACAAAACCTACATTCAGCAAGTATAATTCAAAATCACTCCAACTATGCTTTGTGTCTGGCAGAAATGTAAATATAAAGAATTGTTTGGTGCCATTTTTACCATTTAAACCTTAGAAAGTGGGGCGCCGTATGTTAAGCGGGCGCCCCATATGCAGAGGCTATAGTCCTCGCTGCAGTCGGCCCTGGTTTGAATCCCACATCGCCATTTGCTGTATGTCATTCCTCCTCTCTCTGCATCCTCATTTCCTGTCTCTCTACACTGTGCTATCCAATAAAGGCAAAAAGCCCAAAAAATATACTTAAAAAAAAACAACCTTAGAACCTGCTCAAACATGATGATACCACATATACAGGCCTTCTAAAGAAAACATGACAAAGGAAATAAAATGAAAGCCGTGAGACCAAGATTCCAGAAGAGCTCATGAAATGTACCTTTTTGACTTTTACTGGTTATAATTTTGGTGAACTGTCCTTGTTATCTTTGATGCTGAATAAAATGTGATGATTCAAATTCTGATGCACTTTTTTTCCTCCAAGGTTTGTGAGCTGAATTTTTGGATATTTCCTTGCAGTGGACAGAGATATTAATGAAATAATGATCCTGATGCCTGTGCATCCAGAGGGGACTGAGCTCTGAAGAGGTGTAACTGTGACTCAAACTGACCACATGCAGTGTCTTTGATTCCTTTTGATTCCCCCGTGGAGACTTTAGCTGCCTAATTTGGATTTGTCCTGCTGGATGCTCATATCTATTACAAACTGCATCCTGTAATTTTACTAAGTTTAAAATCCCATCTGACACAGTGAATTAAATTACAAGGGACCACAGGGAATATCTCATCCTCCACCTCCCCCTGTAATGTGAACAGTGACTGAATGGAGCTTATGAGATTTCAAATCAGGTGAGAAAGAACCTTCATTTCCTGTGGTTTTGCCAGATGTTTAGAATGGTTATACAATTATACTGCCTTTGAATCTATTTAAGTGTATCCTTTCTTTCTTTTGGTTGTTGTATTCATTATTGTAAATAAATTTTCATATTGTTTATAGTCCACACATTTTCCTTCCTGACCACATAGTATTCTGTGATGCATGCGCTGCCATGAATGTTTGCAGCTTAATCTTGAATGCTTGCTTTAAATAGGGTTATTGGTTTATGCTAATCGCACCCTGGAGGTTTGTTTTTCAGAACCCTCTGTGCAGTGCATGATAGAAGGCACTGTCTCTGTGGGGCTAACTAACTTTTTGAAGATAAATTTCTGTCCCAATATGAATGCCATTAAAGTCATGGTCAGTAAAATGGATTACACCAGCACTTGTCCACTATTGGCTTTTATTTTTTGAGGTGTGTGCTGCTGTGTATGCTGCAGGTTCCATGCAGTTCCTGTCAGTCTGACTTGTTTTGATGGCAGCCATGGCTCAGTATAGGCAGTTTCATTTGATTTAAACCAATTTATTCTGAACTACCACATGACCAGAGTTCAGAAGAGCACAAAAGCAGGGAAAGTGTTATGATATAATTGTAAAATAATAATGAATAAATTATAGCTGCTTTGCAGCAGTGGTCGGGGCCGGGCAATTTTGGACAAATTTAGGCAATTTTGAGTAACAAGAGAGACAGGAGAAAATAGAGACAACAAGAACATAAGCTTTACAATGTTCATTCTGCTTTAGCTGAGGATTGAACTCACAAACTCTGACAAAAAGAAACAGCCCCTAACTCATTGAGCTAAATGGCTGGAAGTGAGATTTGGTGTGTGGCTGAACAAATAGACTCAGGGAGTGACCAGCCAGGCAGCAGTTGTCAAGGCAGATTCCAAAATTGTCAAAATGTCGAAAATTCTGTTGTGTTGTTGTTGTTTTATTTACTTATTTATTTGTTGATGAATGAAATAAATAAACCAAACAAACCAATGTAGTATTATGACTATTAGGAATGTCTTTTGAAACAGTGCCCCAATAGCAGCAGGGATACTGGACGTTGGTTGTCATGGTTAAAACAATAAAGTAAAAAAACAGACACAAAATGTTGTAAAAGGTTATGCACCAGAAATGATATCTAGGACCTTCAATAATCACAACCTGGGTGGACAACCTGGTCAACTAGCTACTGGAAAGCTACAGGGGCTAAAAACCCTCTTTTTGGGACATGTTCCTGGCGAAGTTATGTAAATGCAAATATTTAGGTACCACAATGGCATAAATAGTCATACAACTATATAATTTGGCATAGAGTATCCTGACACATAGCGGGGAGCAGGAAAACAAGATTCTGGGGCTTGCTGCAGCTCTATTTTAAGATAAAACTTCCCTAATTCATAAGCTTCCATTTGTTTACAACATGGCCTTTCTACTAGCTACTGGAAAGCTACAGGGTGGATCCAAACAATTCGAATACGAATACGAATTACTTTATTAATCCCCAAAGGGAAATTCATTTGTCTGTCAGCTGATGAGAAGAAGAAGCCTGATGGCTGAAGGTACAAAGGATCTTCTATATTTCTCCGTCCTGCAGTGAAGAGAGAGGAGCTGTCCACCACTGCTCTTGGTCCATCAAGGTGTTATGAAGAGGATGATACGAATACAAATTCGAATTATTTTATTGATCCCCAAAGGGAAATTCATTCGTCTGTCAGCTCATCAACCATTTGCAGAAGAATGAAGAAGCCTGATGGCTGAAGGTACAAAGGATCTTCTATATTGCTCCGTCCTGCAGTGAAGAGAGAGGAGCTGCCGACCACCGCTCTTTTCTTGGTCCATCATTGTGTTATGAAGAGGATGATCTGATTTGTTCAGAATGGCCTCCACCAGTGTCCACCAATCCTCCATTCATACTAAATCTCTGAAGGAAAATATTCCTTTTGGGCAGTTCCAGCACCTGAGACATATTTGTTACCAGACTTCAGACTATGTAGAGAAAAGTGAGGAGATGGAAGCTTGCTTTCTAGGTAGGGGCTACAAAAGAGGGATAGTCAAACAGGCTAATAACAAAGCCAGAGCCCTTAATAGGGACTCGTTGCTACAAAGAAAACCTTTGAGAGAGGCACCTACAGATGGAGCCACTCAAAAGTTCCCTTGTTTCAGTGATGAGTACTTGGCTGGTACTTGGCTGATCCTTGGCTGGTTCTTGGATGGCCGATAATGGAACCCTGCTAAATCCTTGGGGGTAATGTGATCCCTCACGATGACATAGTAAATGAGGCCCTGACTTGAAACGCCCCTAAACAGCCTGAGTGAAAACCAGCTGCAATGCCTCATTTGTTGACAGGGAGGAGCAGTGATTATGTTATGCTCTCAGTGAGTCTAAAACCATAGACTGTATGAAAAAGTCTAAACCGAGGTCTAAACGTCATGATGACAGCAAGTTTTTATATTACTAAGCTGTAAAAAGCTGCAGGTCATTTGTAATTTTTATAACCAAAAAGGAAATGTGCGTTTCTCTTCTATAATACCTGCCTCTCTCTCTCTCTCGCTCTCGATCCGCATATAGACAATAAATGAATGCTATATGAAAATAATAACTAGTGAGGTAAAAAATAGACACATGAAAACTACGACATAGACACATTGTAATAATTCCTGTAACCACAGCTGGCCACAGTGGTCTATAACAGCTGTTTGTATGAAAGTGTGTTTTTTACAACTAGATAAAGCACAGAAGCTTTAAGATTAAACATATCATTAAGAGAAATTGGAACATAATTGAATCTGATAATACTCTTGAGATTTTCCCCAATCCCCCAGTTGTGACCTTTAAAAGGGCACCAATTTTGAAAGACAGAGTGTCTCAGTCATTTACCAGCTGCACATCCTAATAACTGGCATAAATCAGAAATTAAGTTGTGTTACAGATGTGGCCATTGCCCTCACTGTAATAATATTGTTAAAAATAAAAGCTTTGAAGTCAGAAATAAAACATATCTCATTCATCACTTCATCAATTGTAAAACCACTTGTGTGATTTACAAACTTGAGTGTCCTGTTTGCTGAATTTTAAGATAAGACTTGCAGAACATAAGTATGCGATCAGGATATGTAACCAGGACTACCCTAGGGCTAAACATTTTAAAGAGCATCATGGCAATGACCCCTCCTCCCTGTTGGCTATAGGTATTGACCATAATCCTGAGGCAGAGAGAAGAGGCAGAATGGATTTACAGATTGAAAGCTACTGTTTACCTAGGAATTAATGAGGACTTGGACCTTACTCCTTTTTTTGTTAATTAATTTTCCTGTGTTAAAGTTCTCATGTACTGTATATTTTTTGTGTATTTTTTGAGGTTGTTTATCTTTTTGTGGCAGTCTCTTTCTTTTATTTCATTCAGAGCAAAAAATAACAGGTTTGGAGCCTGAAAAGTTGGTTTTCAAGGGAACCAAGGAAAAGTTGGTTCTCTCCTGGGAACCATGACATCATCAGTGGTCGCATGTCGTATTCTAGGCTGTGAAGATGAACAGGAAGGAGGTGAAGGCAGAGACTGACAACCTGGAGAAAAATAATTTGTTGTGGTCTGCTGAGGAAATTAGCCTAAATGTTTGGTGGCGATTTGGGCGTCCACAGAATTTCAAGAAAAGTTAGAAAACAGTGCAAGAAAGAACAAGTTATGTAAATTTCCCCATGGGGGTAAATAAATTGAAGCTATTCTTATCTTTGAACTTGGGGAAGAGATGGCCAAGGCTGGCACCACTCCAACACCAGACCAAATGATTCATAAACTTAAAAAACTGAAGGAGGATTACGGAGACAGCAAAAAAGCAAAAATATTGCCACTGTTGTTTACTTGCACCTGAGCAATGCAGAGTAATGCATGCCCACTTAGGTTCCACTTGAACTGGTGTGAACGGGGGCTGGTTCACCAGAAGGAACATTTTGAGACTCCAGAACGGAGCGAGAACCAGAACCAGAACCAGAACCAGAACCAGAACCGTGTCTGTCTGAAAGCAAACATAGAGTTGTGACTGGCTCCACCCATGCCTAATAGGGTCTCATTCAGGCCACCTGTGAATATTGCAGTTTTATGCCCAGATGAAGGCCTGTGAGCCGAAACATGTTGGTGTTTTTAAGGTTCATTATGAACTAGCCGTTTAATAAAGGTGTTGTAACATTTTTGTACCAGAGAAGAGTGGCCTTGGATCCTGTTTTGTTCCAGTTTTATTGCATATCCTGACCAAAGAGTACCTTCCTGGATACTATTACTGCAACCCACATGAGCGCTTCATCTGCTGTTTTTATTCACCATAAAGTGCTGAAAAATATTTATTTTCATGAGAATTTATCAGGCGAACAATACTTTTTTTGTCTTTTCTGGATGTTGAGGGTGATATCTTAAAATTGGAGCTGCAGCAAGCCCCTTGTTTTCCTGCTCCCCGCTATGTGTCAGGATACTCTATGTCTATATAGTTGTATGACTATTTATGCCATTGTGGTACCTAAATATTTGCATTTACATAATTTCGCCAGGAACATGTCCCAAAAAGAGGGTTTTTGCCCCCCTGTAGCTTTCCAGTAGCTAGTTGGCTGGGTTGTCCATCTAAGTTGTGATCCTTGAAGGTCCTAGATATCATTTCTGGTACATAACTGTTTACAACATTCTGTGTCTGTTTTCCAAAAAAAAAAAAAAAAAAGAAAAAAAACAGGGTTTGCCCCCTGGGTACTGGTAGCTTTATCACCTTGGATACTATATTAATGACCATGGCTTACTTTGGTTTCAGAAAAGATTGTGGTTTATGTTAAGATAAAAAAGCATGTACTCCCTGAATAACACATAGTTACATTCTAGACTGATCAAACTCTGCTCGTTTTGGTCATGTTCCTGTGTCTTTTCGTTCCAACCAAACATTAACAATCTTGCCTAACCTGGACATTGCTGCTGCTGCTGCTCCTTTTTGTGTTTACCAGCTCTGCTCTCAGTAGTCATTATCAGGTAGTACTGCATATAAGAAACCTACAGCAGCCTGGATATATTTTCATTCAGCACACAATTAGAGCCACTCTGTGACAGCAAGGTGTAAAGTGCTGCCTCCAGCAGCCTCTCTCTTCAAATGAAGGCTTAATACTGAAGGATCAAATGGAAGTAATGTGGTGGCCACGGAGCAGCTGCAGCTTACCCCGTAAAAGGAGTATCTTATCAGCAGAGTAACTTCCTGCTCTCTGCTCTTCCTTCTACATCTCTAAGGCAGGCGATGACAGCTTTGCCCTTAAAATTGTCTGATCAAATATTTCAGTGGGGATGTGGGGTCACAGTCTGGGCAGGATGTGAGCTGCTAGTCGTACCTGCAACATATTATTAGGCTCTATTATCTGTCCACTTTCACCTGCCGAGAATGTGTGTGTGCCTGTAACATTACAATCATGGCAGCCAAATAAGCTCCAGTAAATGAGATGCTGAGCTGTATAGGGCTCTACTATTATATATAAGTGAGGATTTTGAAGTTGGATGATCAAGGACAGGTTAAGGTTTATAGCTTGACTGGGATCATACAATACAGATGTTGTTATTAAGCTGTAGAGACACTGATCATTTTTTGTGATTTACAGTACATCCTTAATTTGCCTGAGCACAACCAAATAATTTATCCTCACTACCTTTAGACATACATGAATAAAAACAAATGACACATCAGTGAAATGTGAATGAATGACATGAGAAAAAAAAAACTTGTTTTACTCTCTGAACATATCTTTGAGATATGCATGTATATAAAAAATAATGATCATTGATGATATCATTAAAAATTTCCATAATCAAAAACTAAACATGTATTAAAGTTTAGTTCAAAATGATGGATTTGTGCAACTGGAGGAGTAAAGGAAGCTGCACAACATACTGTAGACACTGAACCTGAAGTTATCCTGCTGAATGTAACCTCATTCAATGTACTTTTAGCTCTATTTGTCTCTGTTTAGTTTTGTTTTTTAACTAACTTGCTCTACTGTTAGGTACCAGGTAGGTATGGGGCCTGGGCAGCTGCACAGATGCTGCTTTATAGGCCACAATAAAACCACCATTTCTTGTTCTGACAACAGAAATTTGTTCATTGACTTTGTGACTGAAGAAAATCACAAATGAAAAGAAAATTTAGAGTGAAAAAAAGAACAATACAGCATGAAAATCACATTTATTTGCTTTTCACAGCACAGGTTTTTGCCTTTGAATGATCATAGTTGTGGTGTCATGGTTTGAGTCTCTCATCCCCTGTTTAGTTCCTGTTTTATTTTGAAGTTCCTGTCTTGTCGTCCTGTGCTTTCCCTCCTGTGACTGTCTCACCTGTGTTTGATTGCACCACCCGTGTCTTGTTTCCTCATGTATTTTGCATCTGGTTTTCGTCCTCCGTGTTCTTTGTTTTTCCAAGTAAGTTTAATATATAAATCAATTCAAACTGCAAGCATACTACTACTAAATGCAATTGTCAATGACAACTGACAACATGTCTATTATTTTCTCTGTAGGCATGTCCCTGTGCCAGGCAGGCCAATCAGTTGCACCAATGTAGTGCACCACAATATATAAATATATATATATTTTTTGGTCCCTCGACTGTATATTTGCACTTGCATAAAGAAAAGAAACCAGAGGAAAAATAAGGTGCAGTATACCTTGATTCTACAGATCTAGGTGCTCAGTTGGGTTGAGACTGCAACTGTGAATACAGCACTTCACATCATTTTCACATTTCAGAGGCTCCTTCAAATGTGGCTGACAAATACAGACTTCTCCTGGGCAACAAATGATCCAACAGATGATCCTTCACAGCCCATCTTATCTTAATTGTCTTTTAGTAATCCATACAGAAATGCAATATGTCACATATTAGGGGTGTGCCTGAATCTGAATCAGTTACTATTATTCTATTTGTATTATTATAATATTAATTCCATAATAAATTATTCCACCATCCTACAGAAAGCAGTCAGTATCACACTTAATTATTTTGTAGACATTGCACACTACATATATGCAGAGGCTATAGTCCTCGCTGCAGTCAGCCCTGATTCAAATCCCACATTGGGCGCCATTTGCTGCATGTCATTCCCCCTCTCTCTGCTTCCCCATTTCCTGTTTCTCTACACTGTGCTATCCAATAAAGGCAAAAAGCCAAAAAAATATACTTACAAAAAATAAATAAATAAATAAATACTGAGTGTACTGCATGCAAAAGTTTAAATTACCATGTCATGTTTCTTGTATCTAATGACTAGTCGACATGAAATGAAAGGCCTAAGAGATGTGATGATTAAATTAGACAAAACAGGTGTAAAGAAAGTGATGCAGTGCCTGAGCTGACATCACAGCACCATACTGCAGCAGCCTACACTGACCTTAAGAGTTCTGAAAATGAGGGTTTAAATGGCAAACCTATGTAAAGATGTGAGACTGCACACAAGTGGTCACATAAAGTCTAGCGTGCACTTGTTACAGTGTATCATGTCTCCTAACCCTACCCTCCTGATGGTTTGTTCAGGCTTGTCTCTCACACACTGATCTTACATCTGCCAGAACCAACAGCAGTCTGGTGAACACGGATGAAGAAGGTGCTGCCATTTAAATCTCTTTTTCCTCTTCTTGGTGATTACAATTTTGAGCAAGCAGACTCAAATCAAACACTCAAAATAGGAAAGTATAGCTGTACTTATTACTTTAAAAGTTAAAGCAGTGCTGAGGAATGTCATATAGAAAGTGATGGACTACAAGTACAGTGGATTGAAGTGTGAGAAGAAACAGCCTGAAAAAAGAGACAGGAGAAACTACTGTAATGAGACAGACTAAGGAAGAGGAAAAGAGGGGAAAACAGAGATGGACTTGTCAGCTGTGTTGCCCTGGCAACTGCAGCCAGGAAACAGTAGGAGTGTTTTATTGTCATTTTTTTTTTTTTTTTTTCTGGTTTTGTGGTTTTCCTGGCACGGTTTGAGTGTATGATCCAGGATGTGACATCAGGTCCTCACTGTGCAATGTGTGTGTGCAAACAATCTGCCAGGCAGCTTACAAGCAGCACTCGTTATCTGAAACACAAAGCAGCTGGAGCCTTGACATTTAAAGGAGGCGGGTTTCTGGCACGTGGGTGATAACCATCTGGAGCGTGCAGGTTATGACAGGCAGAGAACATGTGCTGGACACCTGGCTCTCAGCCCGGGTGAAACACAGGGAGACTTCCGTCTTGTAAAATTGAGACCACAGGTCGTTTGTGCAGCACATTATCATGAAGACAGGAGGGTGATGAAAGTAGTAGCTTACATTGCAGCCATGGCAACAAAGATTGACTAACCTTGAGAAGGCATTTTGCCTATCCCTTAAACACACAGGAATGTAAAATGAATAGTGAAAAATGTAATCTTACTGCCTGTCTTGATTTTTTTTTTTTTAAATATCTTGTATATTTTGGATTTTATGAATTGTATCTCATAATTTACATCATACATTTTACTTTGTGAAATGATTTCATTCAGTTTGACCAATTCAGCTTTGTGCAGTAAAACGTTATACAAAACAAAAGAAACAAGGCATTTACAATAACAAAGCATTTCCACAAACAATAATTTTGTGTGGAATTTTGTTTTTAGGATATTTCTGTCCATCAAGGCATAACAACCACTTTCTTTTGTCAAAAATGGGAGTGCAGTGCCTTCTTCTTTCTACTGTAATGTAATTGCAACATGAATGTCAATGTGAAACAACAGCATAGCAAGTATAACTGTTGTAATATACATAACTTTGGATGACAATATATGTTTTTGTAATCAATATTTACATTCCTTCCAATTTGATACAAAATTTTGAAAAATACACACTGACCAAATTTCAGCCTTTATTTATTTATTTATTTTCCACCCTTAATCAGGCAAGTTATCCGAGAGGGACCCATCTGCAGGCAAGATGATGGACACGGGCGCTGCCATACCTCCACCCCATACCGGAAGTCACAAACGGAAGTAGGGTTTTATCGCATGTATCTTTTGCTTTTTACTTGTTTGGCGCTCTGTCCATACTAAAATTCGGACCTACGACAGAGGGTGGATACGAAGAGATTGAACGGTAAGAGAAAGAGTCTTTTAATTGTCAGCTATCTAACAAGATGTGGTGTGTTATCTAAGATGCAGTTATATATCGAAGAATTATGCTGACATGAGTCGGGCAAGCTGTTTCTCCACTGGACTCAATGGTCAGGGCTAACATTAGCCTAGCTAAAGAAGGTCCACTTTTAATCACAAATCTGGTCAAAAGTCGTATGGTTATTTTATCTGTCTTTTCTGTGAGTTGTGGTGTAAAACATCTTTGCACACTCACTTCTATTAGCTAATATTAATTGGTTTAGATAAATAACGTATGTAGCCCTGGGTGATTGCATTTCATACACATACACCTGTGGATACATAGGAGCGCTATAGTGCCTCCTTCTCTATGGGTTCTTTGGATGAGTAAAGTATGATCAATGTTCAGTATGTCAGTTTGTATTACAAACCCATGTTCCATAATAAGTGATCTGTAGTTTACCAGATATCAATGTTGACTTCTCCTTTTCTCTACCACAAGGTATGATTGACCACTTTACTGTAACTGAAAATCCTGCAAGACAAGGAGTGACCAGACCAGAAGCTGAAACTATGATGGCCAGGGTGAGCCTGTTGTAACCCTGCAGTTCGTGCCTTTCCCATTTTTTCTTTCTTTGTTGTTCTGTTTTTCAGATGTAACTCAAAAAAAATTTGAACACACAAAAAAGAGAACTCCAAGTCAATTTCTTGATGTTGCAGTATAATATCGTGATGTTGTGTTTAACAGGATTCCAGAAATAAACTAGAATTAAGAGAATACATCTGACTATATGAAAGTCTAATTGTTACATAAATTTAATAGTAAAACCGGAAAATAAACACATGTCTGGGGTCACTTGTGTTGTTGTTTAATAATGTATTAATATTAATATTAATATCAATATTAATTGTAAATCGAAAGAAACATTAACATTGTAACTTGGTGATTATTTTTGTCTTCTAACTATGAACTTCTCAGTTTTACATATTGTAAAGTCTTGTAAATGATTAGTGAAGTGTATTAAATCTGGCCACTTGCATATATACTTTTTGAAAATTTCGTTTTATGGTCGATTGTAAACTTTAGCTAGGTCAGATTTCCGGTATGGAGCGGCGAATATACACGAACCTCCGGCTGTGACTTCCGGTATGGAGTGGATGTATGGTGGCGCACATGTCCACCATCTTGCCTGCAGATGGGTACTCTTAACTTATCCGGGGGGATACGTACATTGAGCCAGGCCTGCGCAGAATCGATCACCGGAGACCACCGCGCAATGCATGCCGGGTAGATTTGTGTCCGACTTGATGCCGGCTTGCTCTGACGTCATGCACGCGCCGGCAACGGTAGTCTTTAGAGCCAGGTGCCGCAGTTGCTCTCCACCATGTATTATAAGAACATCCATGCTTTCCACCTATAGACATTATATGCGTAGACGCCTCATAGACTGACGCCGCCATCTTGGATGGGTCCCCAATGCGCCCCATTGCATTTATTTCTACTGAGGAAGGTGTATCTCTAACTACAATAATCATAACTCCCCGATTTTTTACCCGATTTTCACACATGGTTTGGTTTGTTACAAACGGCAGAGATTTAGTTATGATACAGGACGATGTCACACATTAAAAAAATATGTGCTTTCATGCTGAAAGACTTTGTATTATGCTCTTTAACAAAGACATATGGTATGGCATATTGATAAATAATTGAATTAATTTTATATTTTTATTTTTTTAATTTATTTCTCCTTCTCTCTCTCACTCTCTCTCTCTCTCACACACACACACACAACCCTTCTGTAACACATATAATATAAGAAACATAATACTTAAAAGCAACTTCATTAAAAACACTTGAAAAGGTTTTAGTATCCCACAGTGTACTGTAATAATACAATAATTCCTAAACATGCAGAAAGAACGGTTGTTCAGCAAAGTGTGATATTGTTTTACATATGAATCATAGACATCTCTTTTAGCATGTAGAGTAAAAATACACCTTCTCTTTGGAGATGAGACGGGAAGTTGAAGACAGTCGGGGTCGCACTATCTCTAAACCTGACAATCTGACCCGTCCTGTCAAAATCATCAGGCATCAGTGCTCTTATAGCAACTTCCCATTGCCTTCTAAAGCCTGTAACACTGGAAAACCTTCAAAATGTGAAGAAGAAAAAAAAAACAGCAAGAGACAATGAGAGAGAGTACCGGTTCCTGCTGTAACAATGTTACACTTAAGTAACGTTAGTAACGATGACATAATATTATAAATGGTAAAATAACCAAAATTATTGTTCAATCTTACTTGTGAAAGGTAATCCCACGCAATCTGGTATCAATACTACGCTGGTTATTGCAACCGTAAACTGCACAAAATACGGGCATAGTTGCTGCTCTCCGTTGACTCCGATTGACTCTGGTGCTAACCTAGAGTGAGGAGACCCAACCAATATGGCGGCGACACTGGATTACATTCCAGCACGTCATGAGGCGTCTATGTATATTATGTCTATGCTCTCCACCGACTGCAAGCCTCAGGGCATGATGGGAAATGCCCTGAGGCTGTCGCCTGATCAAAGAGCTGATTGGCTCTTAGTTAGGACCACAAACACTACGTTTTGTCCAAAATCCTAATTTTCTGTGTAATTGTTCTATTTAATGCTAGATTATATGAATCTCATGTTGTGCAATTAAGGTTTAATCTGTTAACAAACGTATTTTTTGTGGTTAATAATAATAATAATAATAATAATAATAATAATAATAAAGGTTAATTAACACTCATCAAAACGAAATCAGTGCTTTACAAAGCAGACAAAAAGAACAAAGGATAGAATACAATGCCAGATACACACGTATTCCCACATATATATGTAGGAATACGTATGTATATAATTACAAATATAAATACATCAATAAATAAAGATCATAACAAACAATTTGCTTGTCCTCCCCATGTAGCTGTGAGAACGTCTGGACTGTTAAGTCTAAGAAGTAGGATTTATTGGTACAAAGATTGTATTTCTATTTGTTACATTTGTGAGATTAAATAGTAAAATTCACATCACATCCCATATGCCCAGTAAGATGTGAATTTATGTGCAAAGTGACCATTATTCTCTGGCTACATATCGTAACAGTAACTGCAAAAGAAAAAATGTTCACACTCAGTCAAACTTCAGTTCTGATAAATATATTGGTTATTTATTGGACAATTGCAGTAAAACATAACACAATTTCTTCAGCCATCCAAACGTGTTCTGCACACTACAGGTAGCCTACAGATGGATTTAACAGGATGTAAGTATTTCTGTGACTTCCTGTATATTCTTTGATGGTGGCTGGAAACTTTCCGACTTAACTACAGCTTTCTGTCACCGCCCCCTGCTGCTGCCGCCTGGTCTCGTCCACCTTCCAGGCGAGGCACAGTTCATCTCGAACAAGCCTATTGACACATGATCTGAACCAAATCATGTGACCTGTATACTAATAACAGACAAGGCTATTGATAACTAATGAACTGATAGGGGAAACATTTCAGTATGTCACCTACAAGATGTTCAATGGCTATTTCAATCCAAACCACCATCTTTTCCTAAAGCTAACCAAGTCATAACCATGGCAACTAAAGAGGCACACCCCTGATTGCAGTGTTCATTATTATAACTGTGAGGAGCATGTCTCAGAAGAAACTGCTTCAGGTCTATCAGAGGGCTGTGTAGCTCATAGACCAGAGGTCTTAAACAGGTGGTCCGTGACCCCACAGACAAGGCAACAAGGAGGTACTGCAGGGGCATCGTGAAATTTTTGGTTGATTAGAAAATTTTAATATTTTTTCATTTATGTAGGAATAAAAACAATCATTCAATCTGAATAGCTTGTCTGCATGATTATCATGCAGTTGACAGACATTGTTGATACTGGCCTTGGTATCAGTTAACAAGGACCACCCTGCTCACTTAAAAACATGAATGTATGAACCTTTCTGTATTGTCATCTTTTTTGACTTTGAAGATCATCATTGTTGTTTTAGGGGAGGGGAGGTATTTTCATAAGCCTCTTTTGGTTTCCACCTCTCCTGCACAATTTTTAATTTCATTGTTCATTGTTTTTATGCAGGCTATATAATGTGCAAATAAACTAAACTAAACTAAAAATCTGAAAGCCTTACTATTGAATGCTCAGTTTAATATAATAATAATAATAATAATAACAATAATAATAACAATAAACAATTTTATACTATATATAGTAGGGGTCCCTGCTCCATCTCTCCATCAGTTTGGGGGTTCTTGGCTTGAAAAATGTTGAAGACCCCTGATTTAGGTCATAATTCTGTGAATACTCACATTACCAATATTAGTTACAAAAAAAACATTACAACATTACACATTACATTACAACAGAAATCAATATGATTTTACCACAGCATCACTTTTTAACAGACCAGAAAAAAGAAAAAAAAAGTGACAATGATGTCAATTCAATATAAAAATTCCCACTAGTTTCCAGAGGTGGAAAATCGAGTCCATGTCTTTTCTGTCTAGTACTCACTGTCCTGCCACACCTCAGCTCAACTGCACCGATTTCACAGTGCTGAGCTGCCAAAACGCAGGATATGAGGAAATGTTAGGTATTATCCTCTGACAGCCTTACATAACTCCTGGGCATGTGTCAAGGATAATCCTCTTAGGGAGGAGAAGAGTTGCCTTAATAGGAAACAAAACATAGTTTGTCTCCTCTGTCCCTCCGCTTTTAATAATCAAAATGGAGTTTTAGTGGAGGCCACAACACCAGAGTAATCCACGCTGAAGGACAAGCCTCAGCACTCTGTAATTATTTCTCTGTTCAAAATGACCAGACAGTGATAGGCACCAGATAAACAGATGTGTTTGGGTATTAAAATGCATTTGCAGCGGTGTCCAATGCCAGTCACAGAAAATCAAAAGATCTGTGGGTTGTAGGAGGTGATGGAAATTCATTTATACACTGGAATATTAAATATAGATATAGATTTTTCCACCTTCTCTGTGAGCAATCTCATAAAAGTGTTTTGAAGTCAGGTCTGTGTTTCATCATAAATTACAGATCAATAAGGATGACTGTGAAGGCCTACTTATCTGCACAGAGAGGGAGAAAACGCTTGTTAACCTTGAGTTTCACCATGTTCTGTAAAGGGTGTGAAGAAGAGACAAAGATGTGCGGATGTTTAAGGATGAACATGACTGTGAATACATCTCCCTCCCTCATCTCTCCTGGCATGTATGAGAAGAAATTGATTTGAGTGTGGGAGTGATTCAGTTCAGCTCCCAGCTCCTAAATGTAAAATGTAAATAGGAACTAATAGAAGCTGAGAGAGAATCATTTAAATGTTTACATTCAGAAATATGAAAAATCCCTCCAGTGATTAGGTCTGATTCGGCCAAAGTGATGAGCACACCTGCTTCAGTGTAACTCAGCACTCTGCTGCTCTCTGGTGGTGTCAGGAAGAATCTTTTTGGCAACTGGGGAGTTTTCATTAAAGGATACTGCTAGACCTCATGTGTTTACGTCAGCTGACTCATAGTTCAACCAAACAGTAAATAAATGAGACATCAGTGTTTTCTCCAAAGAACGATGTCCTAGACAAAGTGGAAGAGGGAGCCTGAATAACCCTTCCATTAAGGCGTTTTTCATTTAATAAATAATGAAAAATGCCTTAATTCATGAATATCCATGTTCTTTTTTTTTACACTTACCTGAATAGTATTGATGTTGACAGGTCATATAATCGTGTATACAACTTGTATGATAGCTCATTTGGTAGCCACTAGCAAAGCCAACTTGAGTCTGACTACAGTATTGTTCAGTTCTATGTTTTTCTGCTGTATCTCCACTCACACACACTTTTATTCTTGTTTCCTCTTCATTAATACACACTGAAACAAGTTACACACACATTCATACATGTAGACCACCTAAGACCAATAGTTTGATGATTTTAATAGGCCAAGTTGTTAAATAAAAACAAATGTGATGTAAAATATACCTAAAATGTCAGCACTTTTATCAGCCTCTTCTTAAAATTTCTCCTAAAATTCTATTTTTCATTTATGGCAGATGTCAGGGACCCAGGAGTTGACAGACTCAAAAATATCAAAAAAGGATTGAGTTTATTTCCTCATAAAACACAAATTAACAAAAAGGTTCCTGGCCCTTAAAGGTTAAATTAACAGAACAAAGGCAATGCAAACCAAACATTACCTCCACCACCATCTAACCTCCCAGGGTACCATCTTTCTACTGATATACGCCACTGGATGTCTGTCCTCTGGCGGCCCTTGCAGGAGAACACCTCTGAGACCTCTATCAGATGCATCCGTCTGCAAGACAAAAGGTTGGTCAAAGTCTGGACTGTGCAATACAGAGCTCTTACTCAGTGCTTGGCGGAGGTCGTGAAAAGCTGCTCTGGCCTCATTTGACCACTGGACTATGTTTGGGCATCTTGATCCGACTCGGTCAGTGAGGGGGGCTGTTCTTGCAGAGACATGAGGTATGAACCGCTGGTAGAATCCTGCCATGCTGATAAAAGACCCCAGTTATTTCCTGGTCTGGGGCAGAAGACAATTTTCAATAGCATGCACATTTTGAAGTTGAGGTTTAACAATGTCATTACCAAAAGTTAATCCCAGGTACTCCGTTTCAGCCCAAGAGGACACACATTTGGAGGCATTGATTGTCAGGCCGGCAGACTGGAGACGATCCAGAACTTCCTTCAGATGTTCCATGTGATCTCCCCACTGCATCAGCCAGGTGGCGCTGTGGATCACTATATGATCAAGGTAGGCAGATACAAAATCAGACAATCCATAAAGCACTTCATCCATCATTCTTTGACATGAAGCTGGGGCACCATGTAAGCCAAATGGGAGTACAGTGAAGTGGAATAAGCCCCAAGGGGTGCGAAAGGCAATCAGTACACAGGACCTCTGGGTGAGTGGAATTTGTCTGTATCCTTTGCATAAATCAATAGTGGTCAAACACTTGGCTTTGCCGAGACGCTCTATGAGGTCATCGATCCTAGGGGTTGGATATGAATCAAATTTTGACACTGAATTCAAGTAGCAGAAATCAATACAAAATCTCTCACTATCGTCTTACTTCAGGGGCTCCAGGAGGCACTCCGGTATCTTGTAACTCATGCGCCCCACAACTGCATCAGACTTTAACTTAATATTGTGTTCCACAAGATTGGTTCTGCCAGGATTCTCAGAGAAGAGGAGAGGGGTGCACAAGGCTCTCACCTGGGACTGTTGTTTGTCAGACAGATGTTTCGGGTCCAGGGCTACTGGAGCAGCCACAGATAAGTACTGGTCTTCCATATCTTCTTCTTTATCAGTCTTCCTAATCAGCATCACCTCTTTCCCTTCGGGTCTAGAAATCCACTCCTTGAGGAGATAAACATGCAGCACCTTGGTGGACCAACTTCAACCCCGAGTAGCAACCTCATAAATGGTGGGCCCGATCACTTCTGTACCCCTATGGCCCCTGCCACTTCACCAGGAACTTGCTTTCCTGGCATAAAGTGGTTACCTGCTTTGGTCTTCTCAACTGGCCCCACAACATCCATCCTGAGGCACTGGAAAGGGATGCTAATGATGGGCAGTGGTTGAAGAGGAGCTCTGGGAAGCCCCTTCACTGGAGTCTGCTGGCATTTGGGCAGCTCCTGCAGAACTGGGCAACAGCATCCTCCAACCCCAGCCAGAAAAAGTGATGCCTAATACGTGCTACAGTTTTGTTCTTCCCTAGGTGTCCAGCACAGGGTATGAAATGACCCAGGATGAGGACTATCTTTCTAACGCCCTGAAGAACCACCACCACAACTGCTCCTTAGCCTTCTGTATATAGCTTGCCAGAGTTAGGTCCTCATTCTGCATCTTAATGATATCCACAGGGAGTCTAAATTCCAGTGGTGGTGCTAGGATTAGGGTTTCAGAAGACTGGTGACTGACTGTGTACTGAAACCTATCTTGTCTCACTGCGTGACTTCCGAGTCTTTCCAGGTGTTTTCTCCAAGTCTGCATCATAAAAAGGCAAAACACTCACCCATGGGGGAGACTCCTCACCCTTCTTGGCTTGGGACCTTTTCATTACAACATTGCACGTCTGCTTTCACTGCAACAGGTACAGGAGTACTGGCAGATCTTGGCCCAGCACCACCAGGAACGGGAGGTTGTCTGTAACACCTACAGTCATAAGGTAAGGTTGTTCCTGTACTTTAAGATAGATATCAGCAGTAGTAGCCTCTCATCTCCGTGCACACATCGCACTGGAATATAGTTAGTACTCTGAACCAGATTATATGCAATACATTGCTGATGCACCAATGTTTGGTCACTCCCAGAATCAATAAGTGCTTGGAATTCCTTGCCATGCACTTGCACATTGATCATGTGAGGCATCTGCTGGACTGTCTGGTCTGACTCAGTCTGTGGTCTAGGAACATGGCATACTTGATTAATCTTTGCTGCCCTCCTCAGACACCTTGGCTTTATATGGCCCTCCTCTCCACACTGATAACAGATAGGCACTCTGCTTGTGGGCTTTGCCTCAGAGGTAGGAATTTTCTGCAAGGGCGGCTTACCAGACCCCTGGCGGTACTGCTGCATATGCTGACTTTGGGGCTTACGTGGGTCTCTGAGGGCCTTCCCGGCATTATAACTCCACTGCTGGTTCTTCCTCCTTGCTGCCACGAAGACATCTGCCAGCTCTGCAGCTTCTGCCACTGACACTGAGTTGTGTTCCTTGGCCCAGACCTGTAGCTCAGGAGACAGCATATGCAAATATTGCTCAAGAGTGAGAAGTTCATTAATTTCCTCTAGTCTTTCTAGTTTTACCTCTCAGTCAGACCCATTTGATGTAGTTTTCCTTCAGTCTCACACAGAGCTCCTTAGGGCTCTCTTCTGTCCCAATGTCAAGGGATTGAAATCTCTGATGGTACGTTTCAGGATTAATATTATACTTTCTCAGTATAGCTGCTTTAACTAGGTCGCAGTCAAGGACCATATGGACATATGCATCTCTGACCTTTCTGGTCAACAAGGGAACAAGATGCAGGGTCCAGTCCCCTCTCCACCACTGGCAAGTGGCAGCCACATGCCCAAAATGTTCCATGTTATCTGATTTGGACAATTTCTGTAACTTTGGCTCGGTGTAGAAGCCTGGCCGGGGACTGCGTGGTGGCAGCTCATTTGGATCTGATTAATCTCCAGGGTTGTCATTACCACCCTCATGTGCTAGACCACCTCGGGTGCCCCTGAGTGGTACTGGAGGCGGTTGCCCAGCCACGTCTTGCTGCAACAGGCCAAATTGTTGTCAGAGGGCCTCAAACCGCCGGTCTTTATTTATTTATTATTTTTTATTTTATTGTTTGCACAAACATACAATAATCAAGAAAGAACAGAAAAAAAACAGTTAAAAAATGTGCAGGAAAGATCATAAAGCCCAACGGGCTTATAAGTGATCCTCCCCTCTTAAGCCTATGAATAACTTTACTTAGGACTTTACGCCCCCCTCCCCACCCAACAACCCCCCCTCCTATACACACTTGCACAAACACGCAAGTGCATATCTTCGTTTTACATATATCTTGTAATACAGCATTAAATAATAGTTACATAGCTAAATGAAATTAAAGAAATAAAATTACTTACAAAACCCAATGACACAAAAGTGACTAAAACATTTGTAGGGATTTTTTGAGCTTGGTCTTAAAAGTATTTAAAGATAAAAATGATTTTGTTAAATTTTTTATATCATTCCACAGCAGCGCACCATGATGGACAAATGAAAATTTTGCAACAGAGGTCCTATAGAAAGGAATGTGTAGGTCATTTTTTCATCTTGTAAGTTGTGCATGATAATGAGAGTTAGCCTCAAAGTAACTTTGAAAAAGAAAAATAGGCAGAGATGCAGGAAGGCAAATGAATTTATACACAACTTTATACATGTTTGATACTTGTTGACCTGATAAATTGTGAGAAGTTGCAATTGTTTAAATAATGGCTTCATTGGGACTAAATAAGAGGAGCTGGTGGCAAATCTTACCAAGGATTTCTGACATCTATGAATTGCTTGTAAATAAGAAGGGAAAGATTTTGAACACTTCTTACAAAAGAATTCACAATGATTCTTAAAGCAAATTTTTTCGTTGATGTAGACACCCAAGAGCTTTGCTGGTGAAACTTGTGCAAGTACTGTTGTGGACTGGGTTCTGTTTAGTTCTGTTTTCATGTAGGTTATGGCTGTGTTTGTGTTGGTTCCTCTTTTCCTGTCTCTCCGGCAGGGCAGGTGGTGGCTCAGGGGCGGCGCTGACCTACCTTCCAGAGGAGCAAGGAACACACCTGGACTCTATCCAGCAATTATCACTCCTCCAGAAAAGCCTGGTTCGCCTCCACACCACTGCCAGAAGATTCAGCTACCAAGCCTCACTGTCAGCCAGCCTCAAGCCTCCAGCCACCGCTGCCTTTTTTGAGTTGTTTGTTCCCCCGTGAGGAAGCCCAGCCTGACCCCCCAATACCGCTGCTTCTGGCGGTTCTTTGAGTTTTGGTTTTGTTTTGAATAAACCTCTGTTAAACTGCTCCCTGGTCTCCTGCCTTTTGGGTCCTCCCTGCCTGCACACGAGCCGTCACCGAATCTTCTGGCCAAAGATGGACCCGGCAGAGATGGACCACCTCAAGCAAGCGCTTGCGTCGCAGGGTGCTCTGGTGAGCAAGCATGACTCCACTCTCCGGCAAGTTGTGGACAACCTGCAGCAAGTAGCCACGGGCATTACAGATCTTGGAGGGAGGATTGAAGCCATCGCAGGTCAACTTGCTGCTCTCACTCACGCCCCCACCCCTCCACCTCCACCTGCTCCAGTCCCAGAACCCGCTGAGGCACCAATACTCGCGCCCCGGGAACCCTACATCCCCACACCTAGAAGAAGAAGAAGAAGAATCTTTATTGTCATTGTACAGGTATACAACGAAATTTCGTTTGGCAGCATCTCTTTGTAGCAGCACCAAGAAAAAGAAAGAAATAAAATAATAATAAAATAAAAAAATAAAAAGAAAGAAAAGAAAAATTTGCATAAATACCTGCCAGGTATTCCGGTCATTTAGGGACTTGTTCACAGTTTCTGCACCAGTATTCACTAGTTTTTCAACAACAACCAGGCACTTATGCTACAGATCAGGCAAAAATATCTTTTATCATGAGCCTTCTGTCTGACCAAGCCTAAGCTTGGGCTTTAGCCATCTCTACCCACTACCCAGAACTCACCCAGGAGTATGATGTATTCACCCAGGAAATGAAAAAGGTTTTTGACCATCCTGTTAAAGGAAAGGAGGCAGTTGGCTGAATGCTTAGGTTGGAGACAGGGCACCCAGTCAGCTTCACAGTATGTGCTTGAGTTTCGCATTTTAGCCGCTGAAAGTGGTTGGAATGACACTGCCCTGCAGGGGATTTTCCTCAAGGGGGTGTCAGAGGAGTTAAAAGATGAGTTGGCCACCAGAGATGAGCCTGATAGCTTAGAGGCCTTGATAGACTTAACTATCAGATTAGATAACAGGATAAGAGAGAGACGGAGGGAAAGATCCCAGGGACAGAGATCTTGGTCCCTCACCTCTGCTCCAGCCAACCAAATGCCTTTTTCCCCATCCACCATTGCCTCACCATCTAGCAGTCCCACAGTCATCACCGGCCCTTCTGCTCTCCCATGGCGGAGGAAGCCATGCAGTTGGGGCGTGTTAAGTTGTCTCCAGAAGAGAGACAGCTTCGCTTCATGAACCGACTCTGTATCTACTGTGGCCAGAAGGGGCATTATCGAGCACAGTGTCCCGAAGCGCCAAAAGGACAGGCTCATCAGCAGGAAGAAGGACGCTGGTGAGCCGAACCTCCACGGCTTCCTCCACTAACCGCATCCGATTACCAGGTATGATACACTGGACCCAACATACACTCCCTGTTGACGTTTTAATTGACTCTGGGGCAGATGACAATTTCATAGACACTGACTTGGTTCGGGAACATAATCTCCCTGTTAATCAGCTAGACCAACCCAAAAGAATACTAGCAATTGGCGGCCAACCCACTGACAGCGTCACGCACAAAACCCAGCCTATTAAACTCACCCTGTCAGGTAACCATCATGAGCAGGCAGAGCTATTTGTCATATCATCCCCTTTAACCCCCATCGTTCTTGGATTGCCCTGGCTACAAACCCACAACCCACACATAGACTGGGCAACAGCTTCGATTTGCAATTGGAGTGATTACTGTCACCGACACTGTCTTTTTTCGGCCATCCCCAAACCCTCAGCAGAATTGCCTGCACCTCCCGAAGACACAGATTTGACTAATGTTCCCTGTGAATATCATGAGCTGAAGGGTGCATTCAGTAAAAATCGAGCTCTCACCCTTCCACCACACTGACCATACGACTGTGCTATTGATTTGCTCCCTGGATCATCTCTTCCCACACAATGACTGTACAACCTCTCCAAACCAGAAAAGGAAACCATGGAAACGTACATCAATGACTCGTTAGCTGCAGGTCTCATTCGTCCCTCCTCTTCTCCAGTTGGAGCTGGGTTCTTTTTTGTAGAAAAAAAGATAAAACTCTGTGGCCCTGCATCGATTACACTGGTATAAATGCTATCACTGTCAAAAACAAGTACCCTCTTCCGCTGCTAGATTCGGCCTTCACACCACTTCACGACTCAGTCATTTTTACAAAGTTGGACTTGAGAAATGCCTACCATCTAGTCAGAATTAAAGAGGGGGATGAATGGAAAACGGCATTCAACACACACTTGGGACACTTTGAATATCTGGTTATGCCTTTTGGTTTAACTAATGCTCCTGCTGTTTTCCAGACCTTAGTTAACGACGTGCTCAGGGACATGCTGAACAGTTTTGTCTTTGTGTACCTTGATGATATTTTGATTTTTTCTCGCAGTTATGCAGAACATGTGGACCATGTAAAACAAGTGTTGAAAAGACTACTTGAGAACAAGTTGTATGTGAAGGCAGAAAAGTGCGACTTTCATGCCACCTCCATTAGTTTTTTGGGGCACATAGTCGAAAAGGGGCAGCTCAAACCAGACCCTGACAAAATCAGAGCGGTAGAACAGTGGCCTGCCCCAGCCACTCGTAAACAATTACAAAGGTTTCTGGGATTTGCCAATTTTTATAGATGGTTTATTCGTGACTACAGTCACCTTGCGGCCCCTCTCACCCAGTTAACCTCAATCAAGAAAACATTTGTATGGTCACCAGATGCACAGGCAGCTTTTGAGAGGCTGAAAACAAAATTCACTGCAGCCCCTGTGTTAATTCATCCTGATCCAGGCCTCCAGTTCATAGTGGAAGTTGACGCCTCAGACTCTGGGGTCGGGGCTGTCCACTCCCAGCGCTCGCCTGCAGCCCACAGGCTTCACCCATGTGCTTTTTTCTCCAGACACCTGACTCCAGCAGAGAAAAACTACAATGTGGGGAACAGAGAGTTGCTTGCTGTGGTCTTGGCCCTTCAGGAGTGGCGGCACTGGTTGGAGGGGGCGGCCCCGCCGTTCATCGTCTGGACAGACCATAAAAACCTGGTCTATCTCCGTTCTGCTCGCCGACTAAACTCCCGCCAAGCCAGATGGGCCCTCTTCTTAGGAAGGTTTGACTTCACCCTCTCCTACTGCCCAGGCTCGAGAAACACCAAGCCTGACGCCCTCTCCAGGCAGTTCACACCAGAAGGAGAGGAGGCTTTGGAGGAAACTATCTTACCATCATCCACTGTGATCGGAGCAGCCAGGTGGGGAATCGAACAGAGTGTCCAAGAGGCTCAACATGGGGAAATGATACCCGATGGATGTCCACCTGGATGACTGTATGTTTCCCAGTCAATGAGAAGCCCTGTGCTCCAGTGGGGGCATGCATCCAAGGTAGCCTGTCACCCCAGAATTTACCGCACCCTCTTCTTGCTCCAGCAGCATTTCTGGTGGCCGACCATGACCACAGACACGAGGGAGTTTGTCACAGCCTGTTCCGTCTGCACCAGAAATAAGTCCTCTCACCGTGCACCAACGGGTCACCTCCAGCCCGTACCCATCCCACATCGCCCCTGGTCACACATAGCTGTGGATTTTGTCACCTGCCTCCCTCCCTCCGATGGTAATACCACTATTCTAACCATAATTGACCGTTTCTCAAAATCTGTTCACTTTGTTCCACTTCCCAAGCTCCCCTCAGCACTGGAAACCTCTGATTTCCTGGTCTGGCATGTTTTTCGCCTACACGGTATCCCCCAGGACATTGTCTCGGACAGGGGCCCGCAGTTCACTTCTCGGGTGTGGAGGGGATTCTGCCAAGCCCTGGGGGTGACAACCAGCTTAACATCAGGATATCATCCCCAATCTAATGGTCAGACGGAGCGTGCAAATCAGAGTCTGGAATCGTCGCTGTGGTGTGTGGCGGCGTGTCTCCCAGCCTCCTGGTCCACGTACTTGCCATGGGTGGAATACTCCCACAACTCCCTGGTCAGCTCTGCTACGGGTATGTCTCCTTTCATGGTCTCCAGTGGTTTTCAACCCCCCCCTATTCCCCAGTCAGGAAACAGAGGTCGCTGTTCCTTCAGTCCAGGCCCACTACCGCCGTGCTCGTCGAGTCTGGAGGGAGGCCCAGGCCGCTCTTGTCCGGACTGCAGCCCGGAACCAGTGGATCGCTGATAAACACCACACCCCTGCCCCGGAGTACAAGGTGGGTCAGCAGGTCTGGCTTTGCTCCAGAGACCTTCCTCTCCAGACAGAGTCCTGAAAAATGGCTCCCAGGTACATCGGCCCCTATATCATTGAGCACATCATCAACCCGAGCGAGGTCCGGCTGAGACTCCCAGCTGCGTTCAAGGTACATCCTGTTTTTCATGTGTCCCTGTTGAAGCCTGTGTTTGACAGTCCCCTGCATCCCCCGTCTGACCCACCTCCACCTCCCTGTCTCATCGATGGCCACCCAGCATTCATGGTCAACCGCATCCTGGATGTTCGCAGGCAGGGCCGCGGCTACCAGTTTCTGGTGGAATGGGAGGGGTGCGGTTATGGCTGTGTTTGTGTTGGTTCCTCTTTTCCTGTCTCTCCGGCAGGGCAGGTGGTGGCTCAGGGGCGACGCTGACCTACCTTCCAGAGGAGCAAGGAACACCGTACATTATCACTGATATAAATTTTAGCCTTAACTACATTGTAATTCTTGTTTTTTTTTCTGAAAATAAGGAAGTTCGATTTCTTGACATTAAGTGATAACTTGTTTAACTAAAACCAATGGGAAAAATGGATGAGTCCAGCATTTGTTTTAGCAATAAGGGAATCAAGATTCTTGTCAGTGACAAAGAGATTTGTGTCATCAGTGAATATTATAGGTGACAATAAACTTGAAGCATTGGCAAGATCATTAAAATATATCAAAAACAGCAAGGGTCCTAGCATGGACCCTTGTGGGACACCACATTTTAGTGCAGCCCACTATGATTAAATACCATTGAAAACAACAAATTGCTCTTTGCTGTTTAAGTAATTAGAAACCCATTGTAAAACCTGTTTCTAAGACCACAGCATGACATTTTTATAACAATAACGTTTTTATCTAGCGCATAATTAATTTTTCTCTGAGGTATAACAGAGCCATATATGTAGAATATTTTTTTCTAAACCCATACTGATGTTCGAAGAACAAAATATTATTAGTATCTAGATGTTTCATAACTCTACTATATACGAATACGAATTTTAGAAAAACAAGGCAATACTGATATAGGACGATTATATTGATAAAGGTCTTGCTCCGCCAGCTCTTAGGTGTGTTGGACTTCCCGTGCATCCTGAGCCACAATGCTCCACCAAATGAAATCCCGCAAGCGCCAGCTTTAAAGAATCCATAGAAAAACTGGTTTGACAGTTCATCTCCAAGCCTACACAGACCACCTCCTACAGTACAAAGCCGCCCTCAACACTGTCCGCTCTACCTTCTTTTCAAACCTCATTCACTCCGGCTCCAACAACCAAAAGGCTCTTTTTTCTACTATAAACAAACTCCTTAACCCCAGTGACAGCATCTCAAGTTCATTCACCGTTGACAAATGCAATTCCTTCCTCTCATTCTTCCAGTCCAAAATTGACAAAATCCACAGTTCCCTAACTACCTCCCCTACTCCCCCACCCCCATCACCCCCCTCCACCCATCTCATCACCCGGCCCCTCTCCAAATTTGCACCTGTCTCCCCAACTATGCTATCCACAATCATCTCATCCATGAAGACTTCCAACTGCATGCTTGACCCCATTCCATCCTCCATCGCCAAGGACTGCTTCCCCACCATCTCTCTGCTGGTCTCCAAAATCATCAACTCCTCGCTCAGCTCTGCCTCCGTCCCATCTTCACTGAAACTTGCTGCTGTCACCCCCATCATCAAGAGACCTGGTCTTAATCCTGACATCATGAACAACTTCCGGCCCATCTCTAACCTCCCATTTCTGTCGAAAATCCTGGAACGTGTTGTCGCCTCACAAATAAAATCCCACCTCAACGATAATGACCTCTTCGAAGAATTTCAATCCGGATTCCGCTCACAACACAGTACTGAAACCGCCCTCCTCAAAATTACAAATGACCTCCTCCTCTCCTCAGACTCTGGACTAATCTCCATCCTCATCCTCCTGGACCTCACCGCTGCCTTTCAACCATTCCATCCTACTCTCCCAGCTGAACTCCCTCCTCAACATCACTGACACTGCCCTCACCTGGTTACACTCATATCTCTCTGGCAGACAACAATTCATCTCCGTCAACAACTGCTCCTCCTAAACTGCCCCCCTGTCCCAAGGCGTCCCCCAGGGTTCTGTGCTTGGTCCTCTCGTCTTCATCCTGTATCTCCTCCCCCTTGGTCAAATCATCCGTCGCCATAATCTTCGCTTCCACTGCTACGCTGATGACATCCAGTTATACATCTCCACCAAATCCATCACCCCCTCAACTCATTTCACCCTGTCAAACTGTCTCACCGACATCGAATCCTGGATGCAAACAAACTTCCTCAAACTTAACTATGACAAATCAGACATGATTTTAATTGGTCCAAATTCCCTCACCCAAACAGCCAGAGACTTCCACCTCACCATTGACAACTCCACACTGTCACCCTCCCCCCACTGCCGCAACCTTGGAGTCATCTTCAACAGTAATCTCTCCTTCGACCAACACATCAAACACATCACTAAATCAGCCTTCCATCACCTAAAGAACATCTCTCGCCTCCGCCCCTCGCTCTCTTTCTCTGCCGCTGAAACTCTAATCCACGCCTTCATTACATCCCGCCTTGATTACTGCAACAGCATCCTCTATGGTACAACCGCCAAACTCCTCAATAAACTCCAGTATATCCAAAACTCTGCTGCTCGCCTCCTCACTCACACCCGCTCCCGTGACCACATCACTCCTGTCCTCCAGAACCTCCACTGGCTCCCGATTACACAACGAATTGAATTCAAAATCCTCCTCCTCACCCATAAAACACTCCATAACCAGGCCCTCTCCTACCTCGCAGACCTTCTCCACCCTTACATCCCTTCCCGCACCCTCCGTTCTTCTGATGCCATTCTCCTCACTGTCCCCAAGACCAAGCACAGAACCTGGGGAGATAGAGCCTTCTCTGTTGCTGCCCCCACCCTCTGGAACTCCCTTCCCAAACACATCCGAGAAACCACAGACCTCAAGACTTTCAAGTTACTTCTCAAAACGCACCTGTTCCACTCTGCTTTTAGCATTTAGCATTCTTATCTCTACCTGCACTGTTATGATCCGTCTGGTCTATCCACTTCACCCAAATCTTTATCCAACTATGTCTTCTCTGTTCTGATTGTTTTGACATCTTATGTTTTGATAAATCTCTGTATTGTGCTTATGTGTTTTTAAGTGTTTCTAATATTGTTGTTTCCATTGTTGTTTATTTCTGTAAAGCGACTTTGAGTACTTTGAAAAGCACTTTATAAATAAAATGTATTATTATTATTATTATTAATGCGCGTACGCAGCATGTCAGCCAGATCCTTGAGAGTTGGCTCTTCTGGATTGCTGGTGTTGGTCTTCTTCACCACTACCATCATCAAAGCCTGTCTCTACTGCCGCACCAGAGATTGCTGCTACTGAACCCAGGATTCCACTGGACGTGTGTGCAACTCCGCTCCGGCACGGCAGCAAACCCAATATGTTTCAATTCTAGTCAGTGTGTGTGCTTCCACCAGCTGCGGATGCGGTGCATCATGGCTCTGGCTCAGCTCCGGCCTTCCTGAGCCCTCCACAACACATACGCAGAGCTTCTATTTTTGCTGGATGTCGGAGCACGGCGCATGAACTCAGCACAGAGCAGATCGTGTGGGACAGGAAAACACAAAACAAAACACCCGGTTAATTTTCAAAATAAAATACACCGCGTTTATGGCAGATCATATTTCCCTGCACTACGTCTTAAAACATTGTAATGAGCAGAGACAGGCCTGAAATCAACAGGTCAGATGTTTTCAGACATCATTTCACCCCGTTGGACGAGGAAAGGCTGATTGTAAATCACAAAACAGGCAGATCAGCAGGTCAGCACCGAGTAATTTTCTACTACTCCTCTGGATTAAATACACTGTTTTTGGTTTTGTGGTTCTACATCTTGCTATATTCAGCGATTATACGTGAATATGCAAGATTTTGTAGGTCCCTATGATTCCCGCTGTCCGGTGGCGCCACAACAGTGCGCATCACAGATGCATTCCATGGGTAGCCTATTGACGGACGGTGGAGCATGGAGCTGACATGCAGTACAGCCATTCCGCAGCCGTTCTGCATCTAGTGGAATCCCGGCGTGATACTCCTTGCGGGATGCCATGCCCCCAGCAGTTCTGTGCATTTTTGTAGAAGGTCTCTTGCACTCACAAAAAAAAAAAAATATGGTGAGAATGGAGGAGGAGGGAAAAAAACCTGCAAATCTGTGCCCCCTACTGGCTACATCCCACCCCTGCCACCATATGTCAGGGACCCAGCAGTCCACAAAGGCATGCAGACTCAAAAATATCAAAAAAGGATTGAGTTTATTTCCTCATTAAACATAAATATCTCAAAATAATTAAAAAAAAGGTTCCAGGCCCTTAAAGGTTAAATTAACAAAACTAAGGGAATGCAAACCAAACGCTACCTCCACCACCATCTACCAAAGTGAAACAAAAGGACAACTAAAATATTGATCGATCAAACCAAAATAAATCACAGGGCAATTAACTAGATCAATTAAGTGTACAAAAGTAATCAAAATAGTGGAAAAGAAGAACAAAAGATTTCTGCAGAAATAAACTCTTTAGAATAATATTTACATATATACACAAATTTACCTAACACAAATTAAACATAACAAAATCCCAACTAAATCTCAAATCCCCTAATGACTGGACAGCAGATGGAACATGCTGGGGATGTTTTAAGTTGGCGGAACTCTTCCAACCATCTTTTGGCCAGTTGCTGTTTCCCCCGGACCCCAATCGCAGAGGCACATCCCACCACAATGCTGGAGTTGGCCAGACTTGGACCGCGTAGCGACATGCATGGTAGAACAGAAATGTTTAAATCTAAAATAAGAAATGGAACTAATAATTAGCAAAACCATAGTCAATGCAAATGTGTGCACATCATCTGTGTGACTATGTTGTGCTTAAACTAATTCTAATAGAGTCGGTCTGACGTATGGAATCAAAAGACTATGTGTCCTGTGTTTACTTGTTTACTGGTGTGATGTCAGTACAACAAAAGTTATCCTAATAATAAAAAATAATAATAATAACAAATTAATGTGCCGGAGTAAACATAACTAAGACAACAGAAACAATGTGAGTGGCCATCACAGCAGGTCAAGATGCACAAGAAAGTGTATTTTTTTCCTGGAAAAATTGCTTTTGTGTACCACAAGGGACCACTTGGGTTTCTCCTTCAGGATCCCTCTGCAAAAGCCAGGTGGATTAAGAATGACCCCACTCTGCAGGACAAGTCTGCACCCATTAGGAAGGACATGGTACGGCAGAATACTCTTATACTTGTCTGTCAGAGAGGAGGAGATGCTTCAAAAATGACAGAGGTGGTGGGAGACTACATCCTGCAGTTTGGGAAGTACAAGCAGAAGTCTTTCATGTGGCTTCTGATGAACAACATTGGGTACATAGTGTAACTCATCCATAGTGTTCAAAAGGAGGAGGCCATGGGTATGTCTTCGACTGAGAGGCATGGCAAGCACAGCCTGATATCATTCGTCCACTATGCTCTCGGTTTTACAGAGATTCAGTCCCTTATGAGAGTGTTGCAGCAGGCTCAGAGGGTGACCAGCTTGTCGGCTTTGGCACCTGGGCAAAGAGCACCTGACATGAGATGTCAGACAGCAGAGATGATGGCTATGCATACTTTATCCTGGGGAAGAGCTGCACCCTTTGGGCACGCAGAGCTAAGCTGCAGCAGTACCTGAGAAAGAGGCAGCAGTCTTCAGCTGTTTCCACAGGTGTGTCATGTTCCCAGACTAATCCCACAGGTAACTGATTTTATTCAAATTTTGTACATAGTATTAAAATTTTGTTCTCTTCTGTTGTGGCAGGAAAGAACATCTACTGTCCCTCATGGAGATTTCTCACTTTGGAAGAACAGAAACTGCTTGAATATCAGGACAGTCTCAGAGGAATAACAGGAAATCAAGCGTGTCCTATGTCGTTTACGTATGGTCTCAGGTGAGCCTAACAACTCTTAACATCTGTCCAATTAATAGTTAGGAGTAGAAAAAAACCTGGAGAAAAGGGTGGGTTTTTTAACGAGCCCACACTTGGATAACCATAAACAGAATGACTGAAAATCTCTCAAAGCCAGAGCCATTAAGGGAGGTTTGGAGAGATTCTGAGTTCTTACACCACTTTATACCACTGCTTCTTATACAAAGTGAAAAGGCCTCTGAGGTGGCCATCACAAACCTTCAAACTGGCGTTTGAAAGTGTGACTGATCCTCACATGTGAAGTACTTTAACAACTTTATCTGATTGGCTCATAGGTCGATCAGCAGACCACAGCAGCACCACATGCCCCGAGCCAAGGCTACCTAGTCGCTAAATACCAAGCAGTGAGTAAGGCTTCTTCTGGTCTGAAGCATGGTTTGCACCGGCCAGGAATCGAACCCTGGCCTCCCGCGTGGCGGGTGAGAACTCTACCACTGAAACACCAATGCTTCCTTCCTGTGCCCTTTTCTTCTGCATCCCAGAATGGTCCTCTGAACAGGCCATTCTACTCTGGCTGTGTGATGGTAGCTACCTTTTGAAAAGTCCATCCCCACCACCACACACAGTTTTCTGACATCAGTGAGAGAGGGAGGTTTTCTGCCCACTGAGTTTCTATGAGCAGACACTCACACCTATTTGCCAGTGTGAATGGCAGCAGAAACTAGAGGAGAGACAGGGTTCAAGCTTCTCTCTCCAACTCCACACAATTATTGAATACTTTTAGTCATCACTTTTGCTGAACATTGTGACTGCCAGGGAGATACCACTTGAGGAATGCAAGGACTGTATGTGGTCAACGGGAGCTGTTTATCACGTGACTTGATGTGTGGGAATGACAGTACAAGATATTGAGATCTTAGGCAACCAGGAACAAGGAAAAAGACTTCAATTGTGATTGTGCTGATCTTTGTGGCATTTGTATATTATCACTGTGTCATTGCCACATAACAGTCCAAACATCTGTAATATAATTTGCTATCATACAGCAGGATGAACTGGTAAAAGAAAACAAATAAATAATAACAAAGAAATAAATAAAAAATGCTCTGACCTTGGAAAGGATGTTGCTTTTCTTTCTTCTGGGAAGTCTTTAAGGCTCCAAGGTACGCGTCCTAGGCATTTAAACATGGAAGTGATACCAAAGCCAGAGACGTGGAGGAGAAATCAGTCAGGCAGAGACAGGCACAGGTGAGTCCAAAATCGTTGTCCACAGTCATGAAGTCATTGCCTTTAATGAATGCCAATTTTGTCCGTTCCCTGTGCAAATAAAAATGTGAGTGAACCTCACTTGTTAAGTGCTTTAACGTAGGCATTAAATCTGGTTGGACCACGCAGTCGATCGGCAGACTACTGCATAGCCCCAGCGGTTCCATGGTGTAATGGTTAGCACTCTGGACTCTGAATCCAGCGATCCGAGTTCAAATCTCGGTGGGACCTGACTGTTTGTAAGTCGCACGTCACAAAGGCTGCCTTTTCTCTGGCACTGCAATTCACCCCCCTTTTGTCAGCACCTGCCTGAAATCACCCATTGACTCCCCCTGCTTTTCTTCACCTTAAATGTAAATCTCATGTTGCTTTGTGCTCTCTGACTCATTTGCAGGTGATGTCATTCCCCGCTTTGGCTCACACGTGACGGGTTCAACGTAGCTTGCGCAGTCAGGATGGCCGAGCGGTCTAAGGTGCTGCGTTCAAGCTGGGGAACACTCGTCCATCAAGGAGGGGGAAGAAGGGCGAAGAGAGAAAAGGGAGAAAAGGGAAGAGAAAGGGGAGAAAATGAGAAAAGTGAACTTTTTTTGTTCCTATTAATGTATTTCTAGCTGTCTCATGACAAATATGAAACTTTTAATATTTTGCAGTGTTTTGCACTACCCATGGACGGGATTTGAACCAGTGACTTTGGGATTTCTTTACTTGACCTCTGAATCATTTGGCAGAAATGTAACGATTTTCATGTTAATACACTTGTCATGTTGGCTACAAGTTTCTTTGAAGTGTATACTTAACACTTGACTACAATTTCTTTTTGGGTAATGTATGTGTTTTCTTGTACCATGTCGTATTTTAATTGAGTGTTGTCATAGCCATTGTTATATTCATTATCATTATTATTGCTGTGGTGCTGTTTTCAACATACTGTCATTAAAAACACTTAATGACAATTGCTACTCATGAGTTTTATTTAGGGAAGTAATAATCCAAACCAACACTGAAAGAACAAACACAAATGTACAAATATTTATTCACAGTTTAGAAAAGCAATCCTTGTATAAAAATATCCAACTACTTACAATTATTAACTATTTACACTATTTTTACATTACTTTTGTTGGTGTTACTTGGGATTTTTACTCCTCATTTCCTCTAACCACTGCTCTTTTGTCTGGGATTCTTTCACAGGACAGTACACCTTGCCACGGTACTGGCTGTGGCCAGTTTCAGCTGTGCGGAACTGCCCACACTTTTTGCACGTATTGGCTACCACTGTACATTTATATGGCCTCTTTATGGTGGCCTCAGTTTCCTCTGCGGATGGTGCCATGGTTTGTGGGGTGGTGTTGATGTTGGTACCCTGAGCAGCTGCCACTGGAAGTACCCACTGAAACACACCAGCTGGTGGCATAAGTTGAGGTGCCAGAAAAGGTCCTTGAGCTGGGGAGGTAGTGAAGAGCTTCTTCCTTGGCATGATTGGATGAAGGGATGACGCTCTCTGCCTCTGCTGTGCCTGGCCTGCAGCACTCTCGGGCAGCTGGTACTGGTGTTCCTCCTGTGCCTCTATGGGCTCATCAGGAAGCACTCTTGCCTCCTGAAGAGGCTGTGCAGACACAGGGAGGGCTGAAGGCAGTACCTGAAGTCTTACAGACAGCTCCAGTCTCTTTTGCCTGTGGTTGTGCCACTGGATGAGGGTGTTTTGGTTCACCTCAACCAGTTGAATGTCTGTGCCCTGCATCACAAGCGCATTGCCAGTGACAATCTGCCTGTTTCGATGGTAGTCCCTAAGAATTAAGGACCACCTTGAATCAGTTGTCTTGCCACGTCTCAATGGACTTGGATGCAGGTTGCACAGCCTTATAAAAATGTTCTCAACCAGCCGGCAGCAGTCAGGCCACTGTGCAGGTATGCTACTTGCTCCTAATGTAGCGCAGGTGGTGCTCTCCACACCAGGGGTTGTTGAGGGCTTCTTAGGTGTCGTAAATCAGCCACTCAACAGTCTGGTCTGGTGTCGTGCTGCATAAACCACCTACGAATAAGAATACAAATCACTTTATTAAATCCCAAAAAGGAAATTCATTAGTCTGTCAGCTCATCTACCATTTGCAGAAGAATTAAAAAGCCTGTTGGCTGTGGGTATGCGATGTAGAGCCTCTGGCACATCTGTAAATGGGGAGAGTCACTCCTCCCTTTGAGAGCTCCCCAGTCTTGATGTAAAGTGCAACACCTGGTGGGTCCTGAATGCACTTGACATGCTTTTTCTGGACCCTCCAGATGTGCTCCATCCTCTCGCTGTCCAGCAGGGGAACTCCCAGTGAGTCATTGCCCCTGCTTCCCATCAACAGCTGCAGCAGCTCCTCCAGCAGCTGAATAGTGCTCTCCTCCCCACGGGTCCTCCTCCGACAATGCAGAGCCAGCTCCTCCCACGACCACCAGTCGTGCAGCCTACAGCGAGTCGCCGCATGAAGTGCCAGATATCCAGCCTTATGGTAAGATCTGGCCATCCACTGAATCTGGCACTCAGCTTTGTCTCTCCCCCCTCAGCACAGCAGCCACAGTCAACATAGAGGGCAACAGGTTGATTCACACCAGCCTGCTGGTATCTTTTAACCAGATCTGCAGCCATCAGGTCCAGTCCCAGCTCCCTCCTGCGCGGTCAGCACACTCATGAGTATCTGGCCATACTCATTGCCCATAGAAGTGAGCCAGAGTGCTGTCACAGCAAGCTTCTTGGTGATCTAAGACACACAAAATGTATAGGAATCAGTGACAAAAAAATATCTTCTGCCTCCCAAAACAACGCACTTTCAAAGACCTAACATTAACTGGCCACAACCACTTTAACAGCGGAACCGTCTCAGAGGAATAACAGGAAATCAAGCACGTCCGACAACTGGCGTTTACAAATGGTCTCAGCTGAGTCCAACAACTCTTAACGTCTGTCTGGCTTTTTAACCACCCCACACTTGGATAACCATGAACAAGATGACTGAGAATCTCAAAGAGCCAGAGCCATTAAGAGCGGTTCAGAGAGATTCTGAGTTCTTAGACCACTTTAGACCACTGCTCCTTCTACACAGTGAGAAGGGCCCAGGGCGTTCTCTGAAGGGGCCATCACACTCCTTCAAACTGGCCCTTCTACACAGTGCAAAGGGGCGAGTGTATATGACTGCACACCACTACAGAAAAGATACGCACGTGCAACAAAGCACTGCCCCGTGTGAGGCTCGAACTCACAACCTTCAGATTATGAGACTGACGCGCTGCCTACTGCGCCAAAAGCTGCGCGCATTAGATGATATAAAGCGACCATAAATAGCTGAAATGCGCCCTGAGCTCGCGGTATCGAATCCCGTTTGTTCCGAGCTGGTTACGACCATATTTTGACTACATTCACATTGTCACACAAACACCCAAATCCTTACGAGAATGAACAATGTTGTTGTTTCAAACAGTAATAAACAATGGTAAGAAAGGTTAGGAAGAGAGCCAAACTAAGGAATTTGTGACGATTAATGTGTTGCGAATATGACAAATACAATACAATACAATACAATACGATACAAATTACTTTGATCTGAGTAGTTCAGAGTGGCCCCCACCAGTGTGTATCTTCCCACCACATCCTCAGTGAGTCCATCAAGGAGACATGACTGAAGTTTGTCGGGATGTTTAGTCTGTATCCTAGCAACGACTCCCCCCCCCCAACATGTGGGCATCTCCATGATGGCTCCTTCCTCTCCTCCACAAGTGTGTTTCTCCACCATGTCTCCTCCTCCACCTTTACCTGGGTTCATCTCCACGTCAAAGACAAACTAGATCCCTAAGAAAGCTCAGATCTCTAAACATCTGTAATAAGATGCTGCAGATGTTCTATCAGTCTGTGGTGGCAAGTGTTTTATTTTATGCTTCAGTCTGCTGGGGAGGAAGTTTAGGAAAAAAGCAGGCAAAGAGACTGGATAAGCTTGTAAGGAAGGCTGGCACTGTCATCGGAGTAAAGATGGACTCTCTGGAGGAGGTGTTGGAGAGATACACAATGAGGATGGTGGAGGCCATTCTAAACAACACAGATCATCCACTTCATGACACCTTGATGGATCAAAGAAGCAGCAGTGGTGGACGGCTCCTATCTCTTTGGTGCAGGACAGAAAGATACTGAAGATCTTTCATACCAACAGCCATCAGACTGGAATATATGGAAATATATATATGGAAATATGAAGGAACTACATACAATGATAAGATTCCAGATTCAAGATGTTTATTGAAACATAACAACACCAATAATGATAATAATACCAATAGTATAATAATATATAATAATAGTATAATGAAATATAATAACAATAATATAATAATAATATATAATACCAATAGTATAATGAAATATAATAACAATAATATATAATACCAATAATATAATAATATATCCTAACAATAATTCCAATAGTATAATACCAATAATATAATAATAATATATAATACCAATAGTATAATGAAATATAATAACAATAATATATAATACCAATAATATAATAATATATCCTAACAATAATTCCAATAGTATAATACCAATAATATAATAATAATATATAATACCAATAATATAATAATATATAATAACAATAATAATTATTAATACAATTTTAATACAGATAGAAATCAGGCATGGTGCCTGCCTGGGACTTTTAAGCCCTGTATGAAATAAAGGGCAACATAAATAACAAAATGAACACAGCAAGAACACAGGTAAAAACCCAAACACAACTCCCACTGAATGTTAACACTATGCTCACTATGGTCTGTTCTAGCAGTGGGACTAGATGCAAACAAACATTTTAAGCCGGAGGGTTGTCATTTCCTGGCTTTTTTTTCCCGTAACCTCGTTGCTCCAGCACAGCCCTCCATTCGCCATACGACTGAGTCTCAGACTCTTCACAGTACCAGTTGCCAAAGTACTGAAGATGTGATGGTGGCTTTCTCTCCTTATTGCACTTTCTGCAAAGGATCACATCTGTCTTCTTCACATATTTGCGGGTGATGGTGCCACTGTGAGCCCTTTGCTCTTTCTTCTTCCTGTATTGTTGTGTGGTGTAAGGAACAGCTGGATCAGATGTCTGCATCTGAGTTGATGGTGGCACAGCTGAAGGAAATGGGAGGTTGAAGAACATCATCTGTGAGGTTCCAGGTGCATCCGTCACTTGTGAGGGTCCAGGAGCCACTGTAGGAAGCTGCACAGGTGGAAAAATGAGGGGGAAAGAGACAGGTGGTGCTGGTGCAATGACACGAGGTTTTTGACACGGTGGTGGAGCTTGGGAGATGGCCTGAGTTTCCGGTCTCTCCCTGAGCTTTGCCTGCCCAGCAGTGTTTGGTGGCAGGTTGAAATGGTGAGGCTCAGCTAAACTGCCAAAATGCAGAGTTGGTCCTTTCTGCATAGCTGCAGGAAGCTTTTCAGGTCCTTCCATGGGTGCGTCTGGAGCTGGGATACCCTGCTTCAGAGTCATTTGCTCCTGTGACCTGCCACGCCTGCTGTACCTGGGAAACCATAAAACAACCGATATTAATAGACATTCACTTAAAGCAATAACACACAGGAGGGTGTAATCAATTGCTATTTGATCATTACTATGGTGCAACAGCATGACAAAGCTGTGATCACAAAACAACTGATCACGTCCTCTCATCACCCTTTAGATTTACATTTCATTTACTGAGCCAGCCATCATATTATGAAAAGTGATTACTGCTGGCATGCAAAACTGATATGAAATAAAAACTGATATGAAGCATGCTAATGTACTCACCATTGTGTCACTGTTGCGGCATTCACTTCTGGGAGCTGGATAGTGGTCTCACTCATCACCTTAGCATTCGTGATGATGCACTCTCGGATGTGCTTGTAAACACGTGCTACCATTGTGAAGCGTGACACCCTCACTCCCTCACAGCGCACAGCATTTGGGTAGAGAGTACAGAGCCTTGTGAAGATGGCCTCCACCACTCTGTTGCAATCAGGCCACTGTGCAGGGCTGTGAGCCCCAATGAAACACCTGCAAATTACAACAGAATACATCTATATATATCATTATCAATAACATGTAAGTGTGTAATCAACGTGTGATCCTTACTGTCTGTGGTATTTTTGTTCAAGTTTTCCTTTTTTGTTTATTCTGCTTTTTGGTTTTCTTGTTTTGTTGTCTACACATTGATTTTTAACATCTGTGCATAGTTGTGTTGCATGTTTTTAGACAATAAAGACCGTGAGCTTGCTAAATTTAACATACCTTTTGGTGCTCTCCACACCTGGTGCCACAATCTTTTTAGTGGCCCTGAATCGTCCCTGTTTTAGGGTGGCTTGGTGACGCGGTGGGTAAACGGTCTTTTTCTTGTCATACTCCCCCAACGCCTGCCACAGGGTGATGATCCTGGCGCACTCTTCTCCAGTCAAGGCAAGACGGTGGTCTTTGAGACCAACCAAAAACTCTGCCAAGTCCTGCACTGCTCCATACCCCTCAATATTGTCAGGTCCAACAGAATCCTAAAATGAAAGATAGTTTTAGAACTTTTGCTAGTAACAAATAATACTATTAATCATATGAGAGCGCAGACAGTATAACCCTGATTTTGTTTACAAACATGTAAATATACATTTTACAAGGAACCTGGTCCTTACATCATGTGAAATGGACTCTTCAGTTGTTGAAAGATCCATTTCTGCTGATAATTGGTCCACTGGGGCTACATGAAAAAAGGAAAATATTTAGTTTAAATTTGTCTTCATGTCTTTATGACAAATATATATTTAGAGTTAGTGTGACATCAAATACAAAAGCTATATGAATACTGTAGTAAAACTCACAGCTGTGTGCTCCAGAAGAAAGTGCTGGAGGGACCAGAGACGGTGATGCCATGGTGCTGCTTCTTGGAGGAGCTGGAGATGATGGAGGGACCAGAGACGGTGGTGCCATGGTGACAGACAGTGATGCCATGGTGCTGCTTCTTGGAGGAGCTGGAGATGATGTAGGGACCAGAGACAGTGATGCCACAGTGCTGCTCCCAGGAGAAGCTGGAGATGATGGAGGGACCAGAGACATTGATGCCACAGTGCTGCTCGCAGGAGAAGCTGGAGACGATGGAGGGACCACAGAGGCTGCAGATGCTCGTGAAGACACAGCAAGTGTTCTTTCCCTGCCAAAGGTGGGGACAGTGATGTCCTGAAACTCCTCAAGCTCAGCATACCCTTCATCCACCTCTACATGAACATCAGTGGTCTCTGATTGTTCGATCGCCAACTTGTAGTCCTGGAGCACTTTACCAGTTTGCTGATAGAGGTATTCCACCCCCATCAGCTCACCTTTAAAATATAAGAACATTGACAAACAATTAGATAATCTACCAGGACATTATATAATAACTCAGTGGTAAAATGATTTTTGTAAACTTGAATGAAAATGTCACAAAAAACCACAAATATAATAGTCATCTACCAGTGTATTTTTTTGGCCCAATGTAAGGGATGATCCTCTCGCCCATAACCTCCTCCGCAAGCGTGTTGACAGCGTGGCGGAGGAGGTGATTATACGATTGTGGCTGTTGCACATCTGTTGTCGCTGCAGCAGCCCGGTCCTCGTTCCACCTCGCAAGTCCGTCCAGAAGATACGCCTGGAAAAACGTATCACTTGCCAGTGTACCTGTAAAGTAAAATAAAATGTAAAAAAAAAAAAAAAAAAAAGTGAGATTCTGAGATCATTTCCTTCTTACAAGTAATTCAATTTCTAAATTATTAATTCATTAATTTGTAATGAAATCTAATAACAGTTTAATATTTTAATGATGTCATTAGAAATAGGATTTGCATATTTACCTGGGATGAACCGGTTTAGGTGCAGGTGGAACGACTCAAGTGAAGTGGAACCTCTGGCACAGCGGTACGTTGGCAGACGGTGCCCTCCCTTCACCACGGTTCCCGTCTGCGTATACAGCTGTATACCTGGAGGATCCTGGATGCAGGCCACATGCTTGCACTGGGACTTGAGGATCTCTCCCATCCGGGCCGAGTTGATGAGAGGGACCCCAAGCATGTCACGGCCAGCATCCCCATCAAAGGCCTGGATGAGGCCCTCAATCAGAGCCACAGTCTCCTTGGTCCCGCGTGTCGTCCTTCTGCAATGCAGAGCAAGCTCACTGCGGCTGATGCAGTGCATCACATCAGCCTCAGATGGATGCTTACGGTCCGCTTCGAGCTCTGCACGCTTGGCCTCTTTCAGTGCTCTCAGGTCCTCCGGGTCCCACATGAAAATGCAGTGGCTGAGGCGACTCATGAAGGTGGCGTACAGCTGGTGGGAGTCAGTGGTGCAGCCCACAGCAAACCGCCGCATGAAATGCCATATGTCTAGCCGGATGGTCATCTGCTCCCACTCTTCAAACATCCTCCTCAGAAGAGTGTTGCCACAGCAGTCTCGGTCAACATACAGTACTTCAGGAGGAGCCACCCCAGCCACTCTGTAGCGCATGATGAGGCCTTCAATCATCGGCCCAAGACCAAAGCCTTCGCTGGCTGTGAGCACGGACATGATAACCTGTCCATACTCATTGCCAACATTGGTTGCCCAGGTTGCGGTGCCATAGCTGTGTCCTGCAAGCTTTCGGGCCACCTTTTTTGTGGAATCCAGCTTCAAGATCCGACCATATTGCGATGTGATGCTGGCCTTGATCTCTTCTAGTCTTTGCAGGACATCCTGGGCATACACCTGCATCAGCCAACGGTGTTTGGGCACAAGAGGCATGGCGGGTACAGGTTCAAATCTAACAGGCAGGATCAGGCCAGATTTGACAGCACTAGCAATCCCCTTGCAGTCTGTGAGGTACTGGACTGTCTTCTGCAACCAAACCTCAGCATGTCGCTCCTGCAGCTTCCTCTGGATCTGGCTGCTGCTGTTTCCCAGCCCTCGCTGACGCATCAAACTCACTACCTAGAATAGAATAGAATAAAAAAAAATGATATGAAAACTGATACGAAGCAATTAATCCCCCACAGGGGAAATTCAAAGTGTCGCAGCTGTGTCTTATGTGTGACAGTAAAAGTACCTCAATGTCACATGCAAGTTTCGATGTCAGGATGCAAGGGAACTGCACCCTGTGGCCAATGTCAAGCTGGGAGACGATACCATGGCTCCAGCTGATAACCTTCCGCTTGCATCTTCGGCAGGTCAGGTACTCAGATGCAACAAAGTACATCTTCCCCACACTCACCACCTGCCTGATCTTCTGATGCAGGCCAGCTGAGGACAGAGGTTCGTGGTCACAGTCTGGATGCGGGCAGGTCAGCTTAACTTGCCACAACTTTCATGGCATCCAGAGCAGCAGAGGATGACCAAAGTAATTCTCCAGTGGAGGAGGATTATTGGTCTTCAGTGGCACCTGTGGAGGATACCACCAAAGTTTGTCCACCCTGCTAAAGTCCAGCTCAGGATGCCCCTGTGCTGTCCACCTGAACAGAGCCTTGGATATCCACCTCTGGTCCACTTCAGGCAAGATGTTTATCCAGCCAGCTGGAAGACAGACTCGTTGTGCTGGAAAAAGCAAAAACAAATAAATAAACACATAAATAAACAAATGCAAATTCACTTAATATTGTGTTTGTATGTTTTAAATAAGTATAAACATACGTATCAAATGTTCCTCCTCCAACTGAGTTGCCACTGCCAGCAGTGTGCTGTCATCCAGTTCAGTGGAGACAGAGGGGTGGGCGAGGGTGGCCGACGGCCCTGATGCTGCTGCAGTGGAGACAGAGGGGTGGGCGAAGGTGGCCGACGGCCCTGATGCTGCTGCAGTGGAGACAGAGGGGTGGGTGAAGGTGGCCGACGGCCCTGATGCTGCTGCAGTGGACACAGAGGGGTGGGCGAAGGTGGCCGACGGCCCTGATGCTGCTGCAGTGGAGACAGAGGGGTGGGCGAGGGTGGCTGATGGCCGTATGCGTCCCTGGGTCAAAGCTAAAATCAAAACAGAAAGCAGGAGAAAAAATAAACATAAGTATTGACCAGCAATAAATACTAAACATAAAAAATGTGTTATACAAATAAATGTTTAGTTACAAGGTTTGGTTGTAAGGGGGGAAATCAGTCTCTTTACGGTCTTGGTCAAGTTCTGGTTAGGTGTTTTCCTAACCAAAAGGGAGCGAAGAGAGGAGGTGGTCATGTGGTGAGAGGTGGCAGCGTGCAGGGTGGGGGCAGCTTGCTGGGTGGCGGTGGTGGGCTGAGAGGTGGCAGTGTGCTGGGTGGGGGCAGCGTGCTGGGTGGCGGCAGTGCGCTGAGAGGTGGCAGCGTGCAGGGTGGGAGCAGCGTGCTGGGCAGCAACAGTGTGCTGGGTGGGGGTTGTGTGCTGGGAGGTGGAAGAGTGTTTTTGAGCATATTGCTCCTCCTTCATGGCGATGGCAATTCTGCCAGAAGGAAAAAGTTCAATAAACTCTTTGAAACACGCTTTGTTTTGGGCGTGATCATGCGAGTCTTTGCTCCCTCCTGTGGGATCCCTCTTCATTGCTGCCACCAGGTAAGCAGCATACCCCAGGGCATTTTCAGCCACCCACCTAAATGTCTGCCCACGAAAAACCCCAAACTGAATTTCAAAGAAACCCAGCAAGTCCTTGCGGCTGTCTGGGTCTCCTCCGTGCTGAACGACAGCAGCTCTGGCCTTGGCCAGCACTCCCTCGGGGGAAACGGGTTTCACCCAGGGCTTTCCTTTGTTCCGTTCTTTGACGGCACTTGCTTCAGCTGTGTCCGTCAGATTGAGGCTTCCATCTGCCCGCCTCCTGAAGCAAGGTTCCATCTAAATTTAAAAAATGAAAATATAAATAAAATATATGCTTATATCGTCGCTACCTGTTATATTCATTCATAATCACCTTGTAGACATTAGACATTTAGACATTAGACTTTTATCATCCCTTCTTAGGGAAATTCCTTTATATTATGCTCTATGTATATTTCTCCAACATCACACAATCACTATGAGTCAGAAGCAAGTCTGCTAACTTATTATTCATTCATTTACAATAAATATGTAAAAGCACAATGAGCTAAAATAAAATGAAATGGCAAAACTAAGTCGTCACTTGTACTGTAACTTACTGTAACATTACTGGTAACTTAACGGTAACATTCATTCAATTACTTAGGTCGCTAATGTCATCAACAGGCAGGTTAACGATAGTTTGTCCGATATGGTAACGTTAAATTGCCTTTACATGAATGTAAAAATCACTCTCGGAAAGCTAGCTAGCTGTAACGTTATAACAGCGATAGGACACAGGTAACATACACGAACGGTATTAGCGCATCGTTAAAGTTCATGAACCAGAGATTATTCATCACAATACAATATATACATGTTTGCAAAATTATTTTATTGACAATAATAGATGGACTTACGTTCGAAATGTTGGTATAAGACGAGAAAACACAAAGTGAATCGTACTGGTTTGCCGGCCGGTCTTTTTCCCAATTCGTGAAAAAAAGTCTCCTGGTAACAGGGGAAGCCTGGCGCTGATTGGTCAATTCTTGGTAGATGCCGGAGCGAATCTTGGTAGCGATACGAGCGCTGATTGGCCGCATCATTCAATTCTTGGTAGATTCTTGGTAGCATACGGAAAGGCGATTGGCTGTCACTACCAAGATTGGCCTCGACTCACAGACGGCAGGGAGCGCCAACGAGGCCCGCATGGCAGAACGAGTAGATGAGTAAAATCAAGAGGAACTCTCGACATAACGCGCATGCAAAACACAGGCTGCCACTCAGTCAAGAGTGGGCCTGCCGTAGCTCTGGAGATAAGCCCAGCTAGCATGAGTCACCGGAGGGCTGTTGCGGAACATGGCACTGAGGTGAACGCTGCCACGGAATCAGGGGTTTCGCCCAGAGCCAAGGCTACCTAATCGCTAAGTACCGAGCGGTGACTAAGGCTTCTTCTGGTCTGAAGCATGGTTTGGATGGGCCGGGAGTCGAACCCTGGTCTCCCGCGTGGCGGGCGCGAGCTCTACCACTGAAACACCAATGCTTTCTTCCTGGGCCCTTTTCTTCTGCATCCCAGAAGGGTCCTCTGAACAGGCCATTCTACTCTGGCTGTGTGACGGCAGCTACCTTTTGAAAAGTCCATCCCCGCCACCACACACAGTTTTCTGACGTCAGTGAGAGAGGGAGGTTTTCTGCCCACTGAGTTTCTATGAGCAGACACTCACACCTATTTGCCAGTGTGAATGGCAGCAGAAACTAGAGGAGAGACAGGGTTCAAGCTTCTCTCCCCAACTCCACACAATTATTGAACACTTTTAGTCATCACTTTTGCTGAACATTGTGACTGCCAGGGAGATACCACTTGAGGAATGCAAGGACTGCATGTGGTCAACAGGAGCTGTTTTTCACGTGACTTGATGTGTGGGAATGACAGTACAAGTTATTGAGATCTTAGGCAACCCGGAACAAGGAAAAAGACTGTAATTGTGATTGTGTGAATGAGTGAATGAATCTATCTATCATGATTTGGTATTGCAGTCAATAAAACCAGATCATTTCAACAAGAAAAGAATGAATGAAAGTCCCACTATAGTTACAGGTCCATGAAAACAATAACAGTGTATATTTTTTAAAGACAAGCTATGTATCATTGTCTTTACATTACCTTAGGTGAACGCTTCCCAGCCAAACTTAAGTTTGGTTTTAACATGGCACCATGAGAACCACCAAACCGTGGCTTTGTAAACTGACGAAAATCAAAAAATGACCTTAGCTGGGGCTTTGTGCATTTTATATAGTTGAGTACATGAATAACATTAATATAAATATCAGCATAAGTAAATCCTCATTACTTACTGATGCCAAAGTCAAAATGGGCCTTCTAGGTTCACCACCACCTAAAGAGACATCTTAAGTGGTGGTGCAGGTCAGGGTCCTGGCTGTAGTGTCTCAGTAGATAAAGACCCTGGCTGCTGTGTCACTGTACACGAGGGTCCTGGATGTACTGAATCAGGAAGTGAACTGGAAGGCTACAGGTTCACAGACAAGAAGAAGAAATTGTAATACTACAGAATTCCAAACCAGCACCTCATAATTGTACAAGAGACTTCTAATACCTTCTTTGCATGGAAACCACAGTTACAGCTCTGTACATCTCCAAACAGTGACATTTGTCCCCTCATCTGCATTGGGCATTTCTCAATCTGTATCAATGTTTGACAGTGAATAAGAATGTATTCCCTTTAAATATGACATAGCTTTAAATTCAATATGATACACACACCACTCTGTCCAGGCTTACCTTCAGATATAGATCATGCCACTTTTTCTGCCGAGGTGCTGGTCTGATTCCTGCCTCAGAGGGCCAAACGCCTGAGGCAGCAAATCTACGGAGGCGGGATATCCGCTCCTCCTCTCCCATTGCCCTGTGTTTATTTTTTAGTTTGGAAGCGTGGAAACAATATCAAAAAGGTAAAACAGTGCCTGGCTGGTTAACTCAAGTCTGAATACTGTCACCCTAACGTTGACGGCAATGCGACGCCAACATAGTTTCTTTTAATAGTAATTTCTCTCTTTAATAAATCAGTAATATCTACCTAGCTACCTAGTTGACAGTATCATAACGAGTGTGTTGCCTTTTTGCGGTGAATGAAAGATCGATTTAAAAAATGTTAACGTCCGCGGAGACAACGGCAGTCGTTTCTGCCATCGTAATTTCTCTCTGCGATGCATATGTAACACCAACCAAGCTAGATAGTTGAAAGAATACATTGATACTACCGGTATATTTACCTTTTGTAGTGAAAAACACCTGAAGGTCCATCCACTGTTGACGTCTCTGGAATATTTGGCGCCAGTAATTTTGAAACGATAACAAGGCCTTCTGCGGCTGCGCGGCTGAATTTTGGAGAAGCGCCATCGTGATCGGCTGTCAGAAAGATGGAAATGGTGGGCCGCGATTGGTCCGTCCCAGCAATTTTGGAAAAGGACAACAGTGATTGGCTGACAGCAAAGATGGAAATGGGGCAACGTGATTGGAGGAGACTAGACAGACGCTCCGCTGTCGAAGGGACGGCATTGTGCTCAGTTGTTCCGGTTTTGCATTGAAGAGTGGCTCAACAAAACTGTGCTTAAACGGCCATCAAGGTGGAGAGTGGGTTAAGGTAAAAGGCCACGGCTCTTGCTGTAAATCTTTTAGATTCTGACTTGATGAGTGGTGGCCTACCTGTGACGAGCTGGTATGTTTTTCTTTTTTTTTTTGCTGCGCATTTCCAAATACTCCAACCACCAAGTCTTGGCCTTACTGAGATCAAGAGCCTTGAACCAATTCCGCCACATGTTAGGAGTCTAACTGGCCCGGAGCTCTTCATTGGGCTAAGATTCAAGCACCTCAGGGTGCACTGCAGCTCTTTCACCACGTCGTCAATGTCATTCGTAGCAGAGTACTGAGAACACGGTGCAAGAGTCTTGCTGCACGATATCGGTTGGTTTCCTTACTCCTTCAAAGCCTACAATGCCCAACGTGGTTGAGAGGAAAACACCTCGCCTCAAAACAAAACGCCAGCTTAATCAACACATCTGTGAGAGTTAAATGTGCTCTGGTATGGTAACCTGAGCAGAGCCTATCAAATAAGGTGAGGAGAACAGAATACCAGAGACATCTGAAGACAGCTAACTGTTGTACTCTCGTGCCCCTTTTAAAACCCCACGACGCCCAACGTGGGGCTCGAACCCACGACCCTGAGATTAAGAGTCTCATGCTCTACCGACTGAGCTAGCCGGGCCTTGAGCTGAGCTAAAACACCTCCCTTCGCAACCAGACGCTGGGTCATACAACGCACTCATGATAGTTAGCACGCTTCAGTGTGCTAACTCTACCAGAAATTATCCCAAAAGCTGAGGGCAAAAGAGTATCAGACACCTGCCTGCTTGCTGGAGGTCATGATCAGATTAACAAAACTTGTAAAACTCGGTGATGGCAGACCTCCTCGTCACTCCAAAGTGGAGCTCCATCTCTCACTACCATGAAAGAGCCTCATGCTCCGCCAACACTAGCGTAGAATCTTAGCTAGTATGGCTTTTGTTGTGCATTTCCAAAAAACTCCAACCACCAATGTGCGGCGTGACCATACTGAGAGTAAGAGCCTTTGACAAATTTTACCACATGTTCAATCCATGGGTAAGGAATCTAATTTGCGCTTGTGCTAACATCCAAGATAACCCACCACCTAGCACCCATTTCAGCTCCTTTATCATGTTTTCCATCTCAGTTGTGTCCAAGGACACCACTGAGCACATGTTCTCCAACAGCACGTCGATCTGCATGTCCAAATACAGACATTGTTTTTGGTTTGAACAAGTCAGTTTTTGGTTAGAGACCCTTTGGACGAGAGGTAGCAGAAAAGACCCCAACGAAAAGCTTGTCCTTCGAGCCGGAGTTGAACCAGCGACCTAAGGATAACTGCCCTGTAAACCTACAGTCCTCCGCTCTACCAACTGAGCTATCGAAGGAGCAGCATGCTGCTCAGTTGTTCCGGTTTTGCATTGAACAGCGGCTCAACAAAACTGTGCTTAAACGGCCATCAAGGTGGAGAGCGGGTTAAGGTAAAAGGCCACGGCTCTTGCTGTAAATCTTTTAGATTCTGACTTGATGAGTGGTGGCCTACCTGTGACGAGCTGGTATGTTTTTTCTTTTTTTTCTTTTTTTTTTTGCTGCGCATTTCCAAATACTCCAACCACCAAGTCTTGACCTTACTGAGATCAAGAGCCTTGAACAAATTCCGCCAGTCTAACTGGCCCGGAACTCTTCACTGGGCTAAGATTCAAGCACCTCAGAGTACACTGCAGCTCTTTCAACATGTCGTCAATGTCATTCGTAGCAGAGCACTGAGAACATGGTGCACGAGAGCGAGCCCCTTTGCAGCTCTTGGACCGGTTGGTTTCCTTACTCCTTCGAAGCCTACCTACGACGCCCAACGTGGGGCTTGAACCCACAAGCCTGAAATTAAGAGTCTCATGCTCTACCGACTGAGCTAGTCGGGCCTTTCCTGAAGGAAAACACCTCGCCTCAAAACAAAACGCCAGATTAATCAACACATCTGTGAGAGTTACATGTGCTCTAGCATGCTAACCTGACCAGAGACTATCAAATAAGGTGAGGAGAACAGAATACCAGAGACAACCAGAGTCATGAAGCCATTGCCTTTTATAAATGCCAATTTTGTCCATTCCCTGTGCAAATAAAAATGTGAGTGAACCTCACTTGTTAAGTGCTTTAACGTAGGCATTAAATCCGGTTGGACCACGCGGTCGATCGGCAGACCGCAGCATAGCCCCAGCGGTTCCATGGTGTAATGGTTAGCACTCTGGACTCTGAATCCAGCGATCCGAGTTCAAATCTCGGTGGGACCTGACTGTTTGGAAGTCGCACGTCACGAAGGCTGCCTCTTCTCTGGCGTTGCAGTTCACCCCCCTTTCGTCAGCACCTGCCTGAAATCACTCATTGGCACCCCCAGCTTTTCTTCACCTTAAATGTAAATCTAATGTTGCTTTGTGCTCTCTGACTCATTTGCAGGTGATGTCATTCCCTGCTTTGGCTCACGTGATGGGTTCCACATACCTTGTGTAGTCAGGATGGCCGAGCGGTCTAAGGCGCTGCGTTCAAGCTGGGGAACAATCGTCCGTCAAAGAGGGGGAAGAAGGGGGAAGAAGGGGGAAGAAGGAAAAAGAGAGAAAAGGGAAGAGAAAGAGAAGAAAATGAGAAAAGAAAAGAAAAGTGAACTTTTTTTTGTCCCAATAAATTTATTTCTAGCTGTCTCATGACAAATATGAAACTTTTTAATATTTTGCAGTATTTTGCACTACCCGTGGACGGGATTCGAACCGGTGACTTTGCGATTTCTTTACTTGACCTCTGAGTCATTTGGCAGAAATTTAACGATAATTTCTTTTTGTGTAATGTATGGATTTTCTTTTACCATGTCATGATATTTTAATTGAGTGTTGTCATATCCATTGTTATATTCATTATCATTATTATTGCTGTGGTGCTGTTTTCAACATACTGTCATTAAAAACACTTAGTTACAGTTGCTGCTTATAAGTTTTATTTCCTCACAAAAAAAATGGCAACAAAGAAACGCTTCTGAAGGAAATAATTATCCAAACCAACACTGAAAGAACAAACACAAATGTACAAATATTTATTCATAGTTTAGAAAAGCAATCCTTGTATAAAAATATCCAACTATTCACAATTATTAACTGTTTACACAATTTTTTACAATACTTTTATTGGTATTACTTTGGATTTTTACTCCTCATTTCCTCTAACCACTGCTCTTTTGGCTGGGATTCTGTCACTGGACAGTACACCTTGCCACAGTATGCCATGCTGGCATAAGTTGAGGTGCCAGAAAAGGTCCTGTGAAGAGCTTCTTCTTTGTTGGCCCCTTTGGCATGATTGGACGATGGGATGAGGCTCTCTGCCTCTGCTGTGCCTGGCCTGCAGTGCCCTAAAGTCTTACAGACACCTTCAGTCTCTTTTGCCTGTGGTTGTGCCACTGGATGAGGGTGTTTTGGTTCACCTCAACCAGTTGAATGTCTGTGCCCATTCATTAGTCTGTCAGCTCATCTACCGTTTGCAGAAGAATTAAAAAGCCTGTTGGCTGTGGGTATAAAAGATCTTCTGTATCTTTCACCTGCTGTTTATCACAGTCATCAAGGCTCTGCCACAGTGAGATGATGGTGTCTGTCTGCTGGTTGTTAAGGAAGAGGGCTGTCTGCTCCCGAAGGTCCACCAGGTACTCTGCCATGCTGTCCACATGCTGGTACCCAGGAATATTTCTTTCATCAACAGCCTGTGCAAATGATTAAACATTTTAGTGCAGTGCAAAAACAGCGCAGAGCGATACACATGTTCATATTCATACATATTCTAATTAAACACACTGACACCTACCACATCTTCGGAGGATGAAGTAGTGGGAGTGCTGGAAGCTGTTGATGAGCTAGGTGCTGTGGTGCTCGGAGCTGTGACGGTGGATGTCCTGGGTGCTGTGGAGGAGACAGTGGATGTCCTGGGAGCAGTGGAGGAGACGGTGGATGTCCTGGGAGCTGTGACGGAGGATATCCTGGGTGCTGTGGAGGAGACGGTGAACATCCTGGGCGCTGTGGAGGAGACGGTGGACATCATGAGCGCTGTGGAGGAGACGGTGGATGTGCTTGGACCTGTGGAGGAGACGGTGGATGTCCTGGGGGCAGTGGAGGAGATGGTGGATGTCCTGGGACCTGTGACGGAGGATATCCTGGGCGCTGTGGAGGAGACGGTGGACATCATAGGCGCTGTGGAGGAGACGGTGGATGTGCTTGGACCTGTGGAGGAGACGGTGGATGTCCTGGGGGCAGTGGAGGAGATGGTGGATGTCCTGGGACCTGTGACGGAGAATATCCTGGGTGCTGTGGAGGAGACGGTGGATGTCCTGGGAGCAGTGGAGGAGACGGTGGATGTCCTGGGTGCTGTGGAGGAGACGGTGGATGTCCTGGGAGCAGTGGAGGAGACGGTGGATGTCCTGGGTGCTGTGGAGGAGACGGTGGATGTCCTGGGAGCAGTGGAGGAGACGGTGGATGTCCTGGGAGCAGTGGAGGAGACGGTGGATGTCCTGGGAGCTGTGACGGAGAATATCCTGGGTGCTGTGGAGGAGACGGTGGATGTCCTGGGAGCAGTGGAGAAGATGGTGGATGTCCTGAATCAGGGTGCATATCCTGCAGCACCTGGCCAGTCTGCCTTAAGAGATACTGCACCCCTATGAGCTCTCCTGAAATAATAGTCATAACATTTAAATGCATGAAAACAAAATAAGAATCTAATTTATTGAGATATTCAGAAACATTATTAAATGTACTCAGAATAACTCATGCAATGTGTTAGTAATTTAGCCTAATGAAAGAGCTTCATTCCTCTCACTGTACTGTATGTATAATACAGTATACATACATACTACAATATTACAGAGAACCATTACTGCAAATAACATAAAGAGACTACAGCTTTATCGGTATGTCTGAGTGTAAAATACGTTTCGCCCATCACCCTCAAAACGACGCCATACTGTAGTAGTAGTAGTAGTAGTAGTAGTAGTAGTAGTAGTGGTGGTTGGTGGAGTGCACTGACAACGCCATTGGCCTTAGTTGCCTGATAGGTCACAATACTGTACTAAATGTATAACTAAATGTCTAAATGCTCGCTGTATACCCCACACCGGTAACCCGTCAAAATATTATTAATAATTATTAATAATATTAGCAAAAACGACTGCATTAAATGTGTAAATATTCACCGTATACACCGCCGTAACCCGTCTAAACCACACAATTTAGCTAAGGTCTCTGTCATGATTTAACACAAAATTGACGTGACAATATAATATTTGCAAATGCCGGCTAACGGCGACGCACGAAATTCAAACATAATGGACCGCGTAAACGTAACGTAAACATTAAGCGGATAAACAAACATGACAACATGACACAACCGGTAACAGAGCTTCTTCTCTTAATGATTTATAATTCGGCACTGTGATAAAACATTTAAAAATACTCACCATGTTGATATGACTACTTCTCCGCCTCTCAAAAAAAAAACGAGTTCCCTCGGTCCAACATTTCTGCGCCGCGATTGGTCAAATGTTGGAAATGTTGGAGCTGGGGGAAGAATCCGCGACGGCGATTGGCTGCTGAATGTTGGAGCCGCGAAGGCGATTGGCTGCCCCGTCCAACATTGCTCCAACATTTCCAACATTTCCCCGGCCGATCCTTCGGCAGCTGGCGTTCAGGTCGCAGTCTCCCCTGGAGGCGTGGGTTCGAATCCCACTTCTGACAGCCCGTGCTTTTCCCACATGCTGATCCCTGTGAGGTGGCACGCTCTTCATGTGGGTGAATGACAGTACGCATTATGGAGGATTTAGTCAAGCAGAAGCAAGGAAAATGACTATCCCTTTGCTGCTCTTTCTTGCATCCATACGTTACCACCGTGTCCTTGTCATATAACAAGCCAAACATCCGGAAAAAGATATTGTGCTATCAATCAGGAGGGTGATCGGGTAAAATGGAGCGTGTCGCGCTGTTGGGGAATCAAACCCAGGCAAAGGAAAAGGCTCCTTGCATTGGCCGGGAATCGAACCCGGGCCTCCCGCGTGGCAGGCGAGAATTCTACCACTGAACCACCAATGCTTACGTGACCCTGGTCCCTACCACTTTGCCGCCACGGGTCACAGACATCTCATGAACTGGCTTTTACGGGCTCATGTCTGTTTCTTTCAAACAGGTATCACTAAGCTGGGAAAGGATGTTGCTTTTGTTTCATCCGGGATGTCTTGCAGGCTACGAGCTACACGTCCACGCCAGCCGTTTTAAACATGGGTGTCATCCCAAACCGGGAGACGGGGCGGAGAAATCAGTGACAAAAAAATATCTTCTGCCTCCCAAAACAACGCACTTTCAAAGACCTAACATTAACTGGCCACAACCGCTTTAACCGCGGAACCGTCTCAGAGGAATAACAGGAAATCAAGCACGTCCGACAACTGGCGTTTACAAATGGTCTCAGCTGAGTCCAACAACTCTTCACGTCTGTCTGGCTTTTTAACCACCCCACACTTGGATAACCATGAACAAGATGACTGAGAATCTCAAAGAGCCAGAGCCATTAAGGGCGGTTCAGAGAGATTCTGAGTTCTTAGACCACTTTAGACCACTGCTCCTTCTACACAGTGAGAAGGGCCCAGGGCGTTCTCTGAAGGGGCCATCACACTCCTTCAAACTGGCCCTTCTACACAGTGCAAAGGGGCGAGTGTATATGACTGCACACCACTACAGAAAAGATACGCACGTGCAACAAAGCACTGCCCCGTGTGAGGCTCGAACTCACGACCTTCAGATTATGAGACTGACGCGCTGCCTACTGCGCCAACGAGGCCCGCATGGCAGAACGAGTAGATGAGTAAAATCAAGAGGAACTCTCGACATAACGCGCATGCAAAACACAGGCTGCCACTCAGTCAAGAGTGGGCCTGCCGTAGCTCTGGAGATAAGCCCAGCTAGCATGAGTCACCGGAGGGCTGTTGCGGAACATGGCACTGAGGTGAACGCTGCCACGGAATCAGGGGTTTCGCCCAGAGCCAAGGCTACCTAATCGCTAAGTACCGAGCGGTGACTAAGGCTTCTTCTGGTCTGAAGCATGGTTTGGATGGGCCGGGAGTCGAACCCTGGTCTCCCGCGTGGCGGGCGCGAGCTCTACCACTGAAACACCAATGCTTTCTTCCTGGGCCCTTTTCTTCTGCATCCCAGAAGGGTCCTCTGAACAGGCCATTCTACTCTGGCTGTGTGACGGCAGCTACCTTTTGAAAAGTCCATCCCCGCCACCACACACAGTTTTCTGACGTCAGTGAGAGAGGGAGGTTTTCTGCCCACTGAGTTTCTATGAGCAGACACTCACACCTATTTGCCAGTGTGAATGGCAGCAGAAACTAGAGGAGAGACAGGGTTCAAGCTTCTCTCCCCAACTCCACACAATTATTGAACACTTTTAGTCATCACTTTTGCTGAACATTGTGACTGCCAGGGAGATACCACTTGAGGAATGCAAGGACTGCATGTGGTCAACAGGAGCTGTTTTTCACGTGACTTGATGTGTGGGAATGACAGTACAAGTTATTGAGATCTTAGGCAACCCGGAACAAGGAAAAAGACTGTAATTGTGATTGTGTGAATGAGTGAATGAATCTATCTATCATGATTTGGTATTGCAGTCAATAAAACCAGATCATTTCAACAAGAAAAGAATGAATGAAAGTCCCACTATAGTTACAGGTCCATGAAAACAATAACAGTGTATATTTTTTAAAGACAAGCTATGTATCATTGTCTTTACATTACCTTAGGTGAACGCTTCCCAGCCAAACTTAAGTTTGGTTTTAACATGGCACCATGAGAACCACCAAACCGTGGCTTTGTAAACTGACGAAAATCAAAAAATGACCTTAGCTGGGGCTTTGTGCATTTTATATAGTTGAGTACATGAATAACATTAATATAAATATCAGCATAAGTAAATCCTCATTACTTACTGATGCCAAAGTCAAAATGGGCCTTCTAGGTTCACCACCACCTAAAGAGACATCTTAAGTGGTGGTGCAGGTCAGGGTCCTGGCTGTAGTGTCTCAGTAGATAAAGACCCTGGCTGCTGTGTCACTGTACACGAGGGTCCTGGATGTACTGAATCAGGAAGTGAACTGGAAGGCTACAGGTTCACAGACAAGAAGAAGAAATTGTAATACTACAGAATTCCAAACCAGCACCTCATAATTGTACAAGAGACTTCTAATACCTTCTTTGCATGGAAACCACAGTTACAGCTCTGTACATCTCCAAACAGTGACATTTGTCCCCTCATCTGCATTGGGCATTTCTCAATCTGTATCAATGTTTGACAGTGAATAAGAATGTATTCCCTTTAAATATGACATAGCTTTAAATTCAATATGATACACACACCACTCTGTCCAGGCTTACCTTCAGATATAGATCATGCCACTTTTTCTGCCGAGGTGCTGGTCTGATTCCTGCCTCAGAGGGCCAAACGCCTGAGGCAGCAAATCTACGGAGGCGGGATATCCGCTCCTCCTCTCCCATTGCCCTGTGTTTATTTTTTAGTTTGGAAGCGTGGAAACAATATCAAAAAGGTAAAACAGTGCCTGGCTGGTTAACTCAAGTCTGAATACTGTCACCCTAACGTTGACGGCAATGCGACGCCAACATAGTTTCTTTTAATAGTAATTTCTCTCTTTAATAAATCAGTAATATCTACCTAGCTACCTAGTTGACAATATCATAACGAGTGTGTTGCCTTTTTGCGGTGAATGAAAGATCGATTTAAAAAATGTTAACGTCCGCGGAGACAACGGCAGTCGTTTCTGCCATCGTAATTTCTCTCTGCGATGCATATGTAACACCAACCAAGCTAGATAGTTGAAAGAATACATTGATACTACCGGTATATTTACCTTTTGTAGTGAAAAACACCTGAAGGTCCATCCACTGTTGACGTCTCTGGAATATTTGGCGCCAGTAATTTTGAAACGATAACAAGGCCTTCTGCGGCTGCGCGGCTGAATTTTGGAGAAGCGCCATCGTGATCGGCTGTCAGAAAGATGGAAATGGTGGGCCGCGATTGGTCCGTCCCAGCAATTTTGGAAAAGGACAACAGTGATTGGCTGACAGCAAAGATGGAAATGGGGCAACGTGATTGGAGGAGACTAGACAGACGCTCCGCTGTCGAAGGGACGGCATTGTGCTCAGTTGTTCCGGTTTTGCATTGAAGAGTGGCTCAACAAAACTGTGCTTAAACGGCCATCAAGGTGGAGAGTGGGTTAAGGTAAAAGGCCACGGCTCTTGCTGTAAATCTTTTAGATTCTGACTTGATGAGTGGTGGCCTACCTGTGACGAGCTGGTATGTTTTTCTTTTTTTTTTTGCTGCGCATTTCCAAATACTCCAACCACCAAGTCTTGGCCTTACTGAGATCAAGAGCCTTGAACCAATTCCGCCACATGTTAGGAGTCTAACTGGCCCGGAGCTCTTCATTGGGCTAAGATTCAAGCACCTCAGGGTGCACTGCAGCTCTTTCACCACGTCGTCAATGTCATTCGTAGCAGAGTACTGAGAACACGGTGCAAGAGTCTTGCTGCACGATATCGGTTGGTTTTCTTACTCCTTCAAAGCCTACAATGCCCAACGTGGGGCTTGAACCTACGACCCTGAAATCAAGAGTTGAGAGGAAAACACCTCGCCTCAAAACAAAACGCCAGCTTAATCAACACATCTGTGAGAGTTAAATGTGCTCTGGTATGGTAACCTGAGCAGAGCCTATCAAATAAGGTGAGGAGAACAGAATACCAGAGACATCTGAAGACAGCTAACTGTTGTACTCTCGTGCCCCTTTTAAAACCCCACGCCGCCCAACGTGGGGCTCGAACCCACGACCCTGAGATTAAGAGTCTCATGCTCTACCGACTGAGCTAGCCGGGCCTTGAGCTGAGCTAAAACACCTCCCTTCGCAACCAGACGCTGGGTCATACAACGCACTCATGATAGTTAGCACGCTTCAGTGTGCTAACTCTACCAGAAATTATCCCAAAAGCTGAGGGCAAAAGAGTATCAGACACCTGCCTGCTTGCTGGAGGTCATGATCAGATTAACAAAACTTGTAAAACTCGGTGATGGCAGACCTCCTCGTCACTCCAAAGTGGAGCTCCATCTCTCACTACCATGAAAGAGCCTCATGCTCCGCCAACACTAGCGTAGAATCTTAGCTAGTATGGCTTTTGTTGTGCATTTCCAAAAAACTCCAACCACCAATGTGCGGCGTGACCATACTGAGAGTAAGAGCCTTTGACAAATTTTACCACATGTTCAATCCATGGGTAAGGAATCTAATTTGCGCTTGTGCTAACATCCAAGATAACCCACCACCTAGCACCCATTTCAGCTCCTTTATCATGTTTTCCATCTCAGTTGTGTCCAAGGACACCACTGAGCACATGTTCTCCAACAGCACGTCGATCTGCATGTCCAAATACAGACATTGTTTTTGGTTTGAACAAGTCAGTTTTTGGTTAGAGACCCTTTGGACGAGAGGTAGCAGAAAAGACCCCAACGAAAAGCTTGTCCTTCGAGCCGGAGTTGAACCAGCGACCTAAGGATAACTGCCCTGTAAACCTACAGTCCTCCGCTCTACCAACTGAGCTATCGAAGGAGCAGCATGCTGCTCAGTTGTTCCGGTTTTGCATTGAACAGCGGCTCAACAAAACTGTGCTTAAACGGCCATCAAGGTGGAGAGCGGGTTAAGGTAAAAGGCCACGGCTCTTGCTGTAAATCTTTTAGATTCTGACTTGATGAGTGGTGGCCTACCTGTGACGAGCTGGTATGTTTTTTCTTTTTTTTCTTTTTTTTTTTGCTGCGCATTTCCAAATACTCCAACCACCAAGTCTTGACCTTACTGAGATCAAGAGCCTTGAACAAATTCCGCCAGTCTAACTGGCCCGGAACTCTTCACTGGGCTAAGATTCAAGCACCTCAGAGTACACTGCAGCTCTTTCAACATGTCGTCAATGTCATTCGTAGCAGAGCACTGAGAACATGGTGCACGAGAGCGAGCCCCTTTGCAGCTCTTGGACCGGTTGGTTTCCTTACTCCTTCGAAGCCTACCTACGACGCCCAACGTGGGGCTTGAACCCACAAGCCTGAAATTAAGAGTCTCATGCTCTACCGACTGAGCTAGTCGGGCCTTTCCTGAAGGAAAACACCTCGCCTCAAAACAAAACGCCAGATTAATCAACACATCTGTGAGAGTTACATGTGCTCTAGCATGCTAACCTGACCAGAGACTATCAAATAAGGTGAGGAGAACAGAATACCAGAGACAACCAGAGTCATGAAGCCATTGCCTTTTATAAATGCCAATTTTGTCCATTCCCTGTGCAAATAAAAATGTGAGTGAACCTCACTTGTTAAGTGCTTTAACGTAGGCATTAAATCCGGTTGGACCACGCGGTCGATCGGCAGACCGCAGCATAGCCCCAGCGGTTCCATGGTGTAATGGTTAGCACTCTGGACTCTGAATCCAGCGATCCGAGTTCAAATCTCGGTGGGACCTGACTGTTTGGAAGTCGCACGTCACGAAGGCTGCCTCTTCTCTGGCGTTGCAGTTCACCCCCCTTTCGTCAGCACCTGCCTGAAATCACTCATTGGCACCCCCAGCTTTTCTTCACCTTAAATGTAAATCTAATGTTGCTTTGTGCTCTCTGACTCATTTGCAGGTGATGTCATTCCCTGCTTTGGCTCACGTGATGGGTTCCACATACCTTGTGTAGTCAGGATGGCCGAGCGGTCTAAGGCGCTGCGTTCAAGCTGGGGAACAATCGTCCGTCAAAGAGGGGGAAGAAGGGGGAAGAAGGGGGAAGAAGGAAAAAGAGAGAAAAGGGAAGAGAAAGAGAAGAAAATGAGAAAAGAAAAGAAAAGTGAACTTTTTTTTGTCCCAATAAATTTATTTCTAGCTGTCTCATGACAAATATGAAACTTTTTAATATTTTGCAGTATTTTGCACTACCCGTGGACGGGATTCGAACCGGTGACTTTGCGATTTCTTTACTTGACCTCTGAGTCATTTGGCAGAAATTTAACGATAATTTCTTTTTGTGTAATGTATGGATTTTCTTTTACCATGTCATGATATTTTAATTGAGTGTTGTCATATCCATTGTTATATTCATTATCATTATTATTGCTGTGGTGCTGTTTTCAACATACTGTCATTAAAAACACTTAGTTACAGTTGCTGCTTATAAGTTTTATTTCCTCACAAAAAAAATGGCAACAAAGAAACGCTTCTGAAGGAAATAATTATCCAAACCAACACTGAAAGAACAAACACAAATGTACAAATATTTATTCATAGTTTAGAAAAGCAATCCTTGTATAAAAATATCCAACTATTCACAATTATTAACTGTTTACACAATTTTTTACAATACTTTTATTGGTATTACTTTGGATTTTTACTCCTCATTTCCTCTAACCACTGCTCTTTTGGCTGGGATTCTGTCACTGGACAGTACACCTTGCCACAGTATGCCATGCTGGCATAAGTTGAGGTGCCAGAAAAGGTCCTGTGAAGAGCTTCTTCTTTGTTGGCCCCTTTGGCATGATTGGACGATGGGATGAGGCTCTCTGCCTCTGCTGTGCCTGGCCTGCAGTGCCCTAAAGTCTTACAGACACCTTCAGTCTCTTTTGCCTGTGGTTGTGCCACTGGATGAGGGTGTTTTGGTTCACCTCAACCAGTTGAATGTCTGTGCCCATTCATTAGTCTGTCAGCTCATCTACCGTTTGCAGAAGAATTAAAAAGCCTGTTGGCTGTGGGTATAAAAGATCTTCTGTATCTTTCACCTGCTGTTTATCACAGTCATCAAGGCTCTGCCACAGTGAGATGATGGTGTCTGTCTGCTGGTTGTTAAGGAAGAGGGCTGTCTGCTCCCGAAGGTCCACCAGGTACTCTGCCATGCTGTCCACATGCTGGTACCCAGGAATATTTCTTTCATCAACAGCCTGTGCAAATGATTAAACATTTTAGTGCAGTGCAAAAACAGCGCAGAGCGATACACATGTTCATATTCATACATATTCTAATTAAACACACTGACACCTACCACATCTTCGGAGGATGAAGTAGTGGGAGTGCTGGAAGCTGTTGATGAGCTAGGTGCTGTGGTGCTCGGAGCTGTGACGGTGGATGTCCTGGGTGCTGTGGAGGAGACAGTGGATGTCCTGGGAGCAGTGGAGGAGACGGTGGATGTCCTGGGAGCTGTGACGGAGGATATCCTGGGTGCTGTGGAGGAGACGGTGAACATCCTGGGCGCTGTGGAGGAGACGGTGGACATCATGAGCGCTGTGGAGGAGACGGTGGATGTGCTTGGACCTGTGGAGGAGACGGTGGATGTCCTGGGGGCAGTGGAGGAGATGGTGGATGTCCTGGGACCTGTGACGGAGGATATCCTGGGCGCTGTGGAGGAGACGGTGGACATCATAGGCGCTGTGGAGGAGACGGTGGATGTGCTTGGACCTGTGGAGGAGACGGTGGATGTCCTGGGGGCAGTGGAGGAGATGGTGGATGTCCTGGGACCTGTGACGGAGAATATCCTGGGTGCTGTGGAGGAGACGGTGGATGTCCTGGGAGCAGTGGAGGAGACGGTGGATGTCCTGGGTGCTGTGGAGGAGACGGTGGATGTCCTGGGAGCAGTGGAGGAGACGGTGGATGTCCTGGGTGCTGTGGAGGAGACGGTGGATGTCCTGGGAGCAGTGGAGGAGACGGTGGATGTCCTGGGAGCAGTGGAGGAGACGGTGGATGTCCTGGGAGCTGTGACGGAGAATATCCTGGGTGCTGTGGAGGAGACGGTGGATGTCCTGGGAGCAGTGGAGAAGATGGTGGATGTCCTGAATCAGGGTGCATATCCTGCAGCACCTGGCCAGTCTGCCTTAAGAGATACTGCACCCCTATGAGCTCTCCTGAAATAATAGTCATAACATTTAAATGCATGAAAACAAAATAAGAATCTAATTTATTGAGATATTCAGAAACATTATTAAATGTACTCAGAATAACTCATGCAATGTGTTAGTAATTTAGCCTAATGAAAGAGCTTCATTCCTCTCACTGTACTGTATGTATAATACAGTATACATACATACTACAATATTACAGAGAACCATTACTGCAAATAACATAAAGAGACTACAGCTTTATCGGTATGTCTGAGTGTAAAATACGTTTCGCCCATCACCCTCAAAACGACGCCATACTGTAGTAGTAGTAGTAGTAGTAGTAGTAGTAGTAGTAGTGGTGGTTGGTGGAGTGCACTGACAACGCCATTGGCCTTAGTTGCCTGATAGGTCACAATACTGTACTAAATGTATAACTAAATGTCTAAATGCTCGCTGTATACCCCACACCGGTAACCCGTCAAAATATTATTAATAATTATTAATAATATTAGCAAAAACGACTGCATTAAATGTGTAAATATTCACCGTATACACCGCCGTAACCCGTCTAAACCACACAATTTAGCTAAGGTCTCTGTCATGATTTAACACAAAATTGACGTGACAATATAATATTTGCAAATGCCGGCTAACGGCGACGCACGAAATTCAAACATAATGGACCGCGTAAACGTAACGTAAACATTAAGCGGATAAACAAACATGACAACATGACACAACCGGTAACAGAGCTTCTTCTCTTAATGATTTATAATTCGGCACTGTGATAAAACATTTAAAAATACTCACCATGTTGATATGACTACTTCTCCGCCTCTCAAAAAAAAACGAGTTCCCTCGGTCCAACATTTCTGCGCCGCGATTGGTCAAATGTTGGAAATGTTGGAGCTGGGGGAAGAATCCGCGACGGCGATTGGCTGCTGAATGTTGGAGCCGCGAAGGCGATTGGCTGCCCCGTCCAACATTGCTCCAACATTTCCAACATTTCCCCGGCCGATCCTTCGGCAGCTGGCGTTCAGGTCGCAGTCTCCCCTGGAGGCGTGGGTTCGAATCCCACTTCTGACAGCCCGTGCTTTTCCCACATGCTGATCCCTGTGAGGTGGCACGCTCTTCATGTGGGTGAATGACAGTACGCATTATGGAGGATTTAGTCAAGCAGAAGCAAGGAAAATGACTATCCCTTTGCTGCTCTTTCTTGCATCCATACGTTACCACCGTGTCCTTGTCATATAACAAGCCAAACATCCGGAAAAAGATATTGTGCTATCAATCAGGAGGGTGATCGGGTAAAATGGAGCGTGTCGCGCTGTTGGGGAATCAAACCCAGGCAAAGGAAAAGGCTCCTTGCATTGGCCGGGAATCGAACCCGGGCCTCCCGCGTGGCAGGCGAGAATTCTACCACTGAACCACCAATGCTTACGTGACCCTGGTCCCTACCACTTTGCCGCCACGGGTCACAGACATCTCATGAACTGGCTTTTACGGGCTCATGTCTGTTTCTTTCAAACAGGTATCACTAAGCTGGGAAAGGATGTTGCTTTTGTTTCATCCGGGATGTCTTGCAGGCTACGAGCTACACGTCCACGCCAGCCGTTTTAAACATGGGTGTCATCCCAAACCGGGAGACGGGGCGGAGAAATCAGTGACAAAAAAATATCTTCTGCCTCCCAAAACAACGCACTTTCAAAGACCTAACATTAACTGGCCACAACCGCTTTAACCGCGGAACCGTCTCAGAGGAATAACAGGAAATCAAGCACGTCCGACAACTGGCGTTTACAAATGGTCTCAGCTGAGTCCAACAACTCTTCACGTCTGTCTGGCTTTTTAACCACCCCACACTTGGATAACCATGAACAAGATGACTGAGAATCTCAAAGAGCCAGAGCCATTAAGGGCGGTTCAGAGAGATTCTGAGTTCTTAGACCACTTTAGACCACTGCTCCTTCTACACAGTGAGAAGGGCCCAGGGCGTTCTCTGAAGGGGCCATCACACTCCTTCAAACTGGCCCTTCTACACAGTGCAAAGGGGCGAGTGTATATGACTGCACACCACTACAGAAAAGATACGCACGTGCAACAAAGCACTGCCCCGTGTGAGGCTCGAACTCACGACCTTCAGATTATGAGACTGACGCGCTGCCTACTGCGCCAACGAGGCCCGCATGGCAGAACGAGTAGATGAGTAAAATCAAGAGGAACTCTCGACATAACGCGCATGCAAAACACAGGCTGCCACTCAGTCAAGAGTGGGCCTGCCGTAGCTCTGGAGATAAGCCCAGCTAGCATGAGTCACCGGAGGGCTGTTGCGGAACATGGCACTGAGGTGAACGCTGCCACGGAATCAGGGGTTTCGCCCAGAGCCAAGGCTACCTAATCGCTAAGTACCGAGCGGTGACTAAGGCTTCTTCTGGTCTGAAGCATGGTTTGGATGGGCCGGGAGTCGAACCCTGGTCTCCCGCGTGGCGGGCGCGAGCTCTACCACTGAAACACCAATGCTTTCTTCCTGGGCCCTTTTCTTCTGCATCCCAGAAGGGTCCTCTGAACAGGCCATTCTACTCTGGCTGTGTGACGGCAGCTACCTTTTGAAAAGTCCATCCCCGCCACCACACACAGTTTTCTGACGTCAGTGAGAGAGGGAGGTTTTCTGCCCACTGAGTTTCTATGAGCAGACACTCACACCTATTTGCCAGTGTGAATGGCAGCAGAAACTAGAGGAGAGACAGGGTTCAAGCTTCTCTCCCCAACTCCACACAATTATTGAACACTTTTAGTCATCACTTTTGCTGAACATTGTGACTGCCAGGGAGATACCACTTGAGGAATGCAAGGACTGCATGTGGTCAACAGGAGCTGTTTTTCACGTGACTTGATGTGTGGGAATGACAGTACAAGTTATTGAGATCTTAGGCAACCCGGAACAAGGAAAAAGACTGTAATTGTGATTGTGTGAATGAGTGAATGAATCTATCTATCATGATTTGGTATTGCAGTCAATAAAACCAGATCATTTCAACAAGAAAAGAATGAATGAAAGTCCCACTATAGTTACAGGTCCATGAAAACAATAACAGTGTATATTTTTTAAAGACAAGCTATGTATCATTGTCTTTACATTACCTTAGGTGAACGCTTCCCAGCCAAACTTAAGTTTGGTTTTAACATGGCACCATGAGAACCACCAAACCGTGGCTTTGTAAACTGACGAAAATCAAAAAATGACCTTAGCTGGGGCTTTGTGCATTTTATATAGTTGAGTACATGAATAACATTAATATAAATATCAGCATAAGTAAATCCTCATTACTTACTGATGCCAAAGTCAAAATGGGCCTTCTAGGTTCACCACCACCTAAAGAGACATCTTAAGTGGTGGTGCAGGTCAGGGTCCTGGCTGTAGTGTCTCAGTAGATAAAGACCCTGGCTGCTGTGTCACTGTACACGAGGGTCCTGGATGTACTGAATCAGGAAGTGAACTGGAAGGCTACAGGTTCACAGACAAGAAGAAGAAATTGTAATACTACAGAATTCCAAACCAGCACCTCATAATTGTACAAGAGACTTCTAATACCTTCTTTGCATGGAGACCACAGTTACAGCTCTGTACATCTCCAAACAGTGACATTTGTCCCCTCATCTGCATTGGGCATTTCTCAATCTGTATCAATGTTTGACAGTGAATAAGAATGTATTCCCTTTAAATATGACATAGCTTTAAATTCAATATGATACACACACCACTCTGTCCAGGCTTACCTTCAGATATAGATCATGCCACTTTTTCTGCCGAGGTGCTGGTCTGATTCCTGCCTCAGAGGGCCAAACGCCTGAGGCAGCAAATCTACGGAGGCGGGATATCCGCTCCTCCTCTCCCATTGCCCTGTGTTTATTTTTTAGTTTGGAAGCGTGGAAACAATATCAAAAGGTAAAACAGTGCCTGGCTGGTTAACTCAAGTCTGAATACTGTCACCCTAACGTTGACGGCAATGCGACGCCAACATAGTTTCTTTTAATAGTAATTTCTCTCTTTAATAAATCAGTAATATCTACCTAGCTACCTAGTTGACAGTATCATAACGAGTGTGTTGCCTTTTTGCGGTGAATGAAAGATCGATTTAAAAAATGTTAACGTCCGCGGAGACAACGGCAGTCGTTTCTGCCATCGTAATTTCTCTCTGCGATGCATATGTAACACCAACCAAGCTAGATAGTTGAAAGAATACATTGATACTACCGGTATATTTACCTTTTGTAGTGAAAAACACCTGAAGGTCCATCCACTGTTGACGTCTCTGGAATATTTGGCGCCAGTAATTTTGAAACGATAACAAGGCCTTCTGCGGCTGCGCGGCTGAATTTTGGAGAAGCGCCATCGTGATCGGCTGTCAGAAAGATGGAAATGGTGGGCCGCGATTGGTCCGTCCCAGCAATTTTGGAAAAGGACAACAGTGATTGGCTGACAGCAAAGATGGAAATGGGGCAACGTGATTGGAGGAGACTAGACAGACGCTCCGCTGTCGAAGGGACGGCATTGTGCTCAGTTGTTCCGGTTTTGCATTGAAGAGTGGCTCAACAAAACTGTGCTTAAACGGCCATCAAGGTGGAGAGTGGGTTAAGGTAAAAGGCCACGGCTCTTGCTGTAAATCTTTTAGATTCTGACTTGATGAGTGGTGGCCTACCTGTGACGAGCTGGTATGTTTTTCTTTTTTTTTTTGCTGCGCATTTCCAAATACTCCAACCACCAAGTCTTGGCCTTACTGAGATCAAGAGCCTTGAACCAATTCCGCCACATGTTAGGAGTCTAACTGGCCCGGAGCTCTTCATTGGGCTAAGATTCAAGCACCTCAGGGTGCACTGCAGCTCTTTCACCACGTCGTCAATGTCATTCGTAGCAGAGTACTGAGAACACGGTGCAAGAGTCTTGCTGCACGATATCGGTTGGTTTCCTTACTCCTTCAAAGCCTACAATGCCCAACGTGGGGCTTGAACCTACGACCCTGAAATCAAGAGTTGAGAGGAAAACACCTCGCCTCAAAACAAAACGCCAGCTTAATCAACACATCTGTGAGAGTTAAATGTGCTCTGGTATGGTAACCTGAGCAGAGCCTATCAAATAAGGTGAGGAGAACAGAATACCAGAGACATCTGAAGACAGCTAACTGTTGTACTCTCGTGCCCCTTTTAAAACCCCACGACGCCCAACGTGGGGCTCGAACCCACGACCCTGAGATTAAGAGTCTCATGCTCTACCGACTGAGCTAGCCGGGCCTTGAGCTGAGCTAAAACACCTCCCTTCGCAACCAGACGCTGGGTCATACAACGCACTCATGATAGTTAGCACGCTTCAGTGTGCTAACTCTACCAGAAATTATCCCAAAAGCTGAGGGCAAAAGAGTATCAGACACCTGCCTGCTTGCTGGAGGTCATGATCAGATTAACAAAACTTGTAAAACTCGGTGATGGCAGACCTCCTCGTCACTCCAAAGTGGAGCTCCATCTCTCACTACCATGAAAGAGCCTCATGCTCCGCCAACACTAGCGTAGAATCTTAGCTAGTATGGCTTTTGTTGTGCATTTCCAAAAAACTCCAACCACCAATGTGCGGCGTGACCATACTGAGAGTAAGAGCCTTTGACAAATTTTACCACATGTTCAATCCATGGGTAAGGAATCTAATTTGCGCTTGTGCTAACATCCAAGATAACCCACCACCTAGCACCCATTTCAGCTCCTTTATCATGTTTTCCATCTCAGTTGTGTCCAAGGACACCACTGAGCACATGTTCTCCAACAGCACGTCGATCTGCATGTCCAAATACAGACATTGTTTTTGGTTTGAACAAGTCAGTTTTTGGTTAGAGACCCTTTGGACGAGAGGTAGCAGAAAAGACCCCAACGAAAAGCTTGTCCTTCGAGCCGGAGTTGAACCAGCGACCTAAGGATAACTGCCCTGTAAACCTACAGTCCTCCGCTCTACCAACTGAGCTATCGAAGGAGCAGCATGCTGCTCAGTTGTTCCGGTTTTGCATTGAACAGCGGCTCAACAAAACTGTGCTTAAACGGCCATCAAGGTGGAGAGCGGGTTAAGGTAAAAGGCCACGGCTCTTGCTGTAAATCTTTTAGATTCTGACTTGATGAGTGGTGGCCTACCTGTGACGAGCTGGTATGTTTTTTCTTTTTTTTCTTTTTTTTTTTGCTGCGCATTTCCAAATACTCCAACCACCAAGTCTTGACCTTACTGAGATCAAGAGCCTTGAACAAATTCCGCCAGTCTAACTGGCCCGGAACTCTTCACTGGGCTAAGATTCAAGCACCTCAGAGTACACTGCAGCTCTTTCAACATGTCGTCAATGTCATTCGTAGCAGAGCACTGAGAACATGGTGCACGAGAGCGAGCCCCTTTGCAGCTCTTGGACCGGTTGGTTTCCTTACTCCTTCGAAGCCTACCTACGACGCCCAACGTGGGGCTTGAACCCACAAGCCTGAAATTAAGAGTCTCATGCTCTACCGACTGAGCTAGTCGGGCCTTTCCTGAAGGAAAACACCTCGCCTCAAAACAAAACGCCAGATTAATCAACACATCTGTGAGAGTTACATGTGCTCTAGCATGCTAACCTGACCAGAGACTATCAAATAAGGTGAGGAGAACAGAATACCAGAGACAACCAGAGTCATGAAGCCATTGCCTTTTATAAATGCCAATTTTGTCCATTCCCTGTGCAAATAAAAATGTGAGTGAACCTCACTTGTTAAGTGCTTTAACGTAGGCATTAAATCCGGTTGGACCACGCGGTCGATCGGCAGACCGCAGCATAGCCCCAGCGGTTCCATGGTGTAATGGTTAGCACTCTGGACTCTGAATCCAGCGATCCGAGTTCAAATCTCGGTGGGACCTGACTGTTTGGAAGTCGCACGTCACGAAGGCTGCCTCTTCTCTGGCGTTGCAGTTCACCCCCCTTTCGTCAGCACCTGCCTGAAATCACTCATTGGCACCCCCAGCTTTTCTTCACCTTAAATGTAAATCTAATGTTGCTTTGTGCTCTCTGACTCATTTGCAGGTGATGTCATTCCCTGCTTTGGCTCACGTGATGGGTTCCACATACCTTGTGTAGTCAGGATGGCCGAGCGGTCTAAGGCGCTGCGTTCAGGTCGCAGTCTCCCCTGGAGGCGTGGGTTCGAATCCCACTTCTGACAGCCCGTGCTTTTCCCACATGCTGATCCCTGTGAGGTGGCACGCTCTTCATGTGGGTGAATGACAGTACGCATTATGGAGGATTTAGTCAAGCAGAAGCAAGGAAAATGACTATCCCTTTGCTGCTCTTTCTTGCATCCATACGTTACCACCGTGTCCTTGTCATATAACAAGCCAAACATCCGGAAAAAGATATTGTGCTATCAATCAGGAGGGTGATCGGGTAAAATGGAGCGTGTCGCGCTGTTGGGGAATCAAACCCAGGCAAAGGAAAAGGCTCCTTGCATTGGCCGGGAATCGAACCCGGGCCTCCCGCGTGGCAGGCGAGAATTCTACCACTGAACCACCAATGCTTACGTGACCCTGGTCCCTACCACTTTGCCGCCACGGGTCACAGACATCTCATGAACTGGCTTTTACGGGCTCATGTCTGTTTCTTTCAAACAGGTATCACTAAGCTGGGAAAGGATGTTGCTTTTGTTTCATCCGGGATGTCTTGCAGGCTACGAGCTACACGTCCACGCCAGCCGTTTTAAACATGGGTGTCATCCCAAACCGGGAGACGGGGCGGAGAAATCAGTGACAAAAAAATATCTTCTGCCTCCCAAAACAACGCACTTTCAAAGACCTAACATTAACTGGCCACAACCGCTTTAACCGCGGAACCGTCTCAGAGGAATAACAGGAAATCAAGCACGTCCGACAACTGGCGTTTACAAATGGTCTCAGCTGAGTCCAACAACTCTTCACGTCTGTCTGGCTTTTTAACCACCCCACACTTGGATAACCATGAACAAGATGACTGAGAATCTCAAAGAGCCAGAGCCATTAAGGGCGGTTCAGAGAGATTCTGAGTTCTTAGACCACTTTAGACCACTGCTCCTTCTACACAGTGAGAAGGGCCCAGGGCGTTCTCTGAAGGGGCCATCACACTCCTTCAAACTGGCCCTTCTACACAGTGCAAAGGGGCGAGTGTATATGACTGCACACCACTACAGAAAAGATACGCACGTGCAACAAAGCACTGCCCCGTGTGAGGCTCGAACTCACGACCTTCAGATTATGAGACTGACGCGCTGCCTACTGCGCCAACGAGGCCCGCATGGCAGAACGAGTAGATGAGTAAAATCAAGAGGAACTCTCGACATAACGCGCATGCAAAACACAGGCTGCCACTCAGTCAAGAGTGGGCCTGCCGTAGCTCTGGAGATAAGCCCAGCTAGCATGAGTCACCGGAGGGCTGTTGCGGAACATGGCACTGAGGTGAACGCTGCCACGGAATCAGGGGTTTCGCCCAGAGCCAAGGCTACCTAATCGCTAAGTACCGAGCGGTGACTAAGGCTTCTTCTGGTCTGAAGCATGGTTTGGATGGGCCGGGAGTCGAACCCTGGTCTCCCGCGTGGCGGGCGCGAGCTCTACCACTGAAACACCAATGCTTTCTTCCTGGGCCCTTTTCTTCTGCATCCCAGAAGGGTCCTCTGAACAGGCCATTCTACTCTGGCTGTGTGACGGCAGCTACCTTTTGAAAAGTCCATCCCCGCCACCACACACAGTTTTCTGACGTCAGTGAGAGAGGGAGGTTTTCTGCCCACTGAGTTTCTATGAGCAGACACTCACACCTATTTGCCAGTGTGAATGGCAGCAGAAACTAGAGGAGAGACAGGGTTCAAGCTTCTCTCCCCAACTCCACACAATTATTGAACACTTTTAGTCATCACTTTTGCTGAACATTGTGACTGCCAGGGAGATACCACTTGAGGAATGCAAGGACTGCATGTGGTCAACAGGAGCTGTTTTTCACGTGACTTGATGTGTGGGAATGACAGTACAAGTTATTGAGATCTTAGGCAACCCGGAACAAGGAAAAAGACTGTAATTGTGATTGTGTGAATGAGTGAATGAATCTATCTATCATGATTTGGTATTGCAGTCAATAAAACCAGATCATTTCAACAAGAAAAGAATGAATGAAAGTCCCACTATAGTTACAGGTCCATGAAAACAATAACAGTGTATATTTTTTAAAGACAAGCTATGTATCATTGTCTTTACATTACCTTAGGTGAACGCTTCCCAGCCAAACTTAAGTTTGGTTTTAACATGGCACCATGAGAACCACCAAACCGTGGCTTTGTAAACTGACGAAAATCAAAAAATGACCTTAGCTGGGGCTTTGTGCATTTTATATAGTTGAGTACATGAATAACATTAATATAAATATCAGCATAAGTAAATCCTCATTACTTACTGATGCCAAAGTCAAAATGGGCCTTCTAGGTTCACCACCACCTAAAGAGACATCTTAAGTGGTGGTGCAGGTCAGGGTCCTGGCTGTAGTGTCTCAGTAGATAAAGACCCTGGCTGCTGTGTCACTGTACACGAGGGTCCTGGATGTACTGAATCAGGAAGTGAACTGGAAGGCTACAGGTTCACAGACAAGAAGAAGAAATTGTAATACTACAGAATTCCAAACCAGCACCTCATAATTGTACAAGAGACTTCTAATACCTTCTTTGCATGGAAACCACAGTTACAGCTCTGTACATCTCCAAACAGTGACATTTGTCCCCTCATCTGCATTGGGCATTTCTCAATCTGTATCAATGTTTGACAGTGAATAAGAATGTATTCCCTTTAAATATGACATAGCTTTAAATTCAATATGATACACACACCACTCTGTCCAGGCTTACCTTCAGATATAGATCATGCCACTTTTTCTGCCGAGGTGCTGGTCTGATTCCTGCCTCAGAGGGCCAAACGCCTGAGGCAGCAAATCTACGGAGGCGGGATATCCGCTCCTCCTCTCCCATTGCCCTGTGTTTATTTTTTAGTTTGGAAGCGTGGAAACAATATCAAAAAGGTAAAACAGTGCCTGGCTGGTTAACTCAAGTCTGAATACTGTCACCCTAACGTTGACGGCAATGCGACGCCAACATAGTTTCTTTTAATAGTAATTTCTCTCTTTAATAAATCAGTAATATCTACCTAGCTACCTAGTTGACAGTATCATAACGAGTGTGTTGCCTTTTTGCGGTGAATGAAAGATCGATTTAAAAAATGTTAACGTCCGCGGAGACAACGGCAGTCGTTTCTGCCATCGTAATTTCTCTCTGCGATGCATATGTAACACCAACCAAGCTAGATAGTTGAAAGAATACATTGATACTACCGGTATATTTACCTTTTGTAGTGAAAAACACCTGAAGGTCCATCCACTGTTGACGTCTCTGGAATATTTGGCGCCAGTAATTTTGAAACGATAACAAGGCCTTCTGCGGCTGCGCGGCTGAATTTTGGAGAAGCGCCATCGTGATCGGCTGTCAGAAAGATGGAAATGGTGGGCCGCGATTGGTCCGTCCCAGCAATTTTGGAAAAGGACAACAGTGATTGGCTGACAGCAAAGATGGAAATGGGGCAACGTGATTGGAGGAGACTAGACAGACGCTCCGCTGTCGAAGGGACGGCATTGTGCTCAGTTGTTCCGGTTTTGCATTGAAGAGTGGCTCAACAAAACTGTGCTTAAACGGCCATCAAGGTGGAGAGTGGGTTAAGGTAAAAGGCCACGGCTCTTGCTGTAAATCTTTTAGATTCTGACTTGATGAGTGGTGGCCTACCTGTGACGAGCTGGTATGTTTTTCTTTTTTTTTTTGCTGCGCATTTCCAAATACTCCAACCACCAAGTCTTGGCCTTACTGAGATCAAGAGCCTTGAACCAATTCCGCCACATGTTAGGAGTCTAACTGGCCCGGAGCTCTTCATTGGGCTAAGATTCAAGCACCTCAGGGTGCACTGCAGCTCTTTCACCACGTCGTCAATGTCATTCGTAGCAGAGTACTGAGAACACGGTGCAAGAGTCTTGCTGCACGATATCGGTTGGTTTCCTTACTCCTTCAAAGCCTACAATGCCCAACGTGGGGCTTGAACCTACGACCCTGAAATCAAGAGTTGAGAGGAAAACACCTCGCCTCAAAACAAAACGCCAGCTTAATCAACACATCTGTGAGAGTTAAATGTGCTCTGGTATGGTAACCTGAGCAGAGCCTATCAAATAAGGTGAGGAGAACAGAATACCAGAGACATCTGAAGACAGCTAACTGTTGTACTCTCGTGCCCCTTTTAAAACCCCACGACGCCCAACGTGGGGCTCGAACCCACGACCCTGAGATTAAGAGTCTCATGCTCTACCGACTGAGCTAGCCGGGCCTTGAGCTGAGCTAAAACACCTCCCTTCGCAACCAGACGCTGGGTCATACAACGCACTCATGATAGTTAGCACGCTTCAGTGTGCTAACTCTACCAGAAATTATCCCAAAAGCTGAGGGCAAAAGAGTATCAGACACCTGCCTGCTTGCTGGAGGTCATGATCAGATTAACAAAACTTGTAAAACTCGGTGATGGCAGACCTCCTCGTCACTCCAAAGTGGAGCTCCATCTCTCACTACCATGAAAGAGCCTCATGCTCCGCCAACACTAGCGTAGAATCTTAGCTAGTATGGCTTTTGTTGTGCATTTCCAAAAAACTCCAACCGCCAATGTGCGGCGTGACCATACTGAGAGTAAGAGCCTTTGACAAATTTTACCACATGTTCAATCCATGGGTAAGGAATCTAATTTGCGCTTGTGCTAACATCCAAGATAACCCACCACCTAGCACCCATTTCAGCTCCTTTATCATGTTTTCCATCTCAGTTGTGTCCAAGGACACCACTGAGCACATGTTCTCCAACAGCACGTCGATCTGCATGTCCAAATACAGACATTGTTTTTGGTTTGAACAAGTCAGTTTTTGGTTAGAGACCCTTTGGACGAGAGGTAGCAGAAAAGACCCCAACGAAAAGCTTGTCCTTCGAGCCGGAGTTGAACCAGCGACCTAAGGATAACTGCCCTGTAAACCTACAGTCCTCCGCTCTACCAACTGAGCTATCGAAGGAGCAGCATGCTGCTCAGTTGTTCCGGTTTTGCATTGAACAGCGGCTCAACAAAACTGTGCTTAAACGGCCATCAAGGTGGAGAGCGGGTTAAGGTAAAAGGCCACGGCTCTTGCTGTAAATCTTTTAGATTCTGACTTGATGAGTGGTGGCCTACCTGTGACGAGCTGGTATGTTTTTTCTTTTTTTTCTTTTTTTTTTTGCTGCGCATTTCCAAATACTCCAACCACCAAGTCTTGACCTTACTGAGATCAAGAGCCTTGAACAAATTCCGCCAGTCTAACTGGCCCGGAACTCTTCACTGGGCTAAGATTCAAGCACCTCAGAGTACACTGCAGCTCTTTCAACATGTCGTCAATGTCATTCGTAGCAGAGCACTGAGAACATGGTGCACGAGAGCGAGCCCCTTTGCAGCTCTTGGACCGGTTGGTTTCCTTACTCCTTCGAAGCCTACCTACGACGCCCAACGTGGGGCTTGAACCCACAAGCCTGAAATTAAGAGTCTCATGCTCTACCGACTGAGCTAGTCGGGCCTTTCCTGAAGGAAAACACCTCGCCTCAAAACAAAACGCCAGATTAATCAACACATCTGTGAGAGTTACATGTGCTCTAGCATGCTAACCTGACCAGAGACTATCAAATAAGGTGAGGAGAACAGAATACCAGAGACAACCAGAGTCATGAAGCCATTGCCTTTTATAAATGCCAATTTTGTCCATTCCCTGTGCAAATAAAAATGTGAGTGAACCTCACTTGTTAAGTGCTTTAACGTAGGCATTAAATCCGGTTGGACCACGCGGTCGATCGGCAGACCGCAGCATAGCCCCAGCGGTTCCATGGTGTAATGGTTAGCACTCTGGACTCTGAATCCAGCGATCCGAGTTCAAATCTCGGTGGGACCTGACTGTTTGGAAGTCGCACGTCACGAAGGCTGCCTCTTCTCTGGCGTTGCAGTTCACCCCCCTTTCGTCAGCACCTGCCTGAAATCACTCATTGGCACCCCCAGCTTTTCTTCACCTTAAATGTAAATCTAATGTTGCTTTGTGCTCTCTGACTCATTTGCAGGTGATGTCATTCCCTGCTTTGGCTCACGTGATGGGTTCCACATACCTTGTGTAGTCAGGATGGCCGAGCGGTCTAAGGCGCTGCGTTCAAGCTGGGGAACAATCGTCCGTCAAAGAGGGGGAAGAAGGGGGAAGAAGGGGGAAGAAGGAAAAAGAGAGAAAAGGGAAGAGAAAGAGAAGAAAATGAGAAAAGAAAAGAAAAGTGAACTTTTTTTTGTCCCAATAAATTTATTTCTAGCTGTCTCATGACAAATATGAAACTTTTTAATATTTTGCAGTATTTTGCACTACCCGTGGACGGGATTCGAACCGGTGACTTTGCGATTTCTTTACTTGACCTCTGAGTCATTTGGCAGAAATTTAACGATAATTTCTTTTTGTGTAATGTATGGATTTTCTTTTACCATGTCATGATATTTTAATTGAGTGTTGTCATATCCATTGTTATATTCATTATCATTATTATTGCTGTAGTGCTGTTTTCAACATACTGTCATTAAAAACACTTAGTTACAGTTGCTGCTTATAAGTTTTATTTCCTCACAAAAAAAATGGCAACAAAGAAACGCTTCTGAAGGAAATAATAATCCAAACCAACACTGAAAGAACAAACACAAATGTACAAATATTTATTCATAGTTTAGAAAAGCAATCCTTGTATAAAAATATCCAACTATTCACAATTATTAACTGTTTACACCATTTTTTACAATACTTTTATTGGTATTACTTTGGATTTCCTCTAACCACTGCTCTTTTGGCTGGGATTCTGTCACTGGACAGTACACCTTGCCACAGTATGCCATGCTGGCATAAGTTGAGGTGCCAGAAAAGGTCCTGTGAAGAGCTTCTTCTTTGTTGGCCCCTTTGGCATGATTGGACGATGGGATGAGGCTCTCTGCCTCTGCTGTGCCTGGCCTGCAGTGCCCTAAAGTCTTACAGACAGCTTCAGTCTCTTTTGCCTGTGGTTGTGCCACTGGATGAGGGTGTTTTGGTTCACCTCAACCAGTTGAATGTCTGTGCCCATTCATTAGTCTGTCAGCTCATCTACCATTTGCAGAAGAATTAAAAAGCCTGTTGGCTGTGGGTATAAAAGATCTTCTGTATCTTTCACCTGCTGTTTATCACAGTCATCCAGGCTCTGCTACAGTGAGATGATGGTGTCTGTCTGCTGTTTGTTAAGGAAGAGGGCTGTCTGCTCCCGAAGGTCCACCAGGTACTCTGCCATGCTGTCCACATGCTGGTACCCAGGAATATTTCTTTCATCAACAGCCTGTGCAAATGATTAAACATTTTAGTGCAGTGCAAAAACAGCGCAGAGCGATACACATGTTCATATTCATACATATTCTAATTAAACACACTGACACCTACCACATCTTCATCTTCAACTCTGGCTACAGAGGATGAAGTAGTGGGAGTGCTGGAAGCTGTTGATGAGCTGGGTGCTGTGGTGCTCGGAGCTGTGACGGTGGATGTCCTGGGGGCAGTGGAGGAGACGGTGGATGTCCTGGGAGCTGTGGAGGAGACGGTGGATGTCCTGGGTGCTGTGGAGGAGACGGTGGATGTCCTGGGAGCAGTGGAGGAGATGGTGGATGTCCTGGGAGCAGTGGAGGAGACGGTGGATGTCCTGGGAGCTGTGACGGAGGATATCCTGGGTGCTGTGGAGGAGACGGTGAACATCCTGGGCGCTGTGGAGGAGACGGTGGACATCATAGGCGCTGTGGAGGAGACGGTGGATGTGCTTGGACCTGTGGAGGAGACGGTGGATGTCCTGGGGGCAGTGGAGGAGATGGTGGATGTCCTGGGACCTGTGACGGAGGATATCCTGGGCGCTGTGGAGGAGACGGTGGACATCATAGGCGCTGTGGAGGAGACGGTGGATGTGCTTGGACCTGTGGAGGAGACGGTGGATGTCCTGGGAGCAGTGGAGGAGACGGTGGATGTCCTGGGTGCTGTGGAGGAGACGGTGGATGTCCTGGGAGCAGTGGAGGAGACGGTGGATGTCCTGGGAGCTGTGGAGGAGACGGTGGATGTCCTGGGTGCTGTGGAGGAGACGGTGGATGTCCTGGGAGCAGTGGAGGAGACGGTGGATGTCCTGGGAGCAGTGGAGGAGACGGTGGATGTCCTGGGAGCTGTGACGGAGGATATCCTGGGTGCTGTGGAGGAGACGGTGAACATCCTGGGCGCTGTGGAGGAGACGGTGGACATCATAGGCGCTGTGGAGGAGACGGTGGATGTGCTTGGACCTGTGGAGGAGACGGTGGATGTCCTGGGGGCAGTGGAGGAGATGGTGGATGTCCTGGGACCTGTGACGGAGGATATCCTGGGCGCTGTGGAGGAGACGGTGGACATCATAGGCGCTGTGGAGGAGACGGTGGATGTGCTTGGACCTGTGGAGGAGACGGTGGATGTCCTGGGAGCAGTGGAGGAGACGGTGGATGTCCTGGGTGCTGTGGAGGAGACGGTGGATGTCCTGGGAGCAGTGGAGGAGACGGTGGATGTCCTGGGAGCTGTGACGGAGAATATCCTGGGTGCTGTGGAGGAGACGGTGGATGTCCTGGGAGCAGTGGAGAAGATGGTGGATGTCCTGAATCAGGGTGCATATCCTGCAGCACCTGGCCAGTCTGCCTGAAGAGCTACTGCACCCCTATGAGCTCTCCTGAAATAATAGTCATAACATTTAAATGCATGAAAACAAAATAAGAATCTAATTTATTGAGATATTCAGAAACATTATTAAATGTACTCAGAATAAGTCATGCAATGTGTTAGTAATTTAGCCTAATGAAAGAGGTCTGCTGCTTCATTCCTCTCACTGTACTGTATGTATAATACAGTATACATACATACTACAATATTACAGAGAACCGTTACTGCAAATAACATAAAGAGACTACAGCTTTATCGGTATGTGTGAGTGTAAAATACGTTTCGCCCATCACCCTCAAAACGACGCCATACTGTAGTAGTGGTGGTTGGTGGAGTGCACTGACAACGCCATTGGCCTTAGTTGCCTGATAGGTCACACTACTGTACTAAATGTATAACTAAATGTCTAAATGCTCGCTGTATACCCCACCCGTCAAAATATTATTAATAATTATTAATAATATTAGCAAAAACGACTGCATTAAATGTGTAAATATTCACCGTATACACCGCCGTAACCCGTCTAAACCACACAATTTAACTAAGGTCTGTCATGATTTAACACAAAATTGACGCGACAATATAATATTTGCAAATGCCGGCTAACGGCAACGCGCGAAATTCAAACATAATGGACCGCGTAAACGTAACGTAAACATTAAGCGGATAAACAAACATGACAACATGACACAACCGGTAACAGAGCTTCTTCTCTTAATGATTTACAATTCGGCACTGTGATAAAACATTTAAAGATACTCACCATGTTGATATGACTACTTCTCCGTCTCTCAAAAAAAATGAGTTCCCTCGGTCCAACATTTCTGCGCCGCGATTGGTCAAATGTTGGAAATGTTGGAGCTGGGGGAAGAATCCGCGACGGCGATTGGCTGCTGAATGTTGGAGCCGCGAAGGCGATTGGCTGCCCCGTCCAACATTGCTCCAACATTTCCAACATTTCCCCGGCCGATCCTTCGGCAGCTGGCGTTCAGGTCGCAGTCTCCCCTGGAGGCGTGGGTTCGAATCCCACTTCTGACAGCCCGTGCTTTTCCCACATGCTGATCCCTGTGAGGTGGCACGCTCTTCATGTGGGTGAATGACAGTACGCATTATGGAGGATTTAGTCAAGCAGAAGCAAGGAAAATGACTATCCCTTTGCTGCTCTTTCTTGCATCCATACGTTACCACCGTGTCCTTGTCATATAACAAGCCAAACATCCGGAAAAAGATATTGTGCTATCAATCAGGAGGGTGATCGGGTAAAATGGAGCGTGTCGCGCTGTTGGGGAATCAAACCCAGGCAAAGGAAAAGGCTCCTTGCATTGGCCGGGAATCGAACCCGGGCCTCCCGCGTGGCAGGCGAGAATTCTACCACTGAACCACCAATGCTTACGTGACCCTGGTCCCTACCACTTTGCCGCCACGGGTCACAGACATCTCATGAACTGGCTTTTACGGGCTCATGTCTGTTTCTTTCAAACAGGTATCACTAAGCTGGGAAAGGATGTTGCTTTTGTTTCATCCGGGATGTCTTGCAGGCTACGAGCTACACGTCCACGCCAGCCGTTTTAAACATGGGTGTCATCCCAAACCGGGAGACGGGGCGGAGAAATCAGTGACAAAAAAATATCTTCTGCCTCCCAAAACAACGCACTTTCAAAGACCTAACATTAACTGGCCACAACCGCTTTAACCGCGGAACCGTCTCAGAGGAATAACAGGAAATCAAGCACGTCCGACAACTGGCGTTTACAAATGGTCTCAGCTGAGTCCAACAACTCTTCACGTCTGTCTGGCTTTTTAACCACCCCACACTTGGATAACCATGAACAAGATGACTGAGAATCTCAAAGAGCCAGAGCCATTAAGGGCGGTTCAGAGAGATTCTGAGTTCTTAGACCACTTTAGACCACTGCTCCTTCTACACAGTGAGAAGGGCCCAGGGCGTTCTCTGAAGGGGCCATCACACTCCTTCAAACTGGCCCTTCTACACAGTGCAAAGGGGCGAGTGTATATGACTGCACACCACTACAGAAAAGATACGCACGTGCAACAAAGCACTGCCCCGTGTGAGGCTCGAACTCACGACCTTCAGATTATGAGACTGACGCGCTGCCTACTGCGCCAACGAGGCCCGCATGGCAGAACGAGTAGATGAGTAAAATCAAGAGGAACTCTCGACATAACGCGCATGCAAAACACAGGCTGCCACTCAGTCAAGAGTGGGCCTGCCGTAGCTCTGGAGATAAGCCCAGCTAGCATGAGTCACCGGAGGGCTGTTGCGGAACATGGCACTGAGGTGAACGCTGCCACGGAATCAGGGGTTTCGCCCAGAGCCAAGGCTACCTAATCGCTAAGTACCGAGCGGTGACTAAGGCTTCTTCTGGTCTGAAGCATGGTTTGGATGGGCCGGGAGTCGAACCCTGGTCTCCCGCGTGGCGGGCGCGAGCTCTACCACTGAAACACCAATGCTTTCTTCCTGGGCCCTTTTCTTCTGCATCCCAGAAGGGTCCTCTGAACAGGCCATTCTACTCTGGCTGTGTGACGGCAGCTACCTTTTGAAAAGTCCATCCCCGCCACCACACACAGTTTTCTGACGTCAGTGAGAGAGGGAGGTTTTCTGCCCACTGAGTTTCTATGAGCAGACACTCACACCTATTTGCCAGTGTGAATGGCAGCAGAAACTAGAGGAGAGACAGGGTTCAAGCTTCTCTCCCCAACTCCACACAATTATTGAACACTTTTAGTCATCACTTTTGCTGAACATTGTGACTGCCAGGGAGATACCACTTGAGGAATGCAAGGACTGCATGTGGTCAACAGGAGCTGTTTTTCACGTGACTTGATGTGTGGGAATGACAGTACAAGTTATTGAGATCTTAGGCAACCCGGAACAAGGAAAAAGACTGTAATTGTGATTGTGTGAATGAGTGAATGAATCTATCTATCATGATTTGGTATTGCAGTCAATAAAACCAGATCATTTCAACAAGAAAAGAATGAATGAAAGTCCCACTATAGTTACAGGTCCATGAAAACAATAACAGTGTATATTTTTTAAAGACAAGCTATGTATCATTGTCTTTACATTACCTTAGGTGAACGCTTCCCAGCCAAACTTAAGTTTGGTTTTAACATGGCACCATGAGAACCACCAAACCGTGGCTTTGTAAACTGACGAAAATCAAAAAATGACCTTAGCTGGGGCTTTGTGCATTTTATATAGTTGAGTACATGAATAACATTAATATAAATATCAGCATAAGTAAATCCTCATTACTTACTGATGCCAAAGTCAAAATGGGCCTTCTAGGTTCACCACCACCTAAAGAGACATCTTAAGTGGTGGTGCAGGTCAGGGTCCTGGCTGTAGTGTCTCAGTAGATAAAGACCCTGGCTGCTGTGTCACTGTACACGAGGGTCCTGGATGTACTGAATCAGGAAGTGAACTGGAAGGCTACAGGTTCACAGACAAGAAGAAGAAATTGTAATACTACAGAATTCCAAACCAGCACCTCATAATTGTACAAGAGACTTCTAATACCTTCTTTGCATGGAAACCACAGTTACAGCTCTGTACATCTCCAAACAGTGACATTTGTCCCCTCATCTGCATTGGGCATTTCTCAATCTGTATCAATGTTTGACAGTGAATAAGAATGTATTCCCTTTAAATATGACATAGCTTTAAATTCAATATGATACACACACCACTCTGTCCAGGCTTACCTTCAGATATAGATCATGCCACTTTTTCTGCCGAGGTGCTGGTCTGATTCCTGCCTCAGAGGGCCAAACGCCTGAGGCAGCAAATCTACGGAGGCGGGATATCCGCTCCTCCTCTCCCATTGCCCTGTGTTTATTTTTTAGTTTGGAAGCGTGGAAACAATATCAAAAAGGTAAAACAGTGCCTGGCTGGTTAACTCAAGTCTGAATACTGTCACCCTAACGTTGACGGCAATGCGACGCCAACATAGTTTCTTTTAATAGTAATTTCTCTCTTTAATAAATCAGTAATATCTACCTAGCTACCTAGTTGACAGTATCATAACGAGTGTGTTGCCTTTTTGCGGTGAATGAAAGATCGATTTAAAAAATGTTAACGTCCGCGGAGACAACGGCAGTCGTTTCTGCCATCGTAATTTCTCTCTGCGATGCATATGTAACACCAACCAAGCTAGATAGTTGAAAGAATACATTGATACTACCGGTATATTTACCTTTTGTAGTGAAAAACACCTGAAGGTCCATCCACTGTTGACGTCTCTGGAATATTTGGCGCCAGTAATTTTGAAACGATAACAAGGCCTTCTGCGGCTGCGCGGCTGAATTTTGGAGAAGCGCCATCGTGATCGGCTGTCAGAAAGATGGAAATGGTGGGCCGCGATTGGTCCGTCCCAGCAATTTTGGAAAAGGACAACAGTGATTGGCTGACAGCAAAGATGGAAATGGGGCAACGTGATTGGAGGAGACTAGACAGACGCTCCGCTGTCGAAGGGACGGCATTGTGCTCAGTTGTTCCGGTTTTGCATTGAAGAGTGGCTCAACAAAACTGTGCTTAAACGGCCATCAAGGTGGAGAGTGGGTTAAGGTAAAAGGCCACGGCTCTTGCTGTAAATCTTTTAGATTCTGACTTGATGAGTGGTGGCCTACCTGTGACGAGCTGGTATGTTTTTCTTTTTTTTTTTGCTGCGCATTTCCAAATACTCCAACCACCAAGTCTTGGCCTTACTGAGATCAAGAGCCTTGAACCAATTCCGCCACATGTTAGGAGTCTAACTGGCCCGGAGCTCTTCATTGGGCTAAGATTCAAGCACCTCAGGGTGCACTGCAGCTCTTTCACCACGTCGTCAATGTCATTCGTAGCAGAGTACTGAGAACACGGTGCAAGAGTCTTGCTGCACGATATCGGTTGGTTTCCTTACTCCTTCAAAGCCTACAATGCCCAACGTGGGGCTTGAACCTACGACCCTGAAATCAAGAGTTGAGAGGAAAACACCTCGCCTCAAAACAAAACGCCAGCTTAATCAACACATCTGTGAGAGTTAAATGTGCTCTGGTATGGTAACCTGAGCAGAGCCTATCAAATAAGGTGAGGAGAACAGAATACCAGAGACATCTGAAGACAGCTAACTGTTGTACTCTCGTGCCCCTTTTAAAACCCCACGACGCCCAACGTGGGGCTCGAACCCACGACCCTGAGATTAAGAGTCTCATGCTCTACCGACTGAGCTAGCCGGGCCTTGAGCTGAGCTAAAACACCTCCCTTCGCAACCAGACGCTGGGTCATACAACGCACTCATGATAGTTAGCACGCTTCAGTGTGCTAACTCTACCAGAAATTATCCCAAAAGCTGAGGGCAAAAGAGTATCAGACACCTGCCTGCTTGCTGGAGGTCATGATCAGATTAACAAAACTTGTAAAACTCGGTGATGGCAGACCTCCTCGTCACTCCAAAGTGGAGCTCCATCTCTCACTACCATGAAAGAGCCTCATGCTCCGCCAACACTAGCGTAGAATCTTAGCTAGTATGGCTTTTGTTGTGCATTTCCAAAAAACTCCAACCACCAATGTGCGGCGTGACCATACTGAGAGTAAGAGCCTTTGACAAATTTTACCACATGTTCAATCCATGGGTAAGGAATCTAATTTGCGCTTGTGCTAACATCCAAGATAACCCACCACCTAGCACCCATTTCAGCTCCTTTATCATGTTTTCCATCTCAGTTGTGTCCAAGGACACCACTGAGCACATGTTCTCCAACAGCATGTCGATCTGCATGTCCAAATACAGACATTGTTTTTGGTTTGAACAAGTCAGTTTTTGGTTAGAGACCCTTTGGACGAGAGGTAGCAGAAAAGACCCCAACGAAAAGCTTGTCCTTCGAGCCGGAGTTGAACCAGCGACCTAAGGATAACTGCCCTGTAAACCTACAGTCCTCCGCTCTACCAACTGAGCTATCGAAGGAGCAGCATGCTGCTCAGTTGTTCCGGTTTTGCATTGAACAGCGGCTCAACAAAACTGTGCTTAAACGGCCATCAAGGTGGAGAGCGGGTTAAGGTAAAAGGCCACGGCTCTTGCTGTAAATCTTTTAGATTCTGACTTGATGAGTGGTGGCCTACCTGTGACGAGCTGGTATGTTTTTTCTTTTTTTTTTTTTTTTTTGCTGCGCATTTCCAAATACTCCAACCACCAAGTCTTGACCTTACTGAGATCAAGAGCCTTGAACAAATTCCGCCAGTCTAACTGGCCCGGAACTCTTCACTGGGCTAAGATTCAAGCACCTCAGAGTACACTGCAGCTCTTTCAACATGTCGTCAATGTCATTCGTAGCAGAGCACTGAGAACATGGTGCACGAGAGCGAGCCCTTTGCAGCTCTTGGACCGGTTGGTTTCCTTACTCCTTCGAAGCCTACCTACGACGCCCAACGTGGGGCTTGAACCCACAAGCCTGAAATTAAGAGTCTCATGCTCTACCGACTGAGCTAGTCGGGCCTTTCCTGAAGGAAAACACCTCGCCTCAAAACAAAACGCCAGATTAATCAACACATCTGTGAGAGTTACATGTGCTCTAGCATGCTAACCTGACCAGAGACTATCAAATAAGGTGAGGAGAACAGAATACCAGAGACAACCAGAGTCATGAAGCCATTGCCTTTTATAAATGCCAATTTTGTCCATTCCCTGTGCAAATAAAAATGTGAGTGAACCTCACTTGTTAAGTGCTTTAACGTAGGCATTAAATCCGGTTGGACCACGCGGTCGATCGGCAGACCGCAGCATAGCCCCAGCGGTTCCATGGTGTAATGGTTAGCACTCTGGACTCTGAATCCAGCGATCCGAGTTCAAATCTCGGTGGGACCTGACTGTTTGGAAGTCGCACGTCACGAAGGCTGCCTCTTCTCTGGCGTTGCAGTTCACCCCCCTTTCGTCAGCACCTGCCTGAAATCACTCATTGGCACCCCAGCTTTTCTTCACCTTAAATGTAAATCTAATGTTGCTTTGTGCTCTCTGACTCATTTGCAGGTGATGTCATTCCCTGCTTTGGCTCACGTGATGGGTTCCACATACCTTGTGTAGTCAGGATGGCCGAGCGGTCTAAGGCGCTGCGTTCAGGTCGCAGTCTCCCCTGGAGGCGTGGGTTCGAATCCCACTTCTGACAGCCCGTGCTTTTCCCACATGCTGATCCCTGTGAGGTGGCACGCTCTTCATGTGGGTGAATGACAGTACGCATTATGGAGGATTTAGTCAAGCAGAAGCAAGGAAAATGACTATCCCTTTGCTGCTCTTTCTTGCATCCATACGTTACCACCGTGTCCTTGTCATATAACAAGCCAAACATCCGGAAAAAGATATTGTGCTATCAATCAGGAGGGTGATCGGGTAAAATGGAGCGTGTCGCGCTGTTGGGGAATCAAACCCAGGCAAAGGAAAAGGCTCCTTGCATTGGCCGGGAATCGAACCCGGGCCTCCCGCGTGGCAGGCGAGAATTCTACCACTGAACCACCAATGCTTACGTGACCCTGGTCCCTACCACTTTGCCGCCACGGGTCACAGACATCTCATGAACTGGCTTTTACGGGCTCATGTCTGTTTCTTTCAAACAGGTATCACTAAGCTGGGAAAGGATGTTGCTTTTGTTTCATCCGGGATGTCTTGCAGGCTACGAGCTACACGTCCACGCCAGCCGTTTTAAACATGGGTGTCATCCCAAACCGGGAGACGGGGCGGAGAAATCAGTGACAAAAAAATATCTTCTGCCTCCCAAAACAACGCACTTTCAAAGACCTAACATTAACTGGCCACAACCGCTTTAACCGCGGAACCGTCTCAGAGGAATAACAGGAAATCAAGCACGTCCGACAACTGGCGTTTACAAATGGTCTCAGCTGAGTCCAACAACTCTTCACGTCTGTCTGGCTTTTTAACCACCCCACACTTGGATAACCATGAACAAGATGACTGAGAATCTCAAAGAGCCAGAGCCATTAAGGGCGGTTCAGAGAGATTCTGAGTTCTTAGACCACTTTAGACCACTGCTCCTTCTACACAGTGAGAAGGGCCCAGGGCGTTCTCTGAAGGGGCCATCACACTCCTTCAAACTGGCCCTTCTACACAGTGCAAAGGGGCGAGTGTATATGACTGCACACCACTACAGAAAAGATACGCACGTGCAACAAAGCACTGCCCCGTGTGAGGCTCGAACTCACGACCTTCAGATTATGAGACTGACGCGCTGCCTACTGCGCCAACGAGGCCCGCATGGCAGAACGAGTAGATGAGTAAAATCAAGAGGAACTCTCGACATAACGCGCATGCAAAACACAGGCTGCCACTCAGTCAAGAGTGGGCCTGCCGTAGCTCTGGAGATAAGCCCAGCTAGCATGAGTCACCGGAGGGCTGTTGCGGAACATGGCACTGAGGTGAACGCTGCCACGGAATCAGGGGTTTCGCCCAGAGCCAAGGCTACCTAATCGCTAAGTACCGAGCGGTGACTAAGGCTTCTTCTGGTCTGAAGCATGGTTTGGATGGGCCGGGAGTCGAACCCTGGTCTCCCGCGTGGCGGGCGCGAGCTCTACCACTGAAACACCAATGCTTTCTTCCTGGGCCCTTTTCTTCTGCATCCCAGAAGGGTCCTCTGAACAGGCCATTCTACTCTGGCTGTGTGACGGCAGCTACCTTTTGAAAAGTCCATCCCCGCCACCACACACAGTTTTCTGACGTCAGTGAGAGAGGGAGGTTTTCTGCCCACTGAGTTTCTATGAGCAGACACTCACACCTATTTGCCAGTGTGAATGGCAGCAGAAACTAGAGGAGAGACAGGGTTCAAGCTTCTCTCCCCAACTCCACACAATTATTGAACACTTTTAGTCATCACTTTTGCTGAACATTGTGACTGCCAGGGAGATACCACTTGAGGAATGCAAGGACTGCATGTGGTCAACAGGAGCTGTTTTTCACGTGACTTGATGTGTGGGAATGACAGTACAAGTTATTGAGATCTTAGGCAACCCGGAACAAGGAAAAAGACTGTAATTGTGATTGTGTGAATGAGTGAATGAATCTATCTATCATGATTTGGTATTGCAGTCAATAAAACCAGATCATTTCAACAAGAAAAGAATGAATGAAAGTCCCACTATAGTTACAGGTCCATGAAAACAATAACAGTGTATATTTTTTAAAGACAAGCTATGTATCATTGTCTTTACATTACCTTAGGTGAACGCTTCCCAGCCAAACTTAAGTTTGGTTTTAACATGGCACCATGAGAACCACCAAACCGTGGCTTTGTAAACTGACGAAAATCAAAAAATGACCTTAGCTGGGGCTTTGTGCATTTTATATAGTTGAGTACATGAATAACATTAATATAAATATCAGCATAAGTAAATCCTCATTACTTACTGATGCCAAAGTCAAAATGGGCCTTCTAGGTTCACCACCACCTAAAGAGACATCTTAAGTGGTGGTGCAGGTCAGGGTCCTGGCTGTAGTGTCTCAGTAGATAAAGACCCTGGCTGCTGTGTCACTGTACACGAGGGTCCTGGATGTACTGAATCAGGAAGTGAACTGGAAGGCTACAGGTTCACAGACAAGAAGAAGAAATTGTAATACTACAGAATTCCAAACCAGCACCTCATAATTGTACAAGAGACTTCTAATACCTTCTTTGCATGGAAACCACAGTTACAGCTCTGTACATCTCCAAACAGTGACATTTGTCCCCTCATCTGCATTGGGCATTTCTCAATCTGTATCAATGTTTGACAGTGAATAAGAATGTATTCCCTTTAAATATGACATAGCTTTAAATTCAATATGATACACACACCACTCTGTCCAGGCTTACCTTCAGATATAGATCATGCCACTTTTTCTGCCGAGGTGCTGGTCTGATTCCTGCCTCAGAGGGCCAAACGCCTGAGGCAGCAAATCTACGGAGGCGGGATATCCGCTCCTCCTCTCCCATTGCCCTGTGTTTATTTTTTAGTTTGGAAGCGTGGAAACAATATCAAAAAGGTAAAACAGTGCCTGGCTGGTTAACTCAAGTCTGAATACTGTCACCCTAACGTTGACGGCAATGCGACGCCAACATAGTTTCTTTTAATAGTAATTTCTCTCTTTAATAAATCAGTAATATCTACCTAGCTACCTAGTTGACAGTATCATAACGAGTGTGTTGCCTTTTTGCGGTGAATGAAAGATCGATTTAAAAAATGTTAACGTCCGCGGAGACAACGGCAGTCGTTTCTGCCATCGTAATTTCTCTCTGCGATGCATATGTAACACCAACCAAGCTAGATAGTTGAAAGAATACATTGATACTACCGGTATATTTACCTTTTGTAGTGAAAAACACCTGAAGGTCCATCCACTGTTGACGTCTCTGGAATATTTGGCGCCAGTAATTTTGAAACGATAACAAGGCCTTCTGCGGCTGCGCGGCTGAATTTTGGAGAAGCGCCATCGTGATCGGCTGTCAGAAAGATGGAAATGGTGGGCCGCGATTGGTCCGTCCCAGCAATTTTGGAAAAGGACAACAGTGATTGGCTGACAGCAAAGATGGAAATGGGGCAACGTGATTGGAGGAGACTAGACAGACGCTCCGCTGTCGAAGGGACGGCATTGTGCTCAGTTGTTCCGGTTTTGCATTGAAGAGTGGCTCAACAAAACTGTGCTTAAACGGCCATCAAGGTGGAGAGTGGGTTAAGGTAAAAGGCCACGGCTCTTGCTGTAAATCTTTTAGATTCTGACTTGATGAGTGGTGGCCTACCTGTGACGAGCTGGTATGTTTTTCTTTTTTTTTTTGCTGCGCATTTCCAAATACTCCAACCACCAAGTCTTGGCCTTACTGAGATCAAGAGCCTTGAACCAATTCCGCCACATGTTAGGAGTCTAACTGGCCCGGAGCTCTTCATTGGGCTAAGATTCAAGCACCTCAGGGTGCACTGCAGCTCTTTCACCACGTCGTCAATGTCATTCGTAGCAGAGTACTGAGAACACGGTGCAAGAGTCTTGCTGCACGATATCGGTTGGTTTCCTTACTCCTTCAAAGCCTACAATGCCCAACGTGGGGCTTGAACCTACGACCCTGAAATCAAGAGTTGAGAGGAAAACACCTCGCCTCAAAACAAAACGCCAGCTTAATCAACACATCTGTGAGAGTTAAATGTGCTCTGGTATGGTAACCTGAGCAGAGCCTATCAAATAAGGTGAGGAGAACAGAATACCAGAGACATCTGAAGACAGCTAACTGTTGTACTCTCGTGCCCCTTTTAAAACCCCACGACGCCCAACGTGGGGCTCGAACCCACGACCCTGAGATTAAGAGTCTCATGCTCTACCGACTGCGCCAAAAGCTGCGCGCATTAGTCGATATAAAGCGACCACAAATAGCTGAAATGCGCCCTGAGCTCGCGGTATCGAATCCCGTTTGTTCCGAGCTGGTTACGACCATATTTTGACTACATTCACATTGTCACACAAACACCCAAATCCTTACGAGAATGAACAATGTTGTTGTTTCAAACAGTAATAAACAATGGTAAGAAAGGTTAGGAAGAGAGCCAAACTAAGGAATTTGTGACGATTAATGTGTTGCGAATATGACGAATACAATACAATACGATACAATACGATACAAATTACTTTGATCTGAGTAGTTCAGAGTGGCCCCCACCAGTGTGTATCTTCCCACCACATCCTCAGTGAGTCCATCAAGGAGACATGACTGAAGTTTGTCGGGATGTTTAGTCTGTATCCTAGCAACGACTCCCCCCCCCAACATGTGGGCATCTCCATGATGGCTCCTTCCTCTCCTCCACAAGTGTGTTTCTCCACCATGTCTCCTCCTCCACCTTTACCTGGGTTCATCTCCACGTCAAAGACAAACTAGATCCCGAAGAAAGCTCAGATCTCTAAACATCTGTAATAAGATGCTGCAGATGTTCTATCAGTCTGTGGTGGCAAGTGTTTTATTTTATGCTTCAGTCTGCTGGGGAGGAAGTTTAGGAAAAAAGCAGGCAAAGAGACTGGATAAGCTTGTAAGGAAGGCTGGCACTGTCATTGGAGTAAAGATGGACTCTCTGGAGGAGGTGTTGGAGAGATACACAATGAGGATGGTGGAGGCCATTCTAAACAACACAGATCATCCACTTCATAACACCTTGATGGATCAAAGAAGCAGCAGTGGTGGACGGCTCCTCTCTCGTTGGTGCAGGACAGAAAGATACTGAAGATCTTTCATACCAACAGCCATCAGACTGGAATATATGGAAATATATATATGGAAATATGAAGGAACTACATACAGTGATAAGATTCCAGATTCAAGATGTTTATTGAAACATAACAACACCAATAATGATAATAATACCAATAGTATAATAATATATAATACCAATAATATAATAATATATAATAACAATAATAATTATTAATACAATTTTAATACAGATAGAAATCAGGCATGGTGCCTGCCTGGGACTTTTAAGCCCTGTATGAAATAAAGGGCAACATAAATAACAAAATGAACACAGCAAGAACACAGGTAAAAACCCAAACACAACTCCCACTGAATGTTAACACTATGCTCACTATGGTCTGTTCTAGCAGTGGGACTAGATGCAAACAAACATTTTAAGCCGGAGGGTTGTCATTTCCTGGCTTTTTTTTCCCGTAACCTCGTTGCTCCAGCACAGCCCTCCATTCGCCATACGACTGAGTCTCAGACTCTTCACAGTACCAGTTGCCAAAGTACTGAAGATGTGATGGTGGCTTTCTCTCCTTATTGCACTTTCTGCAAAGGATCACATCTGTCTTCTTCACATATTTGCGGGTGACGGTGCCACTGTGAGCCCTTTGCTCTTTCTTCTTCCTGTATTGTTGTGTGGTGTAAGGAACAGCTGGATCAGATGTCTGCATCTGAGTTGATGGTGGCACAGCTGAAGGAAATGGGAGGTTGAAGAACATCATCTGTGAGGTTCCAGGTGCATCCGTCACTTGTGAGGGTCCAGGAGCCACTGTAGGAAGCTGCACAGGTGGAAAAATGAGGGGGAAAGAGACAGGTGGTGCTGGTGCAATGACACGAGGTTTTTGACACGGTGGTGGAGCTTGGGAGATGGCCTGAGTTTCCGGTCTCTCCCTGAGCTTTGCCTGCCCAGCAGTGTTTGGTGGCAGGTTGAAATGGTGAGGCTCAGCTAAACTGCCAAAATGCAGAGTTGGTCCTTTCTGCATAGCTGCAGGAAGCTTTTCAGGTCCTTCCATGGGTGCGTCTGGAGCTGGGATACCCTGCTTCAGAGTCATTTGCTCCTGTGACCTGCCACGCCTGCTGTACCTGGGAAACCATAAAACAACCGATATTAATAGACATTCACTTAAAGCAATAACACACAGGAGGGTGTAATCAATTGCTATTTGATCATGACTATGGTGCAACAGCATGACAAAGCTGTGATCACAAAACAACTGATCATGTCCTCTCATCACCCTTTAGATTTACATTTCATTTACTGAGCCAGCCATCATATTATGAAAAGTGATTACTGCTGGCATGCAAAACTGATATGAAATAAAAACTGATACGAAGCATGCTAATGTACTCACCATTGTGTCACTGTTGCGGCATTCACTTCTGGGAGCTGGATAGTGGTCTCACTCATCACCTTAGCATTCGTGATGATGCACTCTCGGATGTGCTTGTAAACACGTGCTACCATTGTGAAGCGTGACACCCTCACTCCCTCACAGCGCACAGCATTTGGGTAGAGAGTACAGAGCCTTGTGAAGATGGCCTCCACCACTCTGTTGCAATCAGGCCACTGTGCAGGGCTGTGAGCCCCAATGAAACACCTGCAAATTACAACAGAATACATCTATATATATCATTATCAATAACATGTAAGTGTGTAATCAACGTGTGATCCTTACTGTCTGTGGTATTTTGTTCAAGTTTTCCTTTTTTGTTTATTCTGCTTTTTGGTTTTCTTGTTTTGTTGTCTACACATTGATTTTTAACATCTGTGCATAGTTGTGTTGCATGTTTTTAGACAATAAAGACCGTGAGCTTGCTAAATTTAACATACCTTTTGGTGCTCTCCACACCTGGTGCCACAATCTTTTTAGTGGCCCTGAATCGTCCCTGTTTTAGGGTGGCTTGGTGACGCGGTGGGTAAACGGTCTTTTTCTTGTCATACTCCCCCAACGCCTGCCACAGGGTGATGATCCTGGCGCACTCTTCTCCAGTCAAGGCAAGACGGTGGTCTTTGAGACCAACCAAAAACTCTGCCAAGTCCTGCACTGCTCCATACCCCTCAATATTGTCAGGTCCAACAGAATCCTAAAATGAAAGATAGTTTTAGAACTTTTGCTAGTAACAAATAATACTATTAATCATATGAGAGCGCAGACAGTATAACCCTGATTTTGTTTACAAACATGTAAATATACATTTTACAAGGAACCTGGTCCTTACATCATGTGAAATGGACTCTTCCGTTGTTGAAAGATCCATTTCTGCTGATAATTGGTCCACTGGGGCTACATGAAAAAAGGAAAATATTTAGTTTAAATTTGTCTTCATGTCTTTATGACAAATATATATTTAGAGTTAGTGTGACATCAAATACAAAAGCTATATGAATACTGTAGTAAAACTCACAGCTGTGTGCTCCAGAAGAAAGTGCTGGAGGGACCAGAGACGGTGATGCCATGGTGCTGCTTCTTGGAGGAGCTGGAGATGATGGAGGGACCAGAGACGGTGGTGCCATGGTGACAGACGGTGATGCCATGGTGCTGCTTCTTGGAGGAGCTGGAGATGATGTAGGGACCAGAGACAATGATGCCACAGTGCTGCTCCCAGGAGAAGCTGGAGATGATGTAGGGACCAGAGACATTGATGCCACAGTGCTGCTCGCAGGAGAAGCTGGAGATGATGGAGGGACCACAGAGGCTGCAGATGCTTGTGAAGACACAGCAAGTGTTCTTTCCCTGCCAAAGGTGGGGACAGTGATGTCCTGAAACTCCTCAAGCTCAGCATACCCTTCATCCACCTCTACATGAACATCAGTGGTCTCTGATTGTTCGATCGCCAACTTGTAGTCCTGGAGCACTTTACCAGTTTGCTGATAGAGGTATTCCACCCCCATCAGCTCACCTTTAAAATATAAGAACATTGACAAACAATTAGATAATCTACCAGGACATTATATAATAACTCAGTGGTAAAATGATTTTTGTAAACTTGAATGAAAATGTCACAAAAAACCACAAATATAATAGTCATCTACCAGTGTATTTTTTTGGTCCAATGTAAGGGATGATCCTCTCGCCCATAACCTCCTCCGCAAGCGTGTTGACAGCGTGGCGGAGGAGGTGATTATATGATTGTGGCTGTTGCACATCTGTTGTCGCTGCAGCAGCCCGGTCCTCGTTCCACCTCGCAAGTCCGTCCAGAAGATACGCCTGGAAAAACGTATCACTTGCCAGTGTACCTGTAAAGTAAAATAAAATGTAAAAAAAAAAAAAGAAAAAAAAGTGAGATTCTGAGATCATTTCCTTCTTACAAGTAATTCAATTTCTAAATTATTAATTCATTAATTTGTAATGAAATCTAATAACAGTTTAATATTTTAATGATGTCATTAGAAATAGGATTTGCATATTTACCTGGGATGAACCGGTTTAGGTGCAGGTGGAACGACTCAAGTGAAGTGGAACCTCTGGCACAGCGGTACGTTGGCAGACGGTGCCCTCCCTTCACCACGGTTCCCGTCTGCGTATACAGCTGTATACCTGGAGGATCCTGGATGCAGGCCACATGCTTGCACTGGGACTTGAGGATCTCTCCCATCCGGGCCGAGTTGATGAGAGGGACCCCAAGCGTGTCACGGCCAGCATCCCCATCAAAGGCCTGGATGAGGCCCTCAATCAGAGCCACAGTCTCCTTGGTCCCGCGTGTCGTCCTTCTGCAATGCAGAGCAAGCTCGCTGCGGCTGATGCAGTGCATCACATCAGCCTCAGATGGATGTTTACGGTCCGCTTCGAGCTCTGCACGCTTGGCCTCTTTCAGTGCTCTCAGGTCCTCCGGGTCCCACATGAAAATGCAGTGGCTGAGGCGACTCATGAAGGTGGCGTACAGCTGGTGGGAGTCAGTGGTGCAGCCCACAGCAAACCGCCGCATGAAATGCCATATGTCTAGCCGGATGGTCATCTGCTCCCACTCTTCAAACATCCTCCTCAGAAGAGTGTTGCCACAGCAGTCTCGGTCAACATACAGTACTTCAGGAGGAGCCACCCCAGCCACTCTGTAGCGCATGATGAGGCCCTCAATCATCGGCCCAAGACCAAAGCCTTCGCTGGCTGTGAGCACGGACATGATAACCTGTCCATACTCATTGCCAACATTGGTTGCCCAGGTTGCGGTGCCATAGCTGTGTCCTGCAAGCTTTCGGGCCACCTTTTTTGTGGAATCCAGCTTCAAGATCCGACCATATTGCGATGTGATGCTGGCCTTGATCTCTTCTAGTCTTTGCAGGACATCCTGGGCATACACCTGCATCAGCCAACGGTGTTTGGGCACAAGAGGCATGGCAGGTACAGGTTCAAAACTTACAGGCAGGATCAGGCCAGATTTGACAGCACTAGCAATCCCCTTGCAGTCTGTGAGGTACTGGACTGTCTTCTGCAACCAAACCTCAGCATGTCGCTCCTGCAGCTTCCTCTGGATCTGGCTGCTGCTGTTTCCCAGCCCTCGCTGACGCATCAAACTCACTACCTAGAATAGAATAGAATAAAAAAAAATGATATGAAAACTGATATGAAGCAATTAATCCCCCACAGGGGAAATTCAAAGTGTCGCAGCTGTGTCTTATGTGTGACAGTAAAAGTACCTCAATGTCACATGCAAGTTTCGATGTCAGGATGCAAGGGAACTGCACCCTGTGGCCAATGTCAAGCTGGGAGACGATACCATGGCTCCAGCTGATAACCTTCCGCTTGCATCTTCGGCAGGCCAGGTACTCAGATGCAACAAAGTACATCTTCCCCACACTCACCACCTGCCTGATCTTCTGATGCAGGCCAGCTGAGGACAGAGGTTCGTGGGCACAGTCTGGATGCGGGCAGGTCAGCTTTACTTGCCACAACTTTCGTGGCATCCAGAGCAGCAGAGGATGACCAAAGTAATTCTCCAGTGGAGGAGGATTATTGGTCTTCAGTGGCACCTGTGGAGGATACCACCAAAGTTTGTCCACCCTGCTAAAGTCCAGCTCAGGATGCCCCTGTGCTGTCCACCTGAACAGAGCCTTGGATATCCACCTCTGGTCCACTTCAGGCAAGATGTTTATCCAGCCAGCTGGAAGACAGACTCGTTGTGCTGGAAAAAGCAAAAACAAATAAATAAACACATAAATAAACAAATGCAAATTCACTTAATATTGTGTTTGTATGTTTTAAATAAGTATAAACATACGTATCAAATGTTCCTCCTCCAACTGAGTTGCCACTGCCAGCAGTGTGCTGTCATCCAGTTCAGTGGAGACAGAGGGGTGGGCGAGGGTGGCCGACGGCCCTGATGCTGCTGCAGTGGAGACAGAGGGGTGGGCAAAGGTGGCCGACGGCCCTGATGCTGCTGCAGTGGACACAAAGGGGTGGGCAAAGGTGGCCGACGGCCCTGATGCTGCTGCAGTGGAGACAGAGGGGTGGGCGAAGGTGGCTGATGGCCCTGATGCTGCTGCAGTGGAGACAGAGGGGTGGGCGAGGGTGGCTGATGGCCGTATGCGTCCCTGGGTCAAAGCTGAAATCAAAACAGAAAGCAGGAGAAAAAATAAACATAAGTATTGACCAGCAATAAATACTAAACATAAAAAATGTGTTATACAAATAAATGTTTGGTTACAAGGTTTGGTTGTAAGGGGGGAAATCAGCCTCTTTACAGTCTTGGTCAGGTTCTGGTTAGGTGTTTTCCTAACCAAAAGGGAGCGAAGAGAGGAGGTGGTCATGTGGTGAGAGGTGGCAGCGTGCAGGGTGGGGGCAGCTTGCTGGGTGGTGGTGGTGGGCTGAGAGGTGGCAGTGTGCTGGGTGGGGGCAGCGTGCTGGGTGGCGGCAGTGCGCTGAGAGGTGGCAGCGTGCAGGGTGGGAGCAGCTGCCCAGCACGGGCAGCAACAGTGTGCTGGGTGGGGGTTGTGTGCTGGGAGGTGGTAGAGTGTTTTTGAGCATATTGCTCCTCCTTCATGGCGATGGCAATTCTGCCAGAAGGAAAAAGTTCAATAAACTCTTTGAAACACGCTTTGTTTTGGGCGTGATCATGCGAGTCTTTGCTCCCTCCTGTGGGGTCCCTCTTCATTGCTGCCACCAGGTAAGCAGCATACCCCAGGGCATTTTCAGCCACCCACCTAAATGTCTGCCCACGAAAAACCCCAAACTGGATTTCAAAGAAACCCAGCAAGTCCTTGCGGCTGTCTGGGTCTCCTCCGTGCTGAACGACAGCAGCTCTGGCCTTGGCCAGCACTCCCTCGGGGGAAACGGGTTTCACCCAGGGCTTTCCTTTGTTCCGTTCTTTGACGGCACTTGCTTCAGCTGTGTCCGTCAGATTGAGGCTTCCATCTGCCCGCCTCCTGAAGCAAGGTTCCATCTAAATTTAAAAAATGAAAATATAAATAAAATATATGCTTATATCGTCGCTACCTGTTATATTCATTCATAATCACCTTGTAGACATTAGACATTTAGACTTTTATCATCCCTTCTTAGGGAAATTCCTTTATATTATGCTCTATGTATATTTCTCCAACATCACACAATCACTATGAGTCAGAAGCAAGTCTGCTAACTTATTATTCATTCATTTACAATAAATATGTAAAAGCACAATGAGCTAAAATAAAATGAAATGGCAAAACTAAGTCGTCACTTGTACTGTAACTTACTGTAACATTACTGGTAACTTAACGGTAACATTCATTCAATTACTTAGGTCGCTAATGTCATCAACAGGCAGGTTAACGATAGTTTGTCCGATATGGTAACGTTAAATTGCCTTTACATGAATGTAAAAATCACTCTCGGAAAGCTAGCTAGCTGTAACGTTATAACAGCGATAGGACACAGGTAACATACACGAACGGTATTAGCGCGTCGTTAAAGTTCGTGAACCAGAGATTATTCATCACAATACAATATATACATGTTTGCAAAATTATTTTATTGACAATAATAGATGGACTTACCTTCGAAATGTTGGTATAAGACGAGAAAACACAAAGTGAATCGTACTGGTTTGCCGGCCGGTCTTTTTCCCAATTCGTGAAAAAAAGTCTCCTGGTAACAGGGGAAGCCTGGCGCTGATTGGTCAATTCTTGGTAGATGCCGGAGCGAATCTTGGTAGCGATACGAGCGCTGATTGGCCGCATCATTCAATTCTTGGTAGATTCTTGGTAGCATACGGAAAGGCGATTGGCTGTCGCTACCAAGATTGGCCTCGACTCACAGACGGCAGGGAGCGCCAACGAGGCCCACATCACAGAGTGAGTAGATGAGTAAAATCAAGAGGAACTCTCGACATAACGCGTGTGCAAAACACAGGCTGCCACTCAGTCAAGAGTGCAGCTGCCGTAACTCTGGAAATAAGCCCAGCTAGCGTGAGTCACTGGAGGGCTGTTGCGGAACACGGCACTTAGGTGAACGCTGCCACGGAATGAGTTTTGCCCAGAGCCAAAGCTACCTAATTGCTAAGAACTAGGCTCTGACTAAGGCTTCTTCTGGTCTGAAGCATGGTTTGGACCAGCCAGGAATCGAACCATGGCCTCCCGCGTGGTGAGCGAGAACTCTACCACTGAAACACCAATGCTTTCTTCCTGGGCCCTTTTCTTCTGCATCCCAGAAGGGTCCTCTGAACAGGCCATTCTACTTTGACTGTGTGACGGTAGCTACCTTTTGAAAAGTCCATCCCCGCCACCACACACAGTTTTCTGATGTCAGTGAGAGAGGGAATTTTTCTGCCCACTGAGTTTCTATGAGCAGACACTCACACCTATTTGCTAGTGTGAATGGCAGCAGAAACTAGAGGAGAGACAGGGTTCAAGCTTCTCTCTCCAACTCCACACAATTATTGAACACTTTTAGTCATCACTTTGCTGAACATTGTGACTGCCAGGGAGATACCACTTGAGGGATGCAAGGACTGTATGTGGTCAACGGGAGCTGTTTTTCACGTGACTTGATGTGTGGGAATGGCAGTACAAGCTATTAAGATCTTAGGCAAACAGGAACAAGGAAAAAGATGGTAATTGTGATTGTGCTGCTCTTTGTGGCAGTTGTATATCATCACTGTGTCATTGCCACATAACAGTCCAAACATCAATAATATAATTTGCTGTCATACAGCAGGATGAACTGGTAAAAGAAAATAAATAAATAATAACAAAGAAATAAATAAAAATGCTCTGACCTTGGAAAGGATGTTGCTTTTCTTTCTTCTGTGAAGTTTTTTGGGCTCCAAGGTACGCGTCCTAGGCATTTAAACATGGAAGTGATACCAAAGCCAGAGATGTGGTGGAGAAATCAGCCAGGCAGAGACAGGCACAGGTGAGTCCAAAATCGTTGTCCAGAGTCATGAAGCCATTGCCTTTTATAAATGCCAATTTTGTCCGCCCCCTGTGCAAATAAAAATGTGAGTGAACCTCACTTGTTAAGTGCTTTAACGTAAGCATTAAATCCGGTTGGACCACGCAGTCGATCGGCAGACTATTGCATAGCCCCAGCGGTTCCATGGTATAATGGTTAGCACTCTGGACTCTGAATCCAGCGATCCGAGTTCAAATCTCGGTGGGACCTGACTGTTTGAAAGTCGCACGTCACAAAGGCTGCCTCTTCTCTGGTGTTGCAATTCACCCCCCTTTCGTCAGCAGCTGCCTGAAATCACCCATTGACTCCCTCTGCTTTTCTTCACCTTAAATGTAAATCTAATGTTGCTTTGTGCTCTCTGACTCATTTGCAGGTGATGTCATTCCCCGCTTTGGCTCACACGTGATGGGTTCAACGTAGCTTGCGCAGTCAGGATGGACGAGCGGTCTAAGGTGCTGCGTTCAAGCTGGGGAACACTCGTCCATCAAGGAGGGGGAAGAAGGAAAAAGAGAGAAAAGGGAGAAAATGAGAAAAGTCAACTTTTTTTGTCCCTATTAATATATTTCTAGCTGTCTCATGACAAATATGAAACTTTTAATATTTTGCAGTGTTTTGCACTACCCATGGACGAGATTTGAACCGGTGACTTTGGAATTTCTTTACTTGACCTACTTACTTGACCTCTTGAATCATTTGGCAGAAATGTAACGATTTTCATGTTAATACACTTGTCATATTGGCTACAAGTTTTTTGAAGTGTATATTAACACTTGACTACAATTTCATTTTGTTTAATGTATGAATTTTCTTGTACCATGTCATGATCTTTTAATTGAGTGTTGTCATAGCCATTGTTATATTCATTATCATTATTATTGCTGTGGTGCTGTTTTCAACATACTGTCATTATAAACACTCACCGTAGTTACAATTGCTGCTCATAAGTTTTATTTCCTCACAAAAAAATGGCAACAAAGAAACACTTTTGAAGGAAGTACTAATCCAAACCAACACTGAAAATCAAACACAAACGTACAAATATTTATTCACAGTTTAGAAAAGCAATACTTGTATAAAAATATCCAACTATTCATAATAAAATTGTTATTTACAATTATTAACTATTTACACTATTTTTTACAATACTTTTATTGGTATTATTTTGGATTTTTACTCCTCATTTCCTCTAACCACTGCTCTTTTGTCTGGGATTCTGTCACAGGACAGTACACCTTGCCACGGCACTGGCTGTGGCCAGTTTAAGCTCTGCGGAACTGCCCACACTTTTTGCACGTATTGGCTGCTACTGTACGTGTATATGGCCTCTTTATGGTGGCCTCAGTTTCCTCTGCGGACGGTGCCATGGTTTGTGGGGTGGTGTTGATGGTACCTTGAGCAGCTGCCACCGGAAGTACCCACTGAAACACACCAGCTGGTGGCATAAGTTGGGGTGCCAGAAAAGGTCCTGGAGCTGGGGATGTAGAGAATAGCTTCTTCTTTGTTGGCCCCTTTGGCATGATTGGACGATGGGATGAGGCTCTCTGCCTCTGCTGTGCCTGGCCTGCAGTGCCCTGAAGACTTAAAGACAGCTCCAGTCTCTTTTGCCGGTGGATGAGGGTGTTTTGGTTCACCTCAACCAGTTGAATGTCTGTGCCCATTCATTAGTCTGTCAGCTCATCTACCATTTGCAGAAGAATTAAAAAGCCTGTTGGCTGTGGGTATAAAAGATCTTCTGTATCTCTCACCTGCTGCTTATCATAGTCATCCAAGCTCTGCCACAGTGAGATGATGGTGTCTGTCTGCTGGTTGTTAAGGAAGAGGGCTGTCTGCTCCCGAAGCACTGCTCGACCACTGCTCCTTCTACACAGTGAGAAGGGCCCAGGGTGTTCTCTGATGGGGCCATCACACTCCTTCAAACTGGCCCTTCTACACAGTGCAAAGGGGCGAGTGTATATGACTGCACACCACTACAGAAAAGATACGCATGTGCAACAAAGCACTGCCCCGTGTGAGGCTCGAACTCACGACCTTCAGATTATGAGACTGACGCGCTGCCTACTGCGCCAACGAGGCCCGCATTGCAGAGTGAGTAGATGAGTAAAATCAAGAAGAACTCTCGACATAACGCATGTGCAAAACACAGGCTGCCACTCAGTCAAGAGTGGGCCTGCCGTAGCTCTGGAGATAAGCCCAGCTAGCATGAGTCACTGGAGGGCTGTTGCGGAACATGGCACTGAGGTGAACGCTGCCACGGAATCAGGGGTTTCGCCCAGAGCCAAGGCTACCTAATCGCTAAGTACCGAGCGGTGACTAAGGCTTCTTCTGGTCTGAAGCATGGTTTGGATGGGCCGGGAGTCGAACCCTGGTCTCCCGCGTGGCGGGCGCGAGCTCTACCACAGAAACACCAATGCTTTCTTCCTGGGCCCTTCTCTTCTGCATCCCAGAAGGGTCCTCTGAACAGGCCATCCTACTCTCGCTGTGTGACGGTAACTACCTTTTGAAAAGTCCATCCCCACCACCACACACAGTTTTCTGACGTCAGTGAGAGAGGGAGGTTTTCTGCCCACTGAGTTTCTATGAGCAGACACTCACACCTATTTGCCAGTGTGAATGGCAGCAGAAACTAGAGGAGAGACAGGGTTCAAGCTTCTCTCTCTAACTCCACACAATTATTGAACACTGTTAGTCATCACTTTTGCTGAGCATTGTGACTGCCAGGGAGATACCACTTGAGGAATGCAAGGACTGTATGTGGTCAACGGGAACTGTTTTACACATGACTTGATGTGTGGGAATGACAGTACAAGTTATTGAGATCTTGGGCAACCAGGAATAAAGAAAAAGACTGTAATTGTGATGAAGCTATTGCCTTTTTTAAATGCCAATTTTGTCTGTCCCCTGTGCAAATACAAACATGAGTGAACCTCACTTGTTAAGTGCTTTAACGTAGGCATTAAATCCGGTTGGACCACGCAGTCGATCGGCAGACTACCACATAGTCCCAGCGGTTCCATGGTGTAATGGTTAGCACTCTGGACTCTGAATCCAGCGATCCGAGTTCAAATCTCGGTGGGACCTGACTGTTTGGAAGTTGCATGTCACGATGGCTGCCTCTTCTCTGGCATTGCAATTCACCTGCCTTTTGTCAGCACTTGCCTGAAGTCACCCATTGACTCCCTCTGCTTTTCTTCACCTTAAATGTAAATCTAATGTTGGTTTGTGCTTTCTGACTCATTTGCAGGTGATGTCATTCCCTACTTTGGCTCACACGTTACGGGTTCAACGTGGCTTGCGTAGTCAGGATGGCCGAGTGGTCTAAGGCCCTGGGAGAACTACACAGAGGAGTGGTTGAACCATGTGGCACGTTATACCACAGAATGTTTGGAATTTCTTCGGCAGCCTGGACTGTGCCCATGGTTTTCCCTGAGCCTCCAGATCCTGCCGTGGTGTCCAGCTGTAAATAGCTCCTCTCAGTTTACAGCCAGGATATCTTGAGAAGGATGGAGGCCATCAAGGCCCGCATCACCTCCATTTATGGAACAATTTTGAAAAGGGATTCCACCAAAAAGGTTAAAGAACCTTTTTTTCTCTAAACGTGTCTGCTGACATATTATATAATTGTAATTCGCACAATGTAGTATTTCAGAATCATCATCACAGAGGTCCTATACATTTTGTGTGTTTTAGATCACCAAGATGCTTGCTGGGACAGCCAAGGGGACAAGTACTCTGGCTCACTTCTGTGGGGATAAGTATGGCCACTCATACTCATGAGTGTGCTGACCACTCAGGAGGGAGCTTGCCTGGACCTGATGGCTGCAGATCTGGTTAAAAGATACCAGCAGGCTGGTGTGGATCACCCTGTTGCCCTCTATGTTGACTGTGGCTGCTGTGCTGAGGGGAGAGAGACAAAGCTGAGTGCCAGATTCAGTGGATGGCCAGACCTTACCATAAGGCTGGATATTTGGCACTTCATTCGGTGATTCGCTGAGGGCTGCACAACTGATGCTCATCAGTTGTAGCTACTCTATATGTCACGTATATCGGCGTGCATATTTGAGTGGGATGCTGCTGATTTAGCTCAGTTGTGTGAAGCCAAAAACAGCAGTTTCAAGCGCAGGGCTTGTCTCTTCTGACTGGTGACATCCAAAGCATCTGTCACGGGAGGAGCTGGCTCTGCATTGTCGGAGGAGGACCTGTGGGGAGGAGACCACTATTCAGCTGCTGGAGGAGCTGCTGCCGCTGTTACTGGGAAGCAGGGGCAATGACTCGCTGGGAGTTCCCCTGCTGGACAGCAAGATGATGGAGCACATCTGGAGGGTCCAGAAAAAGCATGTCAAGTGCATTCAGGACCCGCCAGGTGTTGCGCTTTACATCAAGACTGGGGAGCTCTCAAAGGGAGGAGTGACTCTCCCCATCTACAGATGTGCTAGAGGCTCTACATCGCTGGAGTCTTTTCACCTCCACCTGAACCGCTTCATTCCAGGTGTGTCTCTATCAGATGTGTTTGTGCATGTGTTGTGTAATATTTCATCATTTGATTTTTAACTATGTATTTCCAGGGACCAATGCCAACAGTGTAAATTTTCAAATTTACACAGATTCAAATTTGCACAGGTGGAACCAGGACCGCGGTGCTGCAGCCTTATCCTCTGGACCATCTGCTTTCCGCAGCTACTCTGGTGACCTGCTTCACTGTGTAAACAAAAATTACCAGAAGCTGTTCGGCAGGAACTTGGCACCAGAGTTCTGCCCACCCTCGTGTTACACTGGTAAATCTAGGTGCACACATCAGTAATTAGTAATGTAACTCCGTTTTAAAATATTTTTTTAATTTTTGCTAACTTTGCACATGAATCACTTGATGACTATTATTTCAGGAGAGCTCATAGGGGTGCAGTATCTCTTCAGTCAGACTGGCCAGGTGCTGCAGGATATGCACCCTGATTCAAAGGAGATGGCTCAGCTAATTGAGGAGCATGATGTGGAGGACAACATGGAGGAGGATGAGGGTTTCTCTGATATCCCAGCGGATCCCACAGTGGTCGAGATCCTTGAAACCTCTCTGACTCCTAGTCATTCCAACGTCTCCTCCACAGCTCCAAAAACATCCACCATCTCTTCCACAGTGCCCAGGATGTCCACCGTCTCCTCCACAGCACCCAGAACATCGGCTGTTTCCTCCACAGCTGCCAGGACATTCTCTGTCACAGGTCCCAGGACATCCACGTCTCCTCCATTGCTCCCAGGACATCTACCGCCTCCTCCACAGCTCCCAGGACATCCACCGTCACAGCTCCAAGCACCACAGCACCCAGCTCATCAACAGCTTCCAGCACTCCCACTACTTCATCCTCTGTAGCCAGAGTTGAAGATGAAGATGTGGTAGGTGTCAGTGTGTTTAATTAGAATATGTATGAATATGAACATGTGTATTGCTCTGCAATATTTGTGAGTACATATTTTTTCACTCCACAACACCAATAAAATGTTATCAATGTTCAGTGTCAGTAAAGGCTAAACATTCCTATCTAAAATGTTTAATCATTTGCACAGGCTGTTAATGAAAGAAATATTCCTGGGTACCAGCATGTGGACAGCCTGGAAGATTACCTGGTGGACCTTCAGGAGCAGACAGCCCTCTGCCTTAGCAACCAGCAGACAGACACCATCATCTCCCTGTGGCAGAGCCTGGATGACTATGACAAGCAGCAGGTGAGAGATACAGAAGATCTTTCATACCCACAGCCAACAGGCTTTTTAATTCTTCTGCAAATGGTAGATGAGCTGACAGACTAATGAATTTCTCCTTTTTGGGATTAATCAAGTAATGTGTATTCATATTCGTGGGTGGTTTATGCAGCACGACACCAGACTGTTGAATGACTGATTGAACACCTAAGAAGCCCTCAACGACCCCTGGTGTGGAGAGCACCACCCGCGCTACATTAGGGGCCAGTAGCATACCAGTCAGGCTGCCAGCTGGTTGAGAACATTTTATAAGGCTGTGCAACCTGCATCCCAGTCCATTGAGACATGGCAAGATTCAAGGTGGTCCTTAATTCTTAGGGACTACCATCAAATCAGGCAGATTGTGACTGGCAATGCGCTTGTGATGCAGGGCAGAGATATTCAACTGGTTGAGGTGAACCAAAACACTGTCATCCAGTATCACAACCTAAGGCAAAAGAGACTGGAGCTGTCTGTAAGACTTCAGGGCACTGTACTGCCTTCAGCCCTCCCTGTGTCTGCACAGCTTCTTCAGGAGGCAAGAGTGTTTCCTGATGAGCCCATAAAGGCACAGGAGGAACACCAGTACCAGCTGCCCGAGAGTACTGCAGGCCAGGCACAGCAGAGGCAGAGAGCCTCATCCCATCATCCAATCATGCCAAAGGGGCCAACAAAGAGGAAGCTCTTCACTACATCCCCAGCTCCAGGACCTTTTCTGGCACCTCATCTTATGCCACCAGCTGGTGTGTTTCAGTGGGTGCTTCTGGTGGCAGCTGCTCAGGGTACCATCAACACCACCCCACAAACCATGGCACTGTCTGCGGAGGAAACTGAGGCCACCATAAAGAGGCCATATAAACTCGCAGTATCAGCCAATACAGGCAAAAAGTGTGGGCAGTTCCACACAGCTGAATCCCAGCCAAAAGAGCAGTGGCTAGAGGAAATGAGGAGTAAAAATCCAAAGTAATAACAATAAGTATTGTAAAATAGTGTGAATAGTTAATAATTGTAAATAATAATAGTAAAAATTTCATCATGAATAGTTGAATATTTTTATACAAGTATTGCTTTTCTAAACTGAGAATAAATATTTGTACATTTGTGTTTGTACTTTCAGTGTTGGTTTGGATTATTACTTCCTTCAAAAGTGTTTCTTTGTTGCCATTTTTTTGTGAGGAAATAAAACTTATGAGCAGCAATTGTAATTGTGTTTTTAATGACAGTATGTTGAAAACAGCACCACAGTAATAATAATAATAATGAATATAACAATGCTATGACAACACTCAATTAAAATATCATGGTACAAGAAAATACACACATTACACAAAAAGAAATTGTAGTCAAGTGTTACGTATACACTTTAAAAAAACTTGTAGTAAGTGTATTAACATGAAAATTGTTACATTTCTGCAAAATGATTCAGTGATTCAATACATTGTAGCCATTATGACAAGTGTATTAACATGAAAATTGTTACATTTCTGCCAAATGATTCAGATGTCAAGTAAAGAAATTCCAAAGTCACCGGTTTGAATCCCGTCCATGGGTAATGCAAAACACTGCAAAATATTAAAAGTTTCATATTTGTCATGAGCCAGCTAGAAATACATTAACAGGGACAAAAAAGTTCACTTTTCTCATTTTGTCCCCTTTCTTTTCCTTTCTCTCTCTTTTCCTTCTTCCCCCTTCTGGGGAACAATTGTTGTGTGCTGGGGGATAATTGTTCCCCAGCACACAACAAATTACACTCTACATACATGATTTTTTCCACAGTTGTAGACAAACTTGTTCTGTCTCTCACAATGTGCTCGTCAAAGCAGAGAGACTTGCAGAATTTAAATTGTTGTAGAATTGTAGAAACACCAATGCCATATCAAAGTGTTCAGAAAGTCCTTACGACACCCACGGTCTGCTGTTTTTTCTGATAGGAGCTGCCGTCTTGTCAGAATAAGCCCAAATGTGAGACCAGCGCAGAGGGAGAAAATCGCCCTTTTTCTCCACGTTTCTGTCTGTCTCTGGCTAGGGTGCGTCTTACGTCATTGGCAAACACCTCAAGATGCCATGACAACATCTGAGCCTGAGACCAGAGCCCCTGTCTCTCATACATTTATGTCAAAGCTCTGGCAAACACAACTACACACACCGACACACACTCCTCTACCACACACATGCATGCGCACACAAACACACAGGTAACTTTATGTGATCACAGTTACAGATAGATACGCACACGCAAACATCAACACACATATGCGCGTGTATCCGCATGCACTCCTCACCCACACACACACAAGTAACTTTATGTGATTGCAGTTACAGATACACACGCGCACACACACAGATAACTTTATGTGATTACAGTTACAGATACACACACACACACACACACACGCACACAAACACACAGGTAACTTTATGTGATCACAGTTACAGATAGATACAGACACACACACACCAACACACACATGCGCGTGTATGCACGCACAATCCTCTCCCATACACACACTTGACACAAGCACATCAACACACATATGTGCGTGTATGCGCACACACTCCTCACCCACACATGCTTCACACACACACACACACACACACACACACACACAATTGAGCTGAGCAGAATTCGTCAATATTGATCAGTATTGAAACGGCCTACTGAACCCACGATATGGGTTCAGTATTTTGTTCAAAGACATTTCAATTGTGAGGGCTGGGTCCGGGGATCGAACCGCCAACCTTATGGTCAGTGGAAAACTCGCTGTACCTCCCAGATGTGCACGTGGGTCAGAATCAGCGTATTATGGCTTTTTTTTCTAGGGACTGTAGGTCCAGATGATGTGTGAGTACGTCTGAATGCGTGTGTGTCTGTTGCGCTGACAGTGTGTATCGGATCACGTTATCGTGTATCAAATGATTTTTTTTTTCTCTCGCTGTTGTCAGGCAAACACGAATGGCATGTACAGACATCCATCATCTGATTTGACAGTCAATACAAGAGGACTCCTATTATATTGGTCACTTTAACTCACTCGATTTTGTTGTGGCCCGGTCATGTAAAACCCCCTCTGTGGCTCTGCTCTTCCCCTTTGATCACATCAGAGGTAGGAGTATGCTGTGTCTTTTCAATTTGCTAGCTTCATAGCATTAGCTAGAACACATCAGTAGTACACAATAATGAGATTAAGTTTCACGTTACTTTGTCATGTTTCAGCTGCAATTGCCTGAAACACATTAAAATATGTACAATTGGTATGGCAAGTTTATTACAGCTGCTCAAAATGTTCCCCAATAGGGAACGTCTTAACTTGAAATAGGTTCATCAATGTAGTTTAACGTATTTTTTTTCTATTGGTTCAAGTCATTGTACTTGCTTAAACAAATTATATATATGATTTCTACACAGATAAATCATTTTCGATGTTGACTAAGATGTTTGATAGCCGCCAGACTCCCATTTAAGAAAACAGTGATTTAAGATGGTGGTACACGGGAGTTGCTTGTCTGCCACTCTGTCTCTGTCTGGTTCGTCTGTGTAGTGGAATGAGCATTTAGACCAGGCATCACCAAATGGCGGACTTCTGTCCGGATCTGGACTGAGTGATGGTTCTGACCGGACCCATGACCAATGTCTGATAAAGTCACAAGAATAGATATTTTCCATGGAGCATTTTTCCGACGGTCGCTTGCGCTGCTACTCCAGTTAATATGGCAATAGCGGCATCACTCAGTTGAGCCAGTCAGACCTTTTGTTTACCCTGCATGGACAGCGCACCAAAGCAGAGAGGAAGAGACACTGCTGAGAGCATGGCGTGCTCAAAAGTGAGGAAGGTTGATGCGGAAAACCATTGTTTTAAAGATGAATGGATGGACAAGTTTATGTTCATTCTACCAGCAGACAGTTCAAAACCAGTGTGCCTCATATATTCCGAAACCGTCGCATTAATTAAAAGTGGCAACGTGAAGCGCCACTATGAAACGAGGCACAGGTCTTTTGAGCGAAGTTATCCCCTGAAGTCTGAGCTGAGAGCACGCAAAATAACTGAACTCCGAGCCCAGGTCTACTGGACTCATCACACACACATTTACAGCCCAGCAACGTGCAAACAAATGTTCACTAGTGGATTTGTAGTGTGGATTTCGGGGCAACATAAAAAAACATTTGTGAAGGAGTGCTTAAATGCGGTTGCAGAGACATTATTTGAAGGAAAACAAAAAGACAAGATGTGTGAAAAAATCTAACAAATCCCCATGTCAGCTTCAACAGCAACCAGAAAATCAGAAATATTAGCACATGATGTTATGGCACAGCTTGATGCAGCTATTCAGAGTGCACCATGCATATCGTTGGCCATTGATGAGTCCACAGATATTACTGATAATGCCCAGCTTTGGTGTATGTGAGATTTTTTTAACAAAGATAAGAAGGAGCTCTGTGAGGACCTGCTGGGTGTAACACCACTTGAAACACACACACGAGGAGAGGACAATATGCAGCAATAAAAGAGATGCTGAGAAAGTGGGCATAGATTCGAAGCAGGTTGTGTCTGTCACTACAGATGGTGCCCCTGCCATGGTGGGAAAAGAGCGGGGGGCTGTGCCCCGGATGAAAGAGGACAACCCAGATCTTATTGCTTACCACTGTCTCATCCATCAGACTGTTTTGTGTGCCACTTTATCAGAACATTTTGCAGAAGTAATGAACACAATGATGAAACTCATCAACTTTCTTAGGGCATCCTCATCCCTTCAGCATCATCTCCTGAGAGAATTCCTGGAAGATGTTGAGGCAAATGCCAATGACCTGCTACTGCACAACAATGTGAGGTGGCTGAGTAAAGGATATTCACTGGGACATTTCTGGTCTATTCGAAACGAAATAGCAGCTTTCCTGAGCCAGCTCAAGAGTAAGAGAGCAACAGAGTTTTCACTTTTTCTGCAAGATGAGCACAAGATGGATATGGTTGCTTTTTGGTTGACATTACATCACATCTTAATGAGCTCAACTTAAAGCTGCAGGGTCAGAACAATTCAATTGCTGATTTGATGACAGCTGTTCGCTCTTTCCAGAGGAAGCTGGACATTTTCAAGGAGGATCTTGAAGGAGTGAACACTTCCCAAAACTGAAGGAACAAATCCAGAATGAGAGACATTTCTCCCTATGTTGACTTCATAAACAAGCTAATTAGAAACTTCAGCAAAAGGTTCAACAGCTTCTGCCTTGGCCAGCGGCTCCTCCTGCTAATCCAAAATCCTTTTCTCATCAGAGAAGTCAGAGAGTTTTCCAAGGAGGTGACACAGACATTCAAGTGGGCACATGCAGGATCTCTACAGCTTAAGATCATTGATCTGCAAGGAAATGCTGCATTAAGAGAGCATTTTGAGGCAACTGACCCTGCTACCTTCTGGCTACAGACTGTGTCTGAAAGTGTGCTCCCTGGTCTGACCAAAGTAGCACTGCACACCTTGACAATGTTTGGATCGACTTACAGCTGAGTCCACTTTTTCCACCATGAACATTATCAAAAACAAGTACCGCTCGAGGCTCACCAATGAACACTTACATGTCTGCATGAGAATGGCACTAACTCCATTCCAACCAAGATTTAAGTCACTGGCAGGGCAGTCACATGCCCATTTTTCTCATTAGGAGAAGATAAAAAAGAAAAAGAATAATCAAAAGAGAAAAGGTGGTGTTCAAAGCTCTGTTTAATTTTTTTTCCCTAAAAAGAGCCACTATTTATTTATTGTTTTTTGAACATGTTGACCTGTTTTATTTGAAAAATAGGCCTTCAGTTTTTTTAGGCTAGGACTTCTTTAATTTAAAAAAAAAAAAAAGAAAGTTGTTTAGTCAATGCTCTGTTTGCACTTGATTTGTTCCTATGGAGACACTTTTTATGACTTTTTTTTACTTGAAGTGTAGGCCTTCAGTTCTTTAGGCTGGGACCTCTTTAATTTAAAAGAAGAGGGGGTTATTAGGCTCTGTTTGCACTTAATCTATTTTATTCTGAGGTTTCTGTTTCCTTTAATCTGAAATAAAGGCCTTAATTTAATTTGACTGGGAATGTTTTTTTTTGATGGTAAAACTGCTGCCGGTTGACTATATAAGTGCACTCTATTAAAAGTGATAATACAATATTATTGAAACCATACGAAAATGTGAACATAGGGTAGACACAATAATAAGGCACAAGCTGGACTTCGGTTCAGATCTTTTATTTGGAGGAAATTTTAGTAGTGGACCTCAGTGAATTTGAATTGAATACCCCTGATTTAGACTCCCTAGTGAAGCATGGTATTTTACGTCAAAAAATATCTGAATGAGGCAGTGGTAGATGATCCCTTAGCAAAGTAAATATAATGCTTTTGTTAATGGAGTCTGGTATGTTCGAAGGCTGTGACGGCTTTTTTTTTTTTTTTTTTAGACACGTTCGTTCAAAATAAATGCATTCATTCATTCATTATTGGCCAGACTAATAGGCATCAGATTTTTATTATTTTTTTTAAGTATATTTTTTAGACTGACGTCCCACTCCTCCAATGAAAAGACATTGGCTCTGCCGACTAGCTTTGTGGCTAACCTGCCTTTCCACGCCTCAGGGATGGGAGAATCCCCAAAGTTAAACAGCCCAGGGTCAATAGACTTCTCTTGGACAGAGGTCTTCTTTAACTCAGTGACTGTGTCCACCAGGTACACCTGGGCCAGCACTGTTCCAGTAGGGACAGCAGTCTCTTTTTGGGACTCATTCCTTAGCAGGAGCGTGAAACCGTCGGTATGCAATGCAGACGGTGGCAGTACAACAGGTGGAACCAGTACACCATCTGGGAGGTTTGTGGCTTCATCAACCTCAACCATCATCATACTTTTACCCAAGGGCTGCTGCTGCTCCACTTTACAGACTGCATAGCGCTCTCCACCCGGGGCCTTGCCACTTCACTTGACCAACCATGCCCGGTGGTAGAACGTTGGGTGATGAGAGGTGTTCTGGTGGGTGAGTATCTATCCTCAGTGAGTGAACCTCATCCTTACCTTTAAACACTCCACAGTGGGTGAACAAGGAATGCAGTTTCCTTGAGTTGGTGCTGATAATGGCGGGAACTGGGTCTGGACTCTTTGGGTCGGGGCATACTAGAGCCAAGATAGAGAATGCCTCTTCAGCTCCCTCGGAACTAGGGGGAAACCCCAGCTCAACGACCACATACCCCTTGTATGGGTAGGTAGAGTCATTCAGGCCCCATATGGCGAGGTCTGTGAGCGGCAGAATGGGCACATTGGGGAGGTAACGGGAGTACCAGCTCTCGAATATGATGGTGACTCGAGAGCCACTGTCTAAAAGGGCTCTACATGGCTGTCCTTCAATAGTCACATTAGCCATCATTAATGGGCCAACCAGCCCTTCAGGCAAAACACTGCATGAAGGTGTGTGCACTGAGCTTTTCCTGACCCAACCAACCCCTTTAGACTCCGTGGAGCCTTTTGAAGCCCCCTTCTCCTCCTTACTCTTTCACAGCGCTCCAAGTAGTCTCTGGATTACTTTGGATGTGTTCACAGGGGCTATGCAGTAAGTGGCGATATGGCCGTTCTCACCGCACTGGTAACAGAAAAAACTTTCCAGATCTTTCTCAGTGTATGGTTTCGAAACTTTGCCGTATCTGGCTCTCCCATCTCTCTTTTTTGAGTCTGTTGAGAATGCACCATGTGATACCAACATGACAGTTAACTGGTGTTGTAACTGTTGCACTTGCTGCTTTAACTGCTGGACTTCACTTTCTGCTCCAGTATCTGTAACTTTCTTGGTTGCTTTTGATGTTAACTGTGTGTGTGTCTCTTTTCGCTTGTTTGTTAGCTCTTTAAGCTGAGAGCGTAACTCTTTAATTTCTACTTTTAGTTCTTGAACCTCTGTTGATTTGGCTTTTGTCTCCTTGCCAACTTTTACTTGTCTCACTGTTGTTGTTAACGTATGCCGTGCTGTCTCATTTTCTTCCTCCTCCCGGATCTCAATTAGGAGCTTCAGGAAGGAAGGGGGTTTCTCCTTCCTTTCTCTCAGTTCCAGCTGGAGTAGCATGATGTCGGACTCAGCAGCACCCCTTATGAGTTGGTGGATGCGTGCACAATCAGCTCTGTGACTGGGGAGACCTCCTCTTTGCACCACTTTGGTCAATGAGCGCTCCAACCATCTCAAGAAATCTGACAGCGTTTCTCTGAAAGCAAAATACAAGTCTTCACCAGACTCAGGGGTTCCAAACCCACTCTCTAGAGCCTCTACATAATACTCAGGGCTAGCATCAGAATTATTTAGCCGTACAGCTTGGATAATTTCGAGTGCAGGCCTCTTTAAACTCTCTACTATTCTCTTTCGCTTCTCTCTAGCAGAACAGTCACACTCTTCAATCATCAGGCAAGCCTGCTCGAGCCAGTGTTCAACACTCTCCTCACCTGCTGATGTGGGAAGATGGCCAGAGAACGTCCAAAGAGGTCTAAATGCATTGTTCTCACTGGTAGGTCGCATAGTTTTTTCTAACAGATCTCCAACTGCAAGTATGATAGATTCAGGTGAGTTCTCCTGTGGAACATCGGCAGACAGCATGGCATGAACATCGTTAACTGTTTTTCCCTCCTCTTCCATTAGCTTGTTGAGCTTGGCTAAGAAGTCATCAGCCGGACTGGCAGATTCAGTAAAAAGGGATATTTTCTAGGCAGAACCTCCACTCAATGTCTGAAGGTGAGGTGGTATAAGATCTGGGTGAACATCTTGACGGCATTCACAAAGTACTAGGCTTTTGCTTGTCTGAGTATCAAGTCTTGTGTCTCTTACTTTTACTCTTCCAAAAGCTTTTACTGTCTCAGCAGTCGCTTCTATGTCTGTTTGGACTGTGTCAGCAGGAACGTCTGAGTAGTCATTACTCTAACCCTACTACTGGCGTGTTGAGCTATGTAAGACTGAACAACAAAATACTCCTTTAAAGAGCAAAAACTAAGAAATTAAGGATGGGAATATCCCAGCGGTGCCTCCAATTTGTGTAACCCCCGTTTCATGCACCTATGGGACGGGACCTGGGTTATTCTTATGATATTCCCTTTGTTTTTATGCTTGTCAATAAAATATGAATTATCTAAATGAACACCACACAACAACAGTTGAAGTTTAAATACTCATTTTAGTTGTAGGTATTTTTAAAGTTCAAAATAATAAATAAAAGTATGAAATAAGTCACTTGGGTCCAGTGGAAAACAATAAATTACTTAATATTTAACAGAAATTTTACCCATTTCAAATACTGTTCAATACCTTGCAACTAATACCAAATATATGAATCACCAGGTAAACAAATAATGAAAAAGGACCCTCACACACTCTCCCACACACACACACACACAATGGTCCACAACAGTCTGAAAAAGCACCTTAAACCCCTGTTGCAGGTAGGGTGACCACCTGTCCTGTTTTAGGCTGTTTTGTACCGCTATTTCAGTGTCTGTCCCGCATCACGCATATCAGGACAACGTCCCGCTTTTCCATTCATTGGCAAAAAAAATGCAAACATGAAAATTAACCAGCCCAGAGCTGTAGAGAAAAACTATTTCCCTCTATAGCTCTGATCTGCGATAGTGGGGAGCATTTCATTTCGACCAATGGTTGCAGGAGACAACGATGACATCCGTCCAATAGGCTGCGTTTTAGGGTACGTCCTACGTCAAATGTATATGCCCCAAACAAACACACGAGAGGGTCCAAGTGAGGAAAGTAGAATGAATGAAGATGCAAATAAAATGATGAGTGCACCGCAGTCAAACAAAAAGAGAAAGTGTTCTTTCAAAAAGGAATGGACGACTTCACACAGCTGGGTAAGACCAACTGACGAGCCCGACAAAGCCTTCAGTTACCTATGCAACAGCAGTTTCTCTGTTGCTAACGGTGGAGAAAATGATGTCAAATGACATGCTGGGCGCGACTCTCATCAAAAAAAGGTCCAACAACAAGAGACATCTAAATCAAGGCAGTCGTTTCTATTGAGTCCAAAGCACGAGTTTATCTAATAAGGTAACAGCAGCTGAAGTTACCAGTGTGTATCACTCAGTGAAGCATGCACACTCATACCGGTCTACAGATTGCAGCAGTAAGCTTGCCCCTGTCATTTATTTCATGTGGCCGCACGAAGAGTGCTTGCATCATAACAAATGCCCTCGCCCCTTTGACAGTTGAAAAAAGTTTGAGTGAATTGACATCCCCCATTAACCTACAGTCAGATGACAAGCCCCAGCTCACACCATTTTTCTCGGTGGCTTCAGATTCCTCAAATCACGGCAGTGCCAAGCTTTTCCCACTGGCAGTAAGATATTGGATGCCAGAGTTGGGTCTACAAAACAAAGTTCTTGACTTTTATAAGGAGAGCGAGAAGGCATCTGGATCCATTCACAAGCAAATAACAAATAAACTAAGAGAGAATGGCCTCCAACTTGATGTGATCTCTGCATACACAGCTGATAACGCTAGTGTTAACTATGGCAAGTACAATTCTGTTTATCAGAAGTTGAAAGCAGATAATGCCAAGATTGTCAAGGCCAACTGCATGGCTCACATAGTCGATAACTGTGCAAAGTATGCTGGAGACAGACTGGACATAGACATTGAAAGTGTAGTGAACAATATTTTCAGTCATTTTTCTTCATCATCCAATTGCGCTGAGGAGCTGAAAAAAATCTTTGCATTTGTTGAAGAAGAATACCATGCCCTACTGAATCATGTGTCCACAAGATGGCTCAGTATATGGCCAGCTGTCACAAGGCTGCATACCTGCTGGCCTGCTGTGAAGGCATACTTCTATCTCTTGGAGAAGAGCAATGCCCAAAGGTGCTGTGGAAGCTGTTTAAGAAGGATCAAGGCAGTGAGGGGCAACCACTTGACTTACAGGCATATCTGTCCTTCCTCCACAATTCACTGAAGATATTCCACGATGTTACCCTGCAGTTGGAAAGTGATGACAGGACAGTCTGTGAGCTCTATGACATCATGTCCACACTTCAGAGAAAGCTCCAGCAGAGACAGGTGGACTCCTTCTTTGGAACAGAGACCAATGCACTTCTCCAGCAGTTTCCAGACAGTAAAGCAGCAACAATGAAGGAGTATTTTTGCTCCTTCTATGATGCTGCACTCAGCTACCTACAAAAATGGTATGACTTCTCAGACAGCAATTTTCACAAGCATGTGGCAGTCTTGGAACTGAAGAGGGAGTTCACATTTTCCCAGCTCTGTGATGCAGTGAATGTCTTTCAAATACAAGATAAACTTGACATGGATGAACTGTATAAGGAGTACTGTGTAACACTGCCATGCCAGCAGGACATTGCAAAAGGAACAGTCCCTGTTGTGGAGAAATGGTCATTATTGCTCAAGGACACAAAGACACCAAATCTGACTGCACTTGGGTCCTTTCTCTTCAGCGTCCCTGCCACCAATGCATTTGTGGAAAGAGTGCTCTCCTTGATGACTGTAGCATGGACTGACCAAAGGAACCGGTGCTCTGTGGAGCTCATCAAGAGCGAAATTCAAGTAAAGAGCAACTTTGCCTATAGTTGCACAGAATTCTACAGCTATGCAGTGAAAGAGAGGACCTTACTGGAGGCTGTAAGGTCAAACAAAAAGTATAAATTCAAGAAGAGCTAAGGTGGGAGTCATATTTATTTAGTTAAATGGTCAAATAAACATATTATGTATGTATCTAATAATGCTAATATTTGTTTGCTGTTGTTCCTTCTGTGTTTCAGAAATGTGCCCTCCATCCTATCCATGGTGCTGGAAGAAGCTGACCTATTTAGAGAAAAGACACAGACTTTTTCTTCTACCTTTTATATTACAGTTAAATATGGCCATGCCCAAGTATGAGATTTTATGTTGATATATATTTTTTTGCACTGGCATTTTATTTAAGCCAAGATTTTATTTAAGATTTTCACACAGTGCCCTAGTTGAATTCAGTATGGGGTATGTTGGAAGAGCATATAGGCCTATTGGTAACATAAAAAACAGTAGCCTAACTCCAGTTAGGCTACTTACGTTAGGCCTTTTGAGTGCTTTTATAAAGTGGATTATTAATGTTAATGTCTCAATAAATGTTTTACTTAAGTAAAACACATTTCTTACTTAATTCTGTGTGATGTTTCCTGAAAATATATAGGCTATATATTAAATATTTTGTTTTACTGGCCTTGTGGTCTAAATTGTGAAGTGTATGGTCAGGGTTTACAGATGTTCGCGTCCGTCCCGCCTTGTCCCTCCAAAACATACCTGCTGTCCCACTTCTTGTCTTTTTGGAGGTGGTCACCCTAGTTGCAGGCCTGTACCGTCGCTTGTGTGCGTTGGGGCCCAAAACAAACTGGCCACATCACTCTCTGAAAGCAAACTATAAGGCACGTGCAAATAAATAGTTACTCACGGCTCCCGGCCATACAGTCCGTGCTCCCGACAGTCCGTAGGGAAACGGGGACAAGCAACTCGCCGGCGGGCGCAGCTACAACTTCGTTCGTATCGTGCCAATTCGTCGCACTGCTCGTGAACACACAGGAGACCTGCCAGATCCTCTCGGCAGGTCACAACAGTCCGTATTATCTGGTAATAGTCCGTACACCTTAAAATAAAACTTTTGGACCGCCGAAACTCTCAAACTCCAACTCGCTTGAGCTAACTCGTGTCTTCCTCCTCATGCTTTCTTTTCCGCCACCACAACACAGCGCTATCCCCCACCCCTCCTACCTCAGACTGCTCCGCGATTGGCTAGAGTCAATGGAGCTCTGCACAAGCCAATCATATAAAAGACATTTATGATCGACAGCTCTCAGCAACAAATAATTTTGTGTAAATAACGTAGAATGACTCATACATCTCCAAACACACTATATCAGTATGAACTTACTCCTTTTTTTATATACGCCATGAAACGAAATGACATTAACTTATATTTTAACATACTTCTTTTTAACTTGTTCTGTATTTTAACCATATTTATGATTTTTTTAAACACTTAAATACACAATGAACGTTTATGAATTATTAATCCATACATTATTTATACATTGTCATCAATATACATCCATTATTTTACCAAGGGCTACACTCACCTTATCTCTACTCTATCTTCCTGTTCACATATTGTATATAACATATTATAATACAAGATTAGGTTACCTTAGATTAGATTAAATTTGATTAAATTAGATTTGGGGTAAGTATTTCAGGTTAGGTCAGGGTTAGATTAGATTTAATTAGTTCATAGATTTAGTACAGTTGGAATAATTACAGCAGACAATTATTTTGGAGCCCTCTAATTTTGTACAGAAGTTGTTTTTGTCTGCGAGTTGTCTCCAGCAGGATGCTGAGGAAGGGAAGGCATGCACAGGTGGCGAAGCTGTGATGGAGGAACCCGACCAGGAGCAGCTCTCCAGCCAGAGAGTCAAGGACCATGGAGACCCAACCCCCCTGTTCCTGATCTCCAGTCAACAACATATGTTCTCATCACAACTGACATACACACAGAAACTTCTTTTGAACAACACACTTTGTCAAAACTGAGACATAGCAAGACTGTCCACAGTGTCAGACATTCAATGTGTTTATTATCTGTCTTCAGATGTTTGGAGCATCACCACCAGGTGCACAGTTCTGGAGATTGGATGATGTGCGTGCCAACTTTTGTGCATCTGAGTATGCACTTTTTAGCTTCAAGTAATAAATAACTAAATTAATTAATCAATAATTCATATTCTGTGTGTTTAAAGCTTTTAAACTGCAGCTGTTAGTTTACTTTTAATTCAGATATTTGCTTTGATATTATTTGTTTTGTTTATTTCTAAACAGGCTGCGGTACTGGTTACTGCCACAGAGTGCTGCCATGGCCAATTTCACCCTTCACTGGGCACAGCCACAAGTTGGTCATGCCACCTGAGTCTCCTGACAAGAAGGTATTATTGTTGTCCAATTTATGAAGAAAACAGTTGATCTTGAGAGGGGTTGATGACTTTCATGCTAAAGAAATTATGTGAAAATCTCCAGCTCCTCATCTCTCTTGTTGGGCAGAGAGTTGATATTTTGCATGATGACTGACGGCAGAAAGGACCTACAGTACATCTCCACTTCCAAGCCTTTAACCTCTGCACCATCAGCACAGCAACCATGAAAGCACCTCCTCATCCAGCTGGAACAGGGTGGCATCCTCCAGACTTGCTCCATTTTCAATGACAGAAGCTCCTCTCCTGAAGAATCTCCTCTCCCCAAGTATCCATCAGTAGTTGACAAAATACGACAAAAACACAACAGAATGAAACAAAGGTTGAGTAAAAACTCAGAGCTACCAGACTTTGCTGCTCCCAGTTGAAGCTGTTGGATATCATGCTTAAAATGTGCTATTGAATATTTTGCTAAATATTGATGATTGCATTGATAACTGTATGATGAATGTTCGAGATTAACTTTTAACCATGTGTCTACTTTTAACTGTGATTTTTCAGAAGTGCAGAGTGTGCCTTATCAGAGACAGGAAGAGTAAGCCTGAAACATGCAGGATGACGTAGACAACTCTTTATATGGGACATGGTGTCTTAGAGAGATAGAGGGAGTAGTGTGTGAAAAACAGAACGGGGGGGGGGGGGGGGTGGGGGGTCTCTTTTTTGTCTCCTTGACTTTTCAGATAACCACATATCTGTTGGAGAGGAGTGGAGTCAGAGAGCATGAGGCAGGTCTCCCAGCAATGTGGACCAATCATAAGAGACTCAACCTACTTTGCATAATTTTTTTGTGTAATGGTGTAAAAGACTGGGTCAGGGAAGGTGAGGGCGTCAGACTTCATGAACTGACACAGCTGTGTTGTTGTCAGGGAAAGTTTGGTCCAGAGCTCTGTAAAACAATCCTCTTATTCTTTGTTGACTTATGTTTTGTTGACTTTTAATAAATCTTTTAAACTTTGAGATTGGACTCCTGCATCCTTCATCAAACAAACATGCGAATTCTAAAGATGAACTCAACAAAGCGCATGTTCAGGAGGTGAGGTGAGGGTTAGGGTTACAATTTAGTTACAATTACATGTATGGAGATTATAATGGATGATTTTATTTTTTAGGTGTTGGCACCAACCAACCAACCACCGCCTCCATCACCTCCTTTCTCCTGCTGTTAAACCAGCCTGCACTCCCTGCTCACAACCCAGTCTGCCGTCCAGTAGTCCCATTAAGCTGGCCTGCCCTCCCTGCCCACCAGGAGCTTCCTTCATCATTTTTCATTAACTGACTGATTCCATTTCCATGTTTTCTATATTCCATGTTGTAAACTGTTTTCTTGTCTGTATACAACATCTATTGCACGTCTGCCCGTCCTGGGTGAGGGATCCCTCATCTGTTGCTCACCCTGAGGTTTCTCCATGTTTTCCCTGTTAAAAGGGTTTTCTTGGGAGTTTTTCCTCAGTCAATGTGAGGGTCTAAGGGCAGAAGATGTTGTCATAATGCTGTGTAAAGCCCTTTGAGACAAACTGCTTGTAAAAACGGGCTATACAAATAAAATTGCCTTGCCTTGCCTTGCCTTGCCTTGCCTATACCGGAGCTTCATTAAAAAAAGAAAAAAAAGACGGTTGTCGTGGTGGAGCTGAGAACAGCTGAGTTTTCCTCGACTACAGCTCAACAGCTGACATGTGATCGAGTCACAGTCTGGCGGTGCACCCTTCATTAATATAATCTTCAGCCTGAAAGCTGTCTGTCTTCAGACTGTCCTGACCTGTCCCTGAACATCACACAGGGACAACATGGAGCTGCTGCTTGTGTGACTGGTTGTTGAGTTTTATCAATGTTCACACCAGGCTCAGTTCAACAAATCAGTATATGCTATTGATGTGATTTAAATAGTTAAATAATTAATAAATACATTTCAAATGCTTCCTGTAGCTTTAAAATTGTCTCAGCAGGTGACTCTGAAGAACAACAGATAAGCATACAGGTTTATATTTAACATGGCAGTTTCAGAAAGTGTGTGTTTGAATGCCGCCCGCTGCATACTCTCTGCATACACCCTGATGACAGACTCCCCTGACCGCCACAACACTGTGACACTGAATTCCCCCACTGGTGTCAGGGGGGCACCAAAAATTGCTACCTGGTCTGTGGAAAACACTGGGTATTGTATATACAAACAGCTGTTTTCTTCCAGCTTTAACCTCTCACTGTCTCTTCTAGGATGCTGTCACTCAGGATTCTAGGATGCTGAGGACCAGAAGGCAGGAGCACATTACACCTGTTTTAAAATCACTGCATTGGCTCCCTGTGCGTTTCAGGATCAATTTTAAGGTTCTTTTATTAGTATTTAAAGCTGGGGTTGGTAATCCTGCTCAGAAACATGTTTTGTTATACTGGGTGAAATGGTCTTCTACCTTCTGAGTAATCAATACATTATATATTCAGAAAAAGGAACGAAAATCATCAATCCTCTGTGGCAGCTGCAGGACTGAAAAACTCTGACCAATCCACGCTCTTCGGTGCGAAGAGCAAAAACCAATCAGATGCCTTCATGTCTAGTTCTGTATCCGCCCCCCTCGATCCCTGCCTCCGGCGCGTGTGCACAATCTTCACGTGTCACTGTTGCCGGAAGAAATCAGCGTACAGAGTTACAGCGGAACGGATTTCATGCTCATTTATGAGCAGTGGCTGAGAAAATGCAGCCCCAGTTACTACTTCCAGCGTTACTTGTAACGGCTCGCCCCGAGAAAAAGGCAAGGAAGAGAAAGCTGGAGGCTGAAAAGGCTGCTAACAAAAAGGCTCTGGATAAAGCCAGAGGTCAAACCAGAGTAAACATCGGTGTTGCTTTTGAGCGGTGGAGACAACTGAGGGATTTGAAGTGATGCTGAGGTTGCTCTCTTTCTGTTGGACAGGTAATTATATGTTTTGCTTCGGGGAGGATTTGTTATTTTTATGAAATGTGTAACTTTTGCTAACGTAGCTACTTTTGTAGCTTGTATTAGCCTAATGCTAATATTAGCTTCTCTGTGGGTTTAAAACGGGTCAGTGACGCTAGTATTGAATAGATTATAGTATAGTACTCCTCCTGCCGCTTCTCATTTTCGTGCAGTGCGCGTTCCAGTTTGTGGGGGCGTGGCTTGGACGAACACACTGACGGGAGGGGGAGGAGGGGGGAGGAACTCAGAGGAGGTGCTAGCTCTTGCTAGCTCTCCAAGATTACCAACCCCAGCTTTAAGTGTCTTAATGGTCTTGGGCCTTCTTATCTATCCGACCTGCTTTTACACTACCAACCCTCGCGGACCCTGAGATCCTCCAGCTCCAGCCTTTTAATCATTCCAAGTGAGGCATCTTTTTATTATTATGGCCCATGTCTATGGAATGGCCTGCCGGAGAGCCTCAGGGCCTCAGAGTCTGTTGATGTTTTTAAAAGTAGGCTCAAGACGCACCTTTTTAGCTTGGCTTTTAATTGATTTTCTTTTAATCCTTCTTACATATCCCTTTTTACTAGTTATTTATGGTGTTTAATTTAGATCTTATGTTGCTTTTAGGAACTTATCTCCTTTAACTAGTTATTTATGGTGTTTAATTTAGATCTTAGGTTGCTTTTAGGAATTTTTAGGATACAGTCTTAAGAATATTATTCTGTCTTTTAAAATTTCTTTTAGTGATGATTCTAACCACTCTTAACTACTTTTATGGCCGATTTTACATGGCTTTTCTTTTACCTTCTAGCTCCAGTGTCTGGGCTGCCCACGGGGGTGTCGCCCTGAGGGCTGCCCTACCTTGGATAGATGGGGGGACTGCACTGTGGTGTGGGCTCCTCCATCTGTGGTCCCTGTGGTGGCACCCCTGTGGCAGTGGCTCTGCAACACTTCCCGGCGTGGACGCCCTCCCAAATAATGCTTTCCTCACCAGGATCCTCAGTGCCCAGCCATACCAGCCATATCCTATACCCTATTTTAACGAGTGCATGCTTGCGTTTGTGCGTGCATGCCTGAGTGGATGAGTGTTTGTGCATGTTTGTGTGTACGTGCGCATGTGTGTATGTGTGTGGGAGGGGTCGGGTCTTCTTTTTTCTTTCTTTCTTTTAACTTGTAAAGCACTTTGTGTTGCATTTTATATGTATGAAAGGTGCTATATAAATAAATAAAGTTTAAGTTTATGTTTAAGTTTAAGTTTACTTGTTTTAGGAAGCCTGCAGTGGTTTCCGCTAAGTAGCCTACTGTATAGAATACATGATGCAACTATGTTTCTAGAATAAAAATACCAGCACTAAGATCATCTGAGTTAGTCCATCAAGTGTCATTCTTTCTCACCTTTCTCTCTCTGTCTCCTTTCACTTTTTAAAGGTTGCCATGTTTGAGGAAATATTCTGTGTTGCTGTGTTTACTGATGTGGTGAATAAATAGTCTATGAAAATATCACTAAATATGTCATTTATTCATTTTAATATTCATCAATGATCATGTCTCACCTCTACTCTATATACTCTGTCCTAATTTCAGGATCCCATCATATGTTATACATTGTTCAGGAGGTTAACTAGACCAAGCAGGCTTTGGGTTTAGAATGTATAGAATGTAATGTAATGTATAGAATAATGGGACTGGGAGGATGGTGTAGGTTTAAGTTTATTAGACAACTACATATACACAACCAAGGCAGTGTACAAGCATTGTCACAAAAAAGTTTGTTTTCATTCATAGCCTGCATTGTCTTTCCACCAATACTTGGTGGGCTGGTCTCGGCTCAAAATATTCGGGCCAATTTTTTGTCTCAGGCCAGCCCTGTGGACAACCCTGCTTTTAGTCTCAGAAAATAGACAGCAATGATTGGCAGTGATCAATTAGCCTATTCTACACAATTAGACCAATTTATATAAATTGTAAGGAAGGATTTTTAAGGATTAGCCTGTTGTTATTACTTTGTGGGTTTGAATTTGTCAGTTACAGACTAATGCTCAGGATGGGACTATATGTCCAACAGCCCACACAGATTTGATTTAAAAACTTCACACACACAACGGGCCTCACTCACCAATATCTTTTTAAGAATTTCCTTAGATTCTTTCTTAAGCTTTTCTTAAGAAGGTTCTTAAGAAGACTCCATGTCAGATTCATCAATGTGGTCTTAAACCACAGAATTGCCATTTCCTCATAAAATCAAGCATAACGTTAGTTCTGGCAGGCCACAACGTCAAGCTCTATAGTAGCCGTCAACAGCGTAGGTGTCAACCAGGTGATCCTAATTAACATGGGATTAGCATAGGCAACGCCCCATCGATGCCCATGAAATGGCATGAGACTGCAGGGCTGTGAGCTGACACAGATGTTATACAGAAGAAACAGCAACAACGAAATTGTTATTATAATTAATAGTTTAATTTCCCCACCCTACTTTTTAGGACTGAGTGTCTGGATACAGACCTGGGCCCCAAGACAATGCCTTTATCCCCTCCTTGTATGGCTGCTACTCTAGAGCATTGGTTCCCAACCTGGGGTCTGGGCCCCCCTCAGGGGGGCGTCACAGATTTCAGGGGGTCCACAGAGCTTTGTCTGTTCTGAGGTCAAAAGTGTATTTGTGCATATTAACATTAAAAAATCCCAATAACATGTCCAATTGGATAATCAAAATGATGTCTAAACAAAGAGAACAGGAGCAAAAACTTGACCTTAGTCGAAGTGTTTTTTATAAGAATAAAACAAATCTTAAGTTCTCTTTACATACCTTTTCAGCAATTTGCCACCTGCTCTGTCCAAACACATCCAGCTTTGCAGTCTTGATACCACTGAGTCGATGCGGCTATTTTAGTGTTATTTTGAATTTGGTTTCTTGTGGTGAAGTTGGGGCCCAGAACCTTCAGCACCAAGCTTTGACAGACGCTCACCTAGCACTGAGCTTTTAATGGAGGCCCAACTGGTCTCCTGAGTTTCTGGGGTCCTGCTGTTGATTTGTTTATTGATTTATGATTAATGTGATGTATTTATTAATTTGAACATTAATTCATTTCAATCTCATTTCTATTCTATTTCTTTTTGTTGTTTTGTTTGTATTTGAACACTTAATGGGTGTGTTAGTTTGTGTGTTGCACAACCAGTTATACTGTGAGTCCATTTTAATTCTCCCTCTCTCCCTGTGGACAGATGCTGTGGGCCCAGAGCGGTGACCCAATCCCTGGTGGTGGGTTCTTCACTTCTCCTCAGCTGTGTGCATGTGCAGTGTCACGGGTGATATTTTAGTTTTCTTCTCCCTCACTGGTTTCAGGCCGTTGTGGTAAGCCCAGCCCCGTCCATTTCCCTTTCTGGCCAAGTATTTAATGGTAAGTACAGACTGGTTATCCTGAAACTTTTAAGAACAATGTTGTACAATAAAGAATATTTTTATAACTTGAACTCTGTCTCCTGCCCGGTGGTGATTCCAAACCTGTGTGACCTTTAGCTTCCCTCAAAATCAGTAACTACTTCCTGGAGCGGAATCCCCCAGGTGGCGTTGTTTGGCAGCACACTTATCCCCAACCTCCACTTGTCATACATGCATCTGATTATATGAAACCTCCTGAGAAGTCTGAGAGTTGGTCAGTGGTGTCATTAACCAGAGGGCCAGGGCATATCCTCGATCCCCTAATAAAACAAATCAAATTAAGATCAAATCAAATAAAAAGACACTTTTGTGGAAAATTATAATTATTAAAAGATACGTACCAATGAGCCAGGCTTCACCAGCTGCTCCTTGTTTGATGCACATTCCCACAGAGCTGTTTTGTAAGATATGAGTTGTGTGCTCCTCCTGGAAACCGGGAGACCACATTCAGCAGGTGGTTCTTAGAGTTGCAAACGAGTTGGACAGTTAGTGAATGATATTGCTTGCAGTTGAGGTATGGGAAGGGATCTGGCGAGGGTACCTTAATGCACATGTGTGTGCAGTGTATTGTGCCAATGATGTTAGGGCAGCCAGCAATATCATGGAATCCTCTCTCGACTGTGACTTGCTCTTCTATTGTGTATGGGAACTTGATGAAGTGTGTGGCCAGTTGATTAACCATATCGAAGACACTGGAGAGCACGGCTGATGGACAGCTGATATGCCCACCCTGTCCCCCAGCTCCTGTTGAAATGATCCAATGGCCAATAAGCCCAAGGTCGATAGTACCTGCAGATGTGGTGGAACAGGGTTGGGCCGATGTGTGTGGCCCCCAAACGGTCCATGAGAACAGCTCTTGGGAGCCTAAAGTGTCCAAAGAGGTACTCATCACTTTCTGCAAAAAGATCAATGTGGTCCTGAGACGTTCATTCCCTCCTTAGGGCACGATCAGCAATCTCTTGCAGCAACAATATATATGCCATTGTTTTTGCAGGCTTTGGATGGGGAAATGAAACATAAATAGGATGGAATTTTTAAATAATGCCGTGGTTTCCAATTTACTTGATTAATGTTAAAGGGTTGGTACATTTAATTTATTTAAAAATGAAAATGCTCTGTAAATTACCAAAAAATAAAATAAATATGTCAAAAGTATCACTGTAATATCGTATTTTAACGAACTGCACAAAAGAAGACAACAAAACGCACTATTTGTATAGCCCATTTTTACAAACAGTTTGTCTCAAAGGGCTTTATGCAGCATTATGACAACATCCTCTGCCCTTAGACCCTCACATCGACTGAGGAAAAACTCCCAAGAAAACCCTTTAACAGGGAGAAATGGAGAATCCTCAGGGTGAGCAACAGAGGAGGGGTCCCTCACCCAGGACGGGCAGAAGTGCAATAGATGTTGTATACAGACAAAAAAAACAATTTACAACATGGAATATGGAAAACATGGAAATGGAATCAGTCAGTTTAACGAAAAATGATGGAGGAAGCTTGTTCTGCCTTCTGTTAAAGTTGTGATCTGCCCTTTAATAAATGTCATAGTTCATAATTAATTAATTAATGTAATATATATATATATATATATATATATATATATATATATATATATATGGTTATATATATATATATATCGTTTATATATGGTTATATATATATATATATATCGTTTATATATGGTTATATATATATATATATATATATATATATATATATATATATATATATATATATTGAAGGCTCCTAAGACTTACGCGATGCGTTATGGGATAGAAAGCGAAAACCGTTGTAAACAAACTCAGCTGACGAGCATAACCAATGGTTTCTTTGTATGTTAAACTTCTTCCAGACACCCTTGAAAGCAATGGCTGTAAGTTTTGGTTATTGAGCACCTAGAGGTGCGAGTTAAGAATCTTGGATGTATTTTCTGTGTTTTTTGCATATCTGCATTGATTCATACTGACTTTGCCAGCACTTGTGCTAATTTAGAAGCATTCTAGGTTACTATTTGACTGCGTTCGTATGTTAATAGCGTTTCAAGCTTGTGTTACTGCATTAGCAAGTCGATGACGGTTTTCCTTTTTATATTTGCATATTACATTAGTGTCTATTGTTACCATAACGACTAACATTAGTACCTTTCATTGCTTGTGTTGGTTACTCAGTAACAATTTTATGCTAATAAGATATTTGGTCTCTCTTTTCCTGTATGTTACAGTTTTACTCAAAGTCTTTCACCTGCCATGCTGGACACTGTAAATAAAGGAGCAAGGCACTCGCCTCCTGGCTCGTGAAAAAAACGAGTTTGGCTAACTGTTTATCTGCGTTAACATACTGGACGTATCTAATACGTAGTGGGAACAGTACAAAGCTCCTGGTGGGCAGGGATAGAAGGCCAGCTTAATGGGACTACTGGACAGCAGACTGGGTCGTGAACAGGGAGTGCAGACCGGTTTAACAGCAGGAGAAAGGAGGTGATGGAGGCAGCGGTTGGTTGGTTGGTGCAGGGGGATGGAGCTCTGACGAGATCTGTGGAAACACAGAGAGAGTGTGAAACACCAAGGCCAGATTTCAAAGTGCAACAAATAATGACAGTTCAAAATGTGCGAGGGGGGGGGGGTGATGTGTCCCCCAGCAGTTTAAGCCTATAGCAGCATAGCTATAAAATGGATCAGGACTACCTGAGCCAGCCCTAACTAAAAGCTCTGTCATAGAGGAAGGTCTTAAGCCTAGACTTAAATGTAGAAAATAGCGATACGCATTCGGTGCGATGCACTTGTTTTTTTGTGCACGTCCGCGGCTCCCCCACATTTTCCCATGGAGCTTTATAACGGAACATTAATCCTTTGTTTTACCGGCGTTTGTCACCTTACGTAGTGGAGGGCACGGATCAGCGTGACTATGAATCTGGGGGGTCATACCCCCCCCATCCCCAGTTCCATCTGCGCGCATGTGTGAGACCCTGCCAACACGGTCATCCTTCATTTCGACAGCCACTCTTCACTGAGCCCAGCTGCATAGTGGGGCATACAGCAGTTGTATCGCTTCCCTCTCCTTCAAGGAACACAGATTACAGTTGTAACATTTTGTTCCCTTTCAGCTGATTCACTTGGAACACATATAGTAATGGGACATGCAAGGACTGCAGAGCAGTCACTGAGGACTTTGCAGACCACTTCAGTGGTAAAATTGACAACATAAGATCCAGTCTTTTATCTCGACAGGTTTTAACTATCCCCACACCTGGATCACTGCTTTTACCCAAGGAAACACTGGAGAGTTTTGCCCTGGTTGATGCAAGGACACTTGGTCGAGTTTTCTCCCAGGTAACCCCTACAACCTGCCTTTTAGATCCAATTCCCACACCGTTTTTTAAAACATTTTATGGATTCTTTGAGGAACAGCTTTTAAACATTGTGAATTGCTCCCTTCAGACAGGTGTCTTCCCCGCCTCCTTTAAAACGGCAGTGGTGAGGCCCCTTCTGAAGAAGAGCAATTTAGACCCCAACACTTTTAATAATTACCGGCCTGTATCCAACTTACCATTCTTAAGTAAAATTTTAGAAAAACTGGTTTTTAACCAAGTAAATGATTTTTTAAATGTGAACAACATTTTAGAGAGGTGTCAGTCTGGTTTTAGGAAGAACCACAGTACAGAGACAGCCCTTTTAAAGATCTTAACTGATATCAGGTGCAACTTAGATAAACACAAACTCACAGTCCTGGTTCTACTGGATCTAACTGCCGCCTTCGATACAGTAGACCATCACATTTTATTAAACAGACTGAAGAACCTGGTCGGCCTGTCTGGCACTGTTTTTAATTGGTTCGTCTCCTACCTCACAGATCGACACTTCTTTGTAAGTATGGATACATCCTCGGAAACCCATGAGATCAAGTGTGGGGTTCCCCAAGGTTCAATCTTAGGTCCAATCCTTTTTAATCTTTACATGATTCCCCTTGGGGACGTCATTAGGAGGCACGGCATCAGCTTTCATAGTTATGCTGATGATACGCAACTGTACATTGCCGTGTCTCCTGATGACACAGGGCCTATTGATGCCCTTTTTAACTGCATTTCAGATATCAAGTCATGGATGGCAGTAAACTTCCTACAGCTCAACCAGGACAAAACAGAGGTTTTAGTCATTGGTCCTGAAGCCCAGAGAGAGAAACTTTTAACAAAACTACAAGATCTTAAACCATCACAAACTGTAAAAAATCTGGGCGTGATTTTCGACTCTGAGCTTAGTTTTATCCCACATATCAAAAATATAACAAAGACTGGTTTCTACCATCTTAAAAATATAGCCAGAGTCCGCCCGTTTCTCTCTCAGGCCAGCACGGAGGTACTGATGCATGCTTTTATCTCTTGTCGTTTAGATTACTGTAATGCCCTGCTCTCTGGCCTTCCCAAAAAGAGCATTTCTAATCTTCAGCTACTGCAGAATTCAGCTGCACGAGTGCTGATGAGGACCAGAGGGCGGGAGCACATTACACCGATTTTAAAATCGCTGCATTTGCTCCCTGTGCGTTTCAGGATCGATTTTAAGGTTCTTTTACTTGTTTTTAAGTGTCTTAACGGTCTTGGGCCCTCTTATTTATGCGACTTACTTTTACCATATCAACCCTCGAGGACCCTGAGGTCTTCCGGCACTGGCCTTTTAACCATACCACGTTAGATCGAAAACACACGGGGAGGTGGCTTTTAGTTATTATGGCCCCCGATTGTGGAACAGCCTGCCGGAGAACCTCAGGGGCTCAGAGACCGTTGAAGTCTTTAAAAAGAGGCTCAAGACTCACCTTTTCAGTCAGGCTTTTAATTGATTTCCTTTATTGTTCTTAATTAGACCTTTTATCATATTTAATCTTTATTCAATACCACTTTTAATCAGGCTTTTAATTGATTTTATTAAGTTCTTTTATTGACTTTATTATTCTTATCATACTTAATCTTTATTCTTTACTATTTTAGTTATATGTTTGACTACATGTTTTAATTCCATGCGTTGGAAAGCATTTTATCTATTTGGTTTATTCTTATCTTATCTTACAGTTTTAGTCCCCCAGTTTTTAGCTCCAGTGTTTCCTCATGGGGGCCTGCCACACTGGGAGTCTCTTCTGGTCTACTGGCGGGGATGCTGTCCTGTAGGCGGCTCTAGCCCGGGTGGCTGGAGGACGCTGCACTCCTGTGTGGGGCTTCCTGTCCGCCCGGGTCGGGGCTGACCTTATAGCGGCGCTCCCTGCTGTCGTGGGCCGGGGCCCCTCTCAGTGTGGTCGGCCCCCAAGGGTGGCTTTCTCCTTGCTCCAGGTCTTGGTGCCCGGCCATGTTTCTTGGTAGTGTGTGCAGTGGGGGTGAGCTTGTATGTAATTGTGCGTGTGTGTGTCTGCGTGTGCATGTGTCTGTCTCTGTGTCTCTGTGTTTTTACAATAGAGGGAGGGTTGGGCTTTGTTTGTTGTTTTTAGCCTCTGTGAGGCACTTTGTGTTGCTTTTATGTATGAAAAGTGCCATATAAATAAATTTTGATTTGATTTTGATTTGACTGAACCAAGGTCACACCTCCAATATTATAGTGCATCATAGACTCAGCAGAAATGACAGAATGAGCCACTGAAGGGGCTGTTACATTCAAACGATAAACCCAAACTAAAGTGTGCAGTGACCAGCTAGCTGCAGCACAGGTATTACTTACAGGCACCGCTTTAAACAACACCCACCGTGAGGCCTCTGTTGAAGTATGCCAGAGAGATAGCCTCCACAACTCAATGAAAAAGCTATGTATGTGTGTGTGTGTGTGTGTGTGTGTGTGTGTGTGTGTGTGCGCGCGCGTTTCCTGTAATCCATCATCCACAAAAGTAAATCTAGTAGTTGCACTTATTTTCCAGCAGGTGGTAGCATACATCCAACAATTGAACACAGTGTTTCTACCCATTTTCCCTCTTCAGTGTGTTCACCCACACAGATTATATATTATAAGAATGTCCTGGTTACAAAATCATCTTTTAAAATAGAGGAACTTAATTAAATTTGTATGTTTTTATACTTGGGCTATTTTTAATCTTAGAATAACACTGACCAGTACATTTTTAGGATAGTTTCACAATGAATCATTGAAAAAAAGTACAACTGAGATGTTAAAATTAAGTCTTGTTTTGTATTGTATTGCTAAAATATGATAGGCCTGCTAACTCTTTATATTTACCGAAATGAAAATCTACACGCCTACACGTGTGTTTCCAGAACTGAATTCAGTTGAATTATCTGTATGAATATGTCAAATAAGGAAATGTGTAAAACATACCCTGAATAGTTTACGTATAATGTATCTAGTTTAAAGTCTTCTAACAGTGCTGTTATTTTGAAAGCGTATGGCTGAGAGTTGTTTTATTTTGAAACGTCACGAGAAGTTCCGCTGAACTGCGTGGGACTTGACGGCAGGATAACACCCCTCCCGTCTGCTGTCGATAGCACATCCTCTTCCAGCTTCGTTTTCAATTGCTTCCACCGCAACACAGACACATATCGGGGGTTCGGTCTGTTGCTGTCCGTCCGCACACGCCTCACATCCGCGTGTGTGTTTCGGAGGATATTTATTTTTTTCTTTCGGAGCCTTTGGAGCCAGAGCTGAGCACAGACGGAGGGAGCCGTGTTTCAGGCTACTGAAGTGGGCGGATAAAACGGAGGAGGGCACCCGGGCCTGGCAGCTCCGGAGAGTCGGCAAGAAACGACGGAAATCACGATTTTCAGGTACATTTGCTTAAATGTCACCGCTGGACAACACGCAGTTTGTCCGATAATGGACTTCGTCGTGTTACATTTTCTCCGCGAATGAATATCAAGGACTGAATTGTCTGAAATGACAACATAGAGAAAAGGGCAGCTGAAGAATAATTCACCTCGACTCCAGCTGTATTTTGGGGGGTGTCCCTCTACGTGTACGACTGTAGTGTCCGCCTCGTGCTTGTCTCAAATACAAAAGCGTCATTCATTAATTCGGTGCAAATATTTCAGTTTGTTTACACAACGTGTGTATCGGTAGACAGCCCCCCCCCCCCCCCCCCCCACCAGCAACATGAACCCTGTCCAACTGAAGAATGATATTACAGGCAAACGTGTACAAATGAATTTGCCAACATGATATATAGTGACTGCATAGTGCACGGAGAATATTCTGGTATTAATTCGATTTCTTGGATTGATACTGGATCCAGGCCTTGCTCGAAATTACCGTTATTTAATGTCACTGTACAATGTACATTTTCATCAGCTGAATACATCACGCTGTATTTTATCAGAGCAGTGAGAATTCCCTTTAACATCAAAGATAAAATCACACATCACATTTAAAAATCTGCATGTTGACATGGTTTGTCTTGACAGTTTAAATCTGTAAACACTTGCTTCATTGCTGATGAAGGTGTCTTATCTATGAACTGAATCTGAGTCATATGGAGAACATACTTGCAGGAAGCGCATATTCACTTGTTGAAATGTTGATGTTCAAAGCATTGCCTGACTTTTGCACAGAGATGTGAGATGTTTTAGTGATTTGTGGCTTGAGGTTACGGCTGGAAACTACCTCTAGGCGACAATGCTTAACTGTACCAATACACCATCCTGTTGTTACCCTGGAAACTGGCATATTAGGGGAATTGCTATTACATGAAATGTCACACGATGGACCTACTGTAAAACTGACCACTCCTCATCTGTCCCTGCAGTGAAGTCTCTGTGATGCACTTCCACTCATTCCCTCTTCCGCTGTTTGACCTGGGTTTACTTCCACTGTCCTTCATCTGGAACAACTGGCCACTCAATGATGAGTCTATGTGTGTGTCTGTGTGTAATGACCTACATTCAGATCCAGGCTGTTGGTTGTGAGTTTGATAGGCCCCAACCGGTCACATAATTACCCTGACAGCCCCCTCCCCATGTCTGTGTGCTATGTAGCAGTGCTTGTATTGATCTGTCTCTGTGTGATGTCACATACAGCAGTGAGTATGGTTATACTCACACAAAGCCTTACTCTCTTTTTCTCCTGGGACTGATAAATAAGGATGTCAATGAAGGGATTTGTCTCGTAGCAGAGTTACATTCTAAGAAGTGTGGCCGCTGTCACTTTGAGAAGTTAATGCACTATGTAATGGAGATCAAGTTTTCTGTTGAGGAGAAGAATGACAGGTCAGAGTTGCAGGTGAAACTAGTTGAAGAATTCATTATGGGTAATTATTTTATTATTATTCTTAGAATCAGATGTAGTGTGTACTTTTAGAAATGTAACGATTGTTTAGGTGTAAAGCTCCTCTCTTTCTTCCAGACTGAGCTGTCTGGATCATAGCTTCATCCTCGCCCACCATCTACTTGCTGTATGTCGACAGGTGAAAGAGCAGAGAGCATCAAGATGGTCAGAGAAAACATCAGAGAGACTCAGCCTCATGTTTGAGCCTCAGTCAGACCTAGACTCAGAGGACCAGAACCAGAGACTAGCAGATGGATCAGAACATTTAGCATAGTTAGCATCTTTTATTTGTTTATGTTTGTTAGCTTGTAACTGGCTGTGGCTGACACAGTGTTAGTCTTTGCATTAACATCAATTTGCTTTCTCTCTATTTGATGATATTAGTATAGCAACCAAAATGAATAAGGTTTTGGGTATTATCATGCAGTGATAAAACACCCCGGAAATATTTTACCAAGTGAATGTTTGCACCTTAACATTAATAGTAATATTATTGTGGTTGTTGTTGTTGTACTGTTAGTATTTTATGTGCTGCAATGCCTTGTAGAGACACTGACACACTGTCACCTGGGCAGCATCCTGCTGTTAAACCAGAAACACTGTTGCATTCGTTCAGGGATAAAACTGTAGCTGCAGCTCTTTATAAAAGCATATGATTGACGATCACAATAGCCGCGTTTACATGCAGTGTTTTCCTCAATCTGATTGAAAACAATCAGATTAAATGAATCTTATTCGATCTGTATACATGAACGCTAAATAAAGCAATCCGCATACAATCCACGTATACATGGCCCTAGCTGTAGTCGATTATACAGTTTCATTGGCATGTGCAGATGGTCTCACTCCCACTACCTGCAAAGGTGCAAGAGAAGAAGAGGTGTACTTCCAAACACTTTGTGTTTTGTTGGGGACGCTTATTTCATTGCTTTTGTATTTATTTGCGGCTCTACAGTCTCAACCGGTGTAGACTACCTCTTTCAATCCGATTGGAAATTTAATCAGATCCAGGTGAATCGGATCTGCTAAGGTGTTTACATGAGACATTTTGAATCTGATTGACCTATTAATCTGATTATAAATAGGATTTTTGGACCCATGTAAACGCAGCTAGTGTCTCGTGCACTAGCTGTGCAGCTACAGCTCACTCTTTCTCTGTATCTATGTGAGCTTTCTGGTTGTGATATCTCTCAGAACAGAGAGGAAAATTTGTCTATTTGTTTGAAAGGACTCAGGCACCTTTTCATCCTTTGAAAAAAACCTGCTTATACCCACTGACTTAGTCGTGTAAAGGTTTTAGAAGGCTGAGATATCTGCAGAGCAAGCACCATCATTTCCTTCAGCCGTATTTTGATACTGATACCATACTTTGTGTTTTACCATGGATTAATTTATTTGTTTATGTTTTTATTCATTTCAGCATTTATTTATTTGTTTGTTTCTGTGTTCTAATGTTAATATGGCAGGCAGTCATTTGTCAGCCTAAAGCTGGATCTACCTTGAATGGTACACTGGACCTTTGGCTTTCCACTGTTGCAGATGACTTTGACATTGGATTCAGACTCCCAAGCAACTCAGCAGTGAATTCAGTGACCTTTTGAGCAAACCTCGGCCACTTTCCATCAAGGAGACTTGTCAGTACTGACCTGCAACAGAAACTGTTCTGTTACAGAGCCTCTGGACCTGAACAAACCATTAAACAGTTTTGGGGGGTTTTGACGTTGCTAACTTTGCGGTCTGAATCGGTTTGAATGAGAGCACAAAAGGATAGCAGAGTGGATAGGGGACAGGCAGCTTGAGCGGGGGGATGTTTCTGCATGGTCCTAGTGTAGGGCATAATATGTGGTGTAAGTGCACTACTGACCTCTTTGCAACCACAACTGTAGCTGTGTTAGCATGGAGCTGTGACTACTGCTCGCAAAGTTTTAACACTGTCCTATGAAACTGTCGGTAGAAGTGCAGGGTGCTATTGGGAGATTTTTTTCCTACAGAAACAATATTCCATATTCTGCTGAAAGTGAAAACACAAGAGGTGCAGTATATGGAAATATCTGGTGGACACAGTTTGCGTAAAAATATGTGACTTTTTTCTGTGTCTTCTCTTTTTTGTTCATAAAACTGCTTGAAATGCTCCAACAAGTAGAAGTTATGTCTGCGCCGCTGGTACTGTTAGCAACATGTCTTTGGAGAACATCACACTGATGTTCATGTTCATGTTAAGTTCACCATTTGTGAATTGATTTGTTCAGTTTTGGCGTTCAGAAAAAAATTGAACACCGTTCATTGAATGTGTTCATGTACAGAACTGCCCTCAAGATTATGGCAGGGCAAACCCTGAGATCTCTCTGCGATCAGAGCATTCTGCCACTTCACGGCCTGAAATTCATTTTCTAAAAGTGGGGGGAATTCCCCCCCTAAGGGCTTCATATGGGGAGAATTTTACATTTGGGGAGACGACAGGTCTTATATGTCCTATTACCGGAAATTACATTTTGTCGCTCTCCTACAATTTAAAAAAAAAACTATTCTCTGAACTATATATATTGCTGTTCTTGTCTCTGTCTCCTTTTCTGTGACTGGTCATCTTCTGGAGCTGTATCTGTGTCTACAGTCTAGCTAGGATCGGTGGAGCACTGCAGTGTACAAGCGCGTATGAATGGGCATCTGTGTCTCTATATTGTATCATGTTTTGTGTTCATTTTCTATTATGATCTTGTACTATTGATGTCTGAACTCTTGTTTTGTATTTTTGTTGGTAATAAGGACCCCCTCGAAAATGAGATGGTACATCTCAAGGGGCTATCCTTTGAAAATAAAGTCACATATAAGTCACATACAGTCTTTGTTTTGGTGCCTCCCTCCCTGTGTGTGTGTGTATGTATATATATATATATATACAGTATTACCTCGGTTATCGCGGTTAATGGGGGCAGAACCCCCCGCGAAAAGTGAAAATCCGCGAAGTAGCGACGCCCCTTCATAAAAGCCCCCAAGGGTCAAACTTACCTCGAGATGACGTCCTTACCGACTGAGAGAGAGAGAGAGAGAGAGAGCAAATAGAAAACGGTTAGATGTTAAAGGCAAACGTATATATAGAAAACGGTTAGATGTTAAAGGTAAACTAATATTTTCTTTTATTAAGGGGCCCACATAGAGAGAGAGAGAGAGAGAGACATTCATGTCATAACAAAATAAAAAAATACGTAACTGACCTCTTACAATAAGTTCTTCTAAGCTTGATTTTAATATGGAGATGAAAAGACCACGAAGAGCTTTATTGCTCCTCGGATGACGCCGCAGATGATGCAGGAGAAGCTGCAGGTGGCGGCGTAGTGGCTGCAGGAGGTGGTGTAATGGATGCAGGAGGCGGCATAGTGGCTGCAGGAGGACGTTCTTCAGGTTTTCGGCGCACAAGGAACATCGTTATTGGGAGTTGTGAGCGTTGTTTTTTTAATAAATTAATTAAATAAATAAATTTTTTAATATTTTATAATTTTTAATTTTAATTGAATATTTTTTGACTCGCGAAGCAGTGAACCAGCGATAACCGAAGCGCGAAGTAGCGAGGTGTCTCTGTATATATGTGTGTGTGTATTATAAAGGTTTTCCCTGGGTTTGACAGTTGTACTTTCAGATATTGCCCCCCCCATTAGATATGAAAGGAAGCTGAACAGCCCCACATGCTGTAACCAAGGTGACTGCCAAAATCACTGTAGATACGCAGGAAAACTCTGTGTTAAAATCAGGCAGACATCTGCGTGTGCTTCACCTGTAAAGACGGCGCCGCTAAAATGCAATTTTTGGACAAATTTAGGCAATTTTGAGTAACAAGAGACAAAATAGGGTGAAATAGAGACAACAAGAACATCAGCTTTACAATGTCCGTTCTGCCTTAGCTGAGGCTTGAATTCACAACCTCTGACACCAAGAACCAGACTCCAACTCAATGAGCTAATTGGCTGGAAGTGAGACCTGTGTGTGGCTTCACAAGTGGACTCAGGCAGTCACCAGCCAGGCAGCAGTTGTCAAGGTAGGGTTAGGATTTAAAAAATTGTCAAAAATTCTGTTATCAAGACAAAAATCTGATAATACATAAATTGTATCTTGACAGCATGAAAATGTTGGTGATTTGTTTATAAGTGTTTTGCTTCATAAGAGAAAATCTGATGTTTAAAAACACCAGTCTTACATTGACTGCAGTTATTCCATGAGAGCAGAATTCAACATGGTTTCAAAAATTCAGTTTTTGCTAATGTTAGGTCGTGTCATGCACCGGAACTGGCTGGAACGCAGTGAAGCTACTGCATGCTGTAAACAACGACTGCAATGAGCAGAGCAAAACGACTGTGTGCTACAGCTACAATGAATGACAGCAGCATCGCCACAATGGAACAAATGGCTTTGCAAACATCCATCTCTGCTGCCATTACTGAACTACAACTTCAAACTTAGTGCATAATGTCATTGTTCTCAGCCACTCCCTCTGTTTTCTGATTGGGCTGTAGATCCTCTGCAGGAGAAAAGCCTTTAAAGCAGGGGTGTCAAACTCATTCCACAAAGGGCCATGTGGCTGCAGGTTTTTGTTCCAACCAATCAAGAGCACACAGTTTGACCAATCAACTGTCTGAAGACTGAGATCAGTTGATTAACTGAGTCAGGTCTGGTGTGCTGCTGCTTGGTTCGAACAAAAACCTGCAGCCACTCGGCCCTTTGTGGAATGAGTTTGACACCACTGCTTTAAAGCGTTTCAATCCCAGGCGGAGTACTGTAGGGAAATGAAAATTGAGCAGAAGTACGTAGGTGGGCGGAGCCAGACCACCAAAAATTTGCAGGTTCTTTTGTCATGTTACAATAAAGTAGTCACAAGAAACACTTAGAGCCACCTTTCTTCTGATTGGCTCTCTAAACTGTTGTTTTTAGTACTTCAGGGAGAGAGATAAAACTACAGTGAGATGCTTTTTGGTTCTTAAAACCACATACATATCTTCCTATGTGTATCAATAACAGTTATATAACACACTGCTGATGAGTCATATCAAAAACATGTTAATATCTGACTAACAGCCTTTAGCTTCATCAGCTAATGTTAGCTTCACAGATGGGCTGGACAAGCTAGTCCAGAGCCACAAATCCTCATGGGTCTAATTCAGTCCCCTCTAGGTGATGAGCTTATAGCAGCCATAAGACATGCTCAGAGGGTTCACTGGGATATTCCTGCTACTGTTCGCTATCTGCTCACTGTCAAAATCGGCCGCGAACTATAACCTGGAAGTGTATGACAGAACTATGCTGCTCTGTAAGTCATCCGTGGGTGTTGAGACAAATGGTTGTTGAGATCTGTCCTTGGATACCATTGCAAATAAGACAAAATCCCTGACAGAGATGGCACATCCACACAAACAGATAAGCAGACAAATAAGTGGTACAGCGTTGGTGCCAAGTCCAGTCTTTGTTCTGTTGAGTGCATCCCGTCCTACACAACTTGCTCCATCTGCCTGCTTTTCTAAAACTATTTCATCCCACACAATCATAAACTCACTCAGATTTACCTAGTTTAACATGCAGCTCTGACTGGAACTGAACCTGACAAGGACTCTGTTGTCTCATCTTTAAATACCAGTTTCTCAAAAAGAATTTCCTTCTCGATTTCCAGTATGAGTCTGTAATTACTCATCTCACTTTCCTGCAGGTTAATCAGTGACTGTTAGACAGGTATTATCTGCAGTGCATGGCAACAAGGTGCCTTGAAAGTTCACGGGAAGTAGTCATGGATCATAAATGCCCACGAAGCCTGTCAAGGAAACAGTCAGGTTCTTCCGTCTTAAACTGCTCATTGCGTTACCTTCATTACCTGAAAGGTCAGATCAATTCGAGAACAGAGTGGCACTGACACTGATAATCTTCTCTAATCAGATTAATGTGAAACTCCTACAGGCTCACTGATAGGAGCTGAGAGGAACTGCAAATGATAGGAATGTGGTTCTTATTGAATCCACACTACCAAATTTTACATTTGTGTTTTAAGTATGACTGAAGCAGGTGGTGTCAGATTTTGGTGGTGTCATCTTTTGAACCTGTCAGAGATGAAATTCTCTCCATGTATCTCCTAGTCTTTCACAGCCTACTTAAATATTTTACAACTTTTCTGGATGCCCTCAGTTATCTGCACTGTTTTTGACTGTAGTCATTCCAGGAGATTTCAGTGTTCACATACATACACACAGAAATGTGTTAACATTACTGATGTCACTGTGCTAACCCTCTATCTGTGCTTTTTCAGAGTATCTGTAGAGGAAGCACTGCAGTACATGCATGCCTGGTGCTCCAGCCTGAATCAGGTTCATATTTAGCACAATTAGCACCAAAGATCACATCCATGGCAAAAACTACAAATAAGGAAGAGTGAAGAGGCAGATGGTCTGCCTTACCAATCAAATTCACCTTCAGTTCTGAATGTTTGGTGGTTATCATAAAAATAAAAGATCCTCTTGGCTTCATTTTGCTGAGAGTGTATCTATCAAGATTTATGTCAAAATGATCAGAGTCACTTTCAAAGGGAAATTTGGATGAAACTGCACAGTTGACCTGTGCCTCTTCACTGAACCAGTGTGGGCAAGGTCAGCTCACCCTGGGTCAGGTACATGGCACATTGTGTTTCCTGGCACATGTCATCAAGTCATCAAACTGTTTAAAGAAAGAAAAGAAACTAGGACTCACTAAGGCTCATATTCTTCTGCTCACACTTCTGGCACCTCTATTGAAGTAGTAGCTCTTGGCTTTGGGATGTTCTTTGAGGTGATGTCTGTCAGCTTTATTCTTGGCCTGACAAAGTCTGACAAACACACTGATCACGCGCTGAGAGGTCTCTCAGAAACACAGCATGGTCATGGTCATCCTTAACCACTAAGGCAAAAACCAGAAATGTTGTTCTTCTGTTTCTGGATAGTCAGCTGCAGGGACAGAGCAGCAGCTGCTTCTTGTTTTGTTGTGGAGTTTGATTTAAAAAAATAGCAAAACAGACATGAGATATGTCTGAATCTAATTTTTGATTTTAAGTCATGTTTATTAAGTTCCCTCAATGTGAGAATACATTTGCTCTCTGTCTATGTGTGTTAGGTATGAAATCACCACCCACAGCTGATGAACTTAGCCCGGAATAAAGACTAGAAACAGAAACAGTTATCTGCCAGATTATTTGTTGGCTGGGCACAGTGACTTCCTGTAGATGTGTGGCCAAGAAATAATCTGGCACTGAACCCCCTGTATCACCACAGTGTGACACTAATCACGCAAACAGGCTGTAATATGTGAAAGCTCTGATTTGTGAGGTGGCAGATTTTCATCCTTTCACACCTTTCTGCTGAATGAAGCAAAGTAGCTGTTGGCTCGAGTTTCAGACGGAGTGGACAGGCAAGAAAATGGTGTCCGCCTTGCTTGTTTTGACTAAAATGTGTCTGATGTTGATGTTTTATCTTATACACTAACCAGTTGGCCACTATGTTTACATCGACTGGTCAATCAAATTATCTGAAGATCATGAAAAATATTAATGTGAATAAAGCCGTTGAAAGTGCGTTCCCATCTAAGAGCTTTAAATCAAATAAAAATTCATAAAAAAAGTCACACACTGTTTTGTGATCAAATTTATGCATCAAATATATTTTTTGCTTTTTAAGGTGTTTACATTCATTTTTGCACGGAATCGCATAATTGAATGCTCACAAGCCAAGTGTGACAAGCCGCTGGAGTCTTTGCCTGGAAACCACTGAACGATACAAATGCTACCCAAGTTAATTTAGCTTTATCACATCTACCAACAAATGGTATATATTGCACAAGTTATAATAGTGCTAATGTGCCAACTAATTGCGACGTACCAAACTGTCATCAGAAGACGCTGGCATGAAAACACAGTTTTGGTGAAGATGCACCTTGTGTTAACTAAATGCTACATGACATTGGAGGTGACCTGTGGTTTGGGAACGGCAGCACTCCACACAGTTCTGGAAGATTGTGGTTCAAAGACAATGCACAGCCTGTCTGTCTGTCTGTCTGTCCACCATCTTTCTTTGTTTACTCCCACCATGTCTTTAAAAATCCAGAAATACATAGCAGAATTGACATAAAATGTGATCGCAATTCACATTTATCCACATACCAATCAAGAGAAAAATCAATGAGATTGATAGCACAAACTTTTTGTCAATATTCATGACATTTAATCAATTTTCACTGTTTCCACAAGGCATGTAGCTTGTACATTTTTTCTGTTTCATTCCAGCAGTTCTTGGACAGAAGCCTGTGTTTGGAAAACATTTTAACTTTGACCTGTTTTCTTACATTACTGCAGCATTTTGTAGGAAAACATGTTTTTATTTCCAAAAGTAAGGTATCAGAAAAGTCCTGATGGAAGCCCTGGTACCAAATTGTACCTTAGCCTCTGAAAAAAATCAAACAACATCCAGAAATAGTTGTGATGATGAGATTTGCAAGCCAAGTTATGTGCTCCCAGCCCTTCCCTGATTGGCTAGGAGGATTCTCTCCCAAAAAATCTTTGGAACATGTTGCTGCCGCTGCAAGGCTGTTTGATGAATCTGGGTCACAGAAGCCTTTGACAGCACCTCTCTGCATTAATGTATGAGCTGGAGCATATTTCAGCTTTCATATTGCACCTTTAAAGACATGTGTGCATCACAGCCACCTGAAGTAGGAACAGAAACAGCTCGTGTGAGGAGAAATGCTTCATCCCCATGTCAAGACAACACCTGTTCCCAAAGCCCTTGGGCGGAGTGGGGCTGGAATTGAAGCCGGTGCTTGGAGGAGTGGAGGGGTGTGAGAATGAAGAGCCATAAAACAGACAAAGCTGGAGGGGGAGGAGAGAAGTGATAATAAGAGGTGGGAGGGTACAATCCTCTCCTTCAGTTGTGTAAACTGACCTGACATCGTTAGATATCCCTGTGGTTAAGTGTTACCTTTGTTTTTGTTGCTGGGTGTGTATTTGCCTGAAGCTGTGACGACAGAGTGAAGAGGTGACTCTTCTCTTCACAGGAATTTCAAACAGAAATACGAGATTGATTCGTTATTCAGCTGCCGTTTTATCAAAGAGAAAGCACTGAAAGATTCCAACATAAGGGATAGAAAAACACTGAACATGTTTCAGCAAAAAGCTGTTTTAATGTCTGAAACTGTCTTGCATCCAGAGCATAATTTGTCAAACAGGTTTCTGGTTTTTCTGTATGTCTTTATGTAACACAAATACAGTAATTTAGTTAAATATCTCCCAGTGTTAAGGATGGAACCAAGCTTTTTTTCTGTTTTAGTACTGCTTAATTTATGAGACACTCAAGGGGATCATGTGTGTGTGTGTGTGTGTGTGTGTGTGTGTGTGTGTGTGTGTGTGTGTGAGAGAGAGAGATCTCATGCAGTTTTCCAATCTCTCACTGGAATGTGCCATGTCCAGCTGCGTGTTTGGATTCACCAACCAAACATCCAGACAGGAAGACACATTCTTCTATGTTGTGTTCATCCAGCTATATTTGTGTGTGTGTGTCAGACTGGCCGGAAGCTCCTCATTATCCCTGGTTACTGTGGTGTGGCTGCGAATCAGATAAGGTTGTAAGAGATTGTTGTTGTATACTACTGGAGGAGCAAAGAGAGTTAATTGCAGGTGATTGTTTTTTCCTACACTGTTGAAGAAGACCCATGCAGGATTTTCCCGTGGCTATGCTACATTTTTACCTTAATTAAACAGCTCCGGAGTAATTGTGATAGTCACATACATGACTTGTAACTTGTTACAGAGAGAATGGAGGCTCTCTGTCTTCCACCTGGCGTCTCTGGGCTGAAAAGCAACCTTGTAACATCAGTGCAGCACTTGGCCTCCGCCCCGGTGTCCTAGCTCTTGTCTCGGTGCACCACGACACAAACATGCTCCGTAAACCGTAATCCTTCATTTATGATGGTTAAGACTACACAATTATAAACATTGTATCATTGTGACATTATCCAGCGCTTCAAGGATTGCTTTTTTCCCCGGCTTTGTTAAAAACAAATGTACATGGTCCGGAGGAGGGTTAGCAAAACAGCAGAAAAACGACCAGACTTGCATAGTTACCCTTTAAAAGATACAAGAAAAAAAACAGAGCAGTCCCTGTAAATGAACATTTTTGGCTGGACCACAGAGCAGAGTACCATTATAATCTAAGGTCTAATATTTGATCATGAGACCATAGTTGACTGCTGTATGTAAATTAAATTTGTTACCAGGGGAACAGTGGTTACATAACCTGAGGCTGCATGTTGTTGGTGTAGTCCAGTAACAGGTAGCACTACACCCCATAATACATACGTACATGAAACATGTAGGGTCATATCCTCAGTGAGCTGAAGGACAGCACTGTATCTGCTGACGTGTTAGACTGCAGAGAGCTGCACAAAACTGCCACTCACTCTGCATCTGTGGACAGTGACAGCAAGTCTTTCTACAGCCAGAAGCTACAATGAGATAAACAGAGCCATGTGAACATCATTCATGTGCAATAGAAGTGGCCATCCTACATTATACGCACACACACAGAACAGCCACTATCATGACACAAACAACAGCGAGTGTGTGTAAACAGAAGAGGGAAGAGCAGCATTGTGAACAGACTGACCACTTGTGATCAGATCAGTTAGGACACATGTAAACATCAGGCCCTTGATGTCCACTCTCACTGGTGAACGTGAGCCAACATGGAAGTCCACACAACCTATTAGAGGAAGCATCAACTTTGACAACTCGAACAAAACACTAATGTGGAAAAGGTGAACTGCAGTGTCACTCCCTTTTCACATATGCAGTAATTTCATCTCTTTGTTAATACCAGAATATTTGAATTTAAAAAAATCACAGCTAATAAGGAAACAAGACTTCCTGCTTGCTCTGCTTGTTTACTGCATTCACACCCATGTTGGCACATGATATAATGTGTACCTTAACTGCTCTGTGGTCCACCGGCTGCTTCCCATTGTGTGTGTGTGAGACCTCAGGCTAACCCTTCATGACACACACACAGGGCTGGTATTAACATGCATCTTTAGTAATGTTATTCAAATGTTCCGCATCTCCAACAGCACAAGACTGTGCCATTTGCAAAATAAAACTAGTCACACAGACCATCTGTGGGACAGCGAGAGGCTCCAGGCTGTGCCATTATGTATCTCAGGCCCCAGCAGTCTGCACAAATAACAGATGCCATCACCAGAAGACCTGTATCTCTAGGGGGTCCAACCTGTCCCCAAAAACGGGACTGGAACGGGACTCAACACAGTGCTGTCATCACGGACTCCTCTGAAAGCACCTTTGCATTGTCATCAACTATTTCTCATCTAATAATAAGTATTCTAAAAGGGACAGTTAAAAATATAATAGATAAAGCAGTCAATCTAACTAATGATGACAATCATAAATGAGGTGTTAAATGACATTGTATCTTTGGTGTTAGAATATGTGCAGATGATCATAAACTCACTGTAAAACATATTCATATTCCCAGTCTGAATGACTGACTGAATGAATACAACACCAGGATAAGTTAAGCCTGGCTGTTAGCCTGGCCAGGAGCTGGGTAGCTGCACAGAATAAATCGCCATGGTAACATATGTGCCTCTGCTTTCATGCACCCGAGTCCCAGCTATATTCAGCCGGGATAACCGGAAAATCTTGGCTTGATCAGCTATCCAGGTTTCATATGTGTATATGTGTGTTTGTGTGTGTGTCCGCTGAGTTCCCTGTGTGTTTTTTGTGGCCCATGGGCATGTGTGTTTGTGTTTGTCATATGGCAGGAGACTGATCGGGTAATGGGTTAGTGTACCAAGTGCTGTGTTTACATTTGTGTGTGTGTGCATGCGTGCAGCATGCGTGTGTGTGTGTGTGTGTGTATTCAGCTGTGAGACACTGGAGCCTTCATACCTAAAAATAATTTCTTCCTTTCAGCTTGCCTTTCCTTTCCTCAATTTTTATCTTCATTCTTTTCATCCCCCACATTAAACCTCTACAGCTCCTTTCCTTCCCCCTTCCCTCCGTCTCATGTGTTTTCTAACCCTTTCTTAAAGGTGAGTTTAGCTCAGCTTTACAGTACTGATGCACTGAATACATTACATGGCAGCATTATCCACACTGTAATACTATTTCTCAGAGACCATTAACATCATGTACTGTACAGTGTAATGTAACAGCTCTATGTGATAAAGAAAGTTTTTCAGTAAAACTGAAGATCACAAGGTTCTTTGCTTCTGTACCAAGCTTTAGCACTGCGTTGATCAATTATCTAATTAAAATCAATCTTAACTCCAGTTATCTAATATTGATTGATAAACCCAAGATTTTTGCCTCAAAAAGATAAATAAAAATAATATAAATTAAAGTTGAAATGTAAAGATAAACACTAGAAAACCATGTCATGCAAGAGATGAAATAAAGACAAATACAGTTATTAAAGTAGACATGTTAGCATTTAAGGTGTATTGACTTGCAATCCATGAAAAAGTTAGTCTGGAACTTTGATGTGATATTAGCATTTATGTTAGCATTTAGCTCAACAGGGATGATGAGCCTGCACACTGTTCAGGCTCTGTCTCAGGGCTGCACAATTTTTAGGGTTATGTTTTGAAGTCGCATTATGGTTAAGTGTAATATCCAAATCACAGTAGCAGCATTTTTTTTATTAAGATAAGCAAATGCACTCGTCTGTGCACCCATGGGTGTGTTGGTCTCAAAATGACATGTGGTCAGGGGTGCTGTCTTGAGATTGCAGAAAGTAATTGACAATTGATTTCAAGTGCATTATTAAGAGGGTAATACTGTATGTGCATAAATACATGGTTACACGGAGCACACACACTCTGCCTCAGCAGCTGAGAGTGGTCTTCGATGTTGGGAGAAGTAACCTCTCCATGTATCACAACCTCTCTGCATTAGTCTCTGCAGAGAAGTTCTTTCTTACTACCATGGTAAATGTCAGTGGCACACTAAGCACCAGATTTATTCATGTCATCATATAAAATATCAAATATTTCTAACAATCTGATGTGTGCTGCTACTTGACTGTAGATCTCAGCAGTGTTCTGATTCACTCAGCCCTTCTTTGCCCCTCCCCTTTCCCACCAAGCTGGTTCCAATGCTAGTTTGGAGCCAGAGCCTGACTGAGCACCAGTTTGGCTCTCAAAACTGGTTCCAGACAAGCACCAACTCCTGGCTGGTCTAGAGCCAAGAACCAATTATGTGAGTGGCTGGGGGCGTGGTTAGCTGACCAACAGGACCAGCGCAAAGATATACATAGATGTTATCATATGATATTGTATTATGTTTGTTTAACTGCCATGTGATGGATGCAAGCATAGTCAAAGCCAAGTAGCTGAGCTACAGGCTGTGGCTAACAACGGCTAACACTCATTAGTTGCCATCCGCTGCAATTGCACCTAAGATGGGTAGCTAGTAGTAGTTGTATGGCCGTGTATCTCTGTATGGTTGTCTGGCTCTGGATTGCAATGTAGTCTTTACAGGAGCACCTGCGTGGGGATGGTGGGCTCCTCTGTCGTCGTCATTGTGCCCGTGAGTGTTGCTGAGTAAGCAGAGACGTGTACAGTTACGTACTAACATTTTAGACTGACGTGATGGCGTGGCTCTGGCTTGGCTCCTTGTCTGTAGAAAAGCAAACTGGTTCTTCAGAGGCAAGCGAGTTGAACCAGTAAAGCACTGGCACTAGCAGCAGCACTGAACTGGCACTAGGTTCCTTTTGATGGAAAAGGGGGTAACGCCAGGTTCACACTGACCGCGGAAGCGCTGGTGTGAACACCAGGTTCACACCAGGTTCACACCAAGTTCACACCAGGTTCTGACACAGAACCTGACACAGAACCTGAATGCCAGGTTGAGTGTCACAGGGATGCTGCCTGTGTCAGGACTGGGCTCACTGGTCAGGTTTCAGCACTAGGCCATGGTGCAGTTTGTCTGGCTTTTAAACGGGTTGTGAGATGACCCTGATTCAATTTACATCAGCTTGAGTTCTTTCCACTACTGTAGCTGCAATCATCGATCCATCAGATTTGACAACGTAAGTCAGTGCAAGGATCATTGTGTTATCACTGATCCATTCATTGGAGATGACCAGTGAACTGTTTTACTTCACTCTCACTTCTCTTTACATCTCTCCTGTGAATCTGTCCTCACTTGTTCCTCTTCACTTCCTCCACTTCTCACCCCGGAGGCATTTCTCCACTCATGGTCGTTGGTAATTTCCTGTTAATATTAACATTGCAACCTTTTGTGTGTTAACAGATACACACAGGGTTATTTCAGCTTGCCCCTCCGGGTCAGTCATGCTGAAGCTTCTTTTTAGCGTTCTCTCCGCTCAGACAAAGGGTCTTTGAGAGGCGAGCGCCCACTGTATAGGGCAGCAGCACTGATGTTCTCATATTCACACAAACACATGCTTGTGACTGTACTCAGCGGGGTTCAACTCAAATTGGGTGTCTGAAGGCTGACGACAGTGGTAACAGAAGATATTCTGCATGTTCGAGAGTGAATCTGGACGCAGTGGAAAAGCATCAGAAACGCTGAATCTATACACCCCATGCGACTTTCGAAATCCAGGAATAGAAAATTGCACAATTATGTACTGTATTTGAAAACCGCGGTGGAGTTCACTGAAACTTGAGTGTAAAATTATGGAGAAATAGTCGTTGAATCAGGTTTCACATCTGTGTTGAGAGACTTCGGCTGCAGGGCTTTTCCATCCCACAGGCTGCAGGGAGGTGACACCCTCTCCTCCTGCTGTTTGAAGCCTTTGTAGTGGTTGTACATCATGTGAGACACACAGAGGTGCTTTGATTATAATGTATACCAGCAATGTATGGAAACTCCCGTGTGCACATCGGTGATCTGCTCCTACCCTCACCCCTCATAAATGAGGACAAATGCATGTGGGAGTGCTGTGAAGGAGACACTTAAAGACAAAGGACATTAACTAATACATTTAGCAAAGAGAAAACAAACCAGTGAAAACAGTTTGTTAGTATACAACTGTATATATAGCAGAGTATTCCCTTTCAAGCAGCTATATCACACTGCCACACTTGTTAAGAAGACCATATCAATCAAAAGGAGGCTACATCATTCAAATGAATATTGGCTGACTGGTGCTCTTATCAAGCATGTGATGTTTGGATCAGGTTTTGGAAGTGTAGTAACTTCCACTTTCATAGTGAGTCACTGAAATCCATCATGCTGCTTTGTCCTACAGGACTGTTTAATAGTCCATCACAGATCTGAGAGTGAGAATGAGCAGACCAGCTCTCAAGAACTGGTGTGTTTTCCACACATTTCTCTGACTCCAGAGCTCCATCCCTCTGCACCAACTGCCACGTGCAGAGAGTTGATATTTTGTATGATGACTGACAGCAGAAAGGACTCACAGTACATCTCCACCTCCAAGCCTTTAACCTCTGCACCACCAGCACAGCAACCACGAAAGCAGCTCCTCATCCAGCTGGAACAGGGTGGCATCCTCCAGACTTGCTCCATTTTCAATGACAGAAGCTCCTCTCCTGAAGAATCTCCTCTCCCCACAGAAGTGTCCAGCAGTAGTTGACAAAATACGACAAAAACATACAAAAACACAACAAAATAAAGCAAAGGTTGAGTAAAAACTCAGAGCTACCAGACTTTGCTGCTCCCAGTTGAAGCGCATGTTCTGGAATAAACAGTTTTCTTGTCTGTATACAACATCTATGTCACGTCTGCCCATCCTGGGTGAGGGATCCCTCCTCTGTTGCTCACCCTGAGGTTTCTCCTCTTTTTTCCCTGTTAAAGGGTTTTCTTGGGAGTTTTTCCTCAGTCAGTGTGAGGGTCTAAGGGCAGAGGATGTTGTCATAATGCTGTGTAAAGCCCTTTGTGACAAACTGTAAAAAAAAATAGGCTCTACAATTAAACTTGTTTTGCCTAGCCAGAGTTCGTTAAAGTGTCCTTCAATTACACCAAAATTACTGATTGCATTCCAAGTAGCTGACTACTCACTGGGTTAAGGATATGGATGCATGAGGCTTATCTGTAAGATTTGGCATGTTACATACACCACCGATTTTCAAACACTCTACAGTACAGTCCAGTGACATCAGCTGCCAGAGTGTTACAAATATGAATAAACACAATTAGAGAAAGTAAAGAAAATACAGCTTAGCTGCTGCATGAAGTTAAAGAATGAGTCAG
>MU269990.1:74528531-74821031 GCA_021432705.1 Caranx ignobilis | reverse complement strand
GTAATGTTTTATCTGTGTTGATGTGATGGGTCAGTGTCTCCAGCTCCTGTTGTGTAGGTGAGTGATTGACAGCTGACAAACTCATCACAGAATGATCAGGTGACCCATGCATATCTGTGTACATGTTTGAAATAGCACATAGACTGTAAATAAGGATGGACGTGGCCTCCTTGATGTCACCCACAGGTTTCTGAAGAGCAGGTTTGAACCTCAGTATGAGCAAAGAGGTGCAGCTTGCCTGAAGCTGAGATGTCAGTGCCTACTAGTCTCACTCAAATGAACTGTCACTCAAAGCCCTAATGAAATCTGAACAATTGAGTTGTATAAATGTTAACCTGCATACTTGTCATGAATGAGGAAATTAGCTGCTCCAGGCAGTAAACATGTCAGACTCACATTGGATTCTATTGATCACAAGAGGAACTGCAGTTTTTTTTCTGTGGCATGACAAAATTACACACAAAACCAACGGCATGACACGACATCCTGTGTGAGGGTGTGACAGAGAGGGTGTGTCTAGCGTGTCACTCAAGTTCCAAATAGGCAACTTCAGTGACAAGTCTGCCCCGTGACAGCCAATCAGGGTTGACACAACCTTGTCAAACTGGGCACTGGTGAGCCTCAGGTAGGGCTGGAAACGGCCATCACACGGGCACAGTTCCTGGAGACAGTGGGACTAGGAGCTTAAAGTCCATTTTCCTCCTCAAAACAAAACTGATAGGAGAGTGAATATCAGACTCACATTCATCAGGCAGGCTGGCAGTAATGTTACTCCATGTTACGCTAGCATGTTTAACTGGGGAAATTAGCTATATAGACCAAAACTGTTCCTGTACCAGGCTGTAAACATGTTTATTTCTGCTGTCAAGTTGGAGCCAGACTCTATTGGTCATTATAGGAACTGCAGTTTGTGTCAGCACAGTTTTGTTTGTTTCAGTGGAGCTTGGTTGTACTGAATCAGATGTTTTCTGCTGCCCTGTGTTTATGATACAGCCTCTGATATTCATTGGTTGACTTGTGTTTCAGAGCCCTTCATGAGGAATGGCCGCCCCCCCACCTCCCACAGCATGCACTCCTTCCTGCACCAGTACACCGGCTCCTTCAAGAAGCCGCCCCTCCGCCGGCCGCACAGCGTCATCGGTGGATCCCTGGGGTCCTTCATGGCAATGCCGCGCAACGGTAGTCGTCTGGGTGAGACACATGCACGTGTTCACAGAGACAACACACACACACACACATGGAAGGAAGTGGGTAGAGGGAGAGCAGATGGCATCTGGAGACAAACAGGAAATGTGTCCATCCTCCTCCTGACAGCATTCTGTTGGTCAGAGGGACCGGGTGTCTTCTCTCTCACTCTCTCTCTCTGCCCTCAGCAAGGCTGCTTTCACCCAGAGACAGCTGGATGGGGGACGCAGTCAAACATGACAGCGTTTCCTGCATGATGTGATTCATCACAGTTGATCCACAGCAGCGAGCTGGTTTGGGGGAGGTGATGATGATGATTTATACAGCATCAGATTTGTAGTGGGGGGGTTAGGAGAGCCCAGGAAAGATGATTCATGGGAACAGCACGGCTGTGGGTATCATGGCCCACAAGCCTTCAGGATTTTCCAGTATATTGTCAAGAAGAGTCTGGTGGGATGTGGTGGGATGAGTTGTGACAACAAAGCTACATTTACAACAAACACTTTCTCTCCTCATTGGATCCTGTTTCCCTGTACACTCTGTTGTTGTCATCACACAGATGAACACATTCAGTGCTCCCCAGCCTGATAAACCTGCAGATTTATTCCAACAGCAGCAACACTGACTTCAGCACACATGCGGAAGATTGAAAACGTTCAGCCATAAACTCTCAGATTTTAATCTAATTCAAACTAAGTATTCAGTTAAGTTAAATTCAATTTGATTTTAACGGATTAAATATATTACAGTTTGCAGTGAACATTCCAGCCTTCACTTGTGTATGCTGCTGTGTATTGTTGTGTAATAATAGAGTTAATAACTTTAGATTTGGTCTTTTGATAGAAACAGTGAGATATAAGAAACTGTGACAGTGACCAACTAATAGCTGGAAAACAGTCAGCAGGTTGATTAACTGTGAAAATAAGATGATGTACTTGTTAAAATTAAAAAAAATATATATCAAAAAAAAATCTTTCACAGACAGACCTGTCACCTGTCCAGGTGCTGTTACACCAGAAATATCACAGTTACGCTACATACAGGGATGAAAGAGTGAGCGCAGCTTCAAAATAAGTTTCAAAACACACAATCACTGATCACTCTTTCTCATGTGCATGTGATGCTGTTGCTCTATGCAGTTGTGAGTATCCTCAGTTTGAACAGTAAGAAAACAAAAAAGAAAAAAAAGGGGTGATTCTGAGCACTGCTCTAGAGTAGGGGGATATAATTAAAGTCAAAAGAGCTCGAATGAGATCAAACTGGCGTGTGGGCAAGGCCTGAGTAAACCCTCACCAGTCCATCACTGGACTGACATTTACACATAGATAGATACTTAGACTTATACAAGGGGAATTAACCTCCTGTACTTTGAGAGGCACCCAGAGAGAACCCATGCATGCACAGGGAGAACATCAGGGTTTGTGCCCGGAACCTTCTTGTGAGGCAACAGTACAAACCTCAGGCCGCTGAGCTTTATGATTAAGTGCTTAATTATACAAAATGAAAAAACAAAAAGGCTTGACTTGCCACGCTTCTTCCTTAAGGCATACTCATCCCAGATCTTAACAACTGAACAGCGTAAAAAAAACAACAACAAAAAACTCTTTTCTCTTTCTCCTATCCCTCTTTCCACACTTTTCTCCCAGATGTGGTCTCTCACAGTCTAACTCGAGTCACAATGATTGTTCATATAGTGTTGTGACAACAATCACCTGAAGTGAAAATGAAGTGATGGCTAAAAGGTCTCTCTGAAGACAAAGAATTTGTTTTTATTGTCTTTATTATACTTCCCCAGTCGTATTCCCTGTAAATAAAGGTGGTAGTGTGGGAGCATTTTATCCATGGACTGTTGCTAAAATAAGTTAATAAGGAGGATAATAAGATAAGCAAGCTATGGAAGGGTGGATTTAATCCAGTAGCCTTCCTCCTGGTCCTCCGGATTCCTCCTGCAAGACAAAGGCCAACTTTGCCTGAAGACTGCATCTTGGTGATTGGGTGAGATCGCTTCTTTTTATGTTGTTTTTTCTGGGATGCCAGTGTTCCATAAGCAATCGATCGCACTCTCTTTATGGACTAAGACTAAACAGGCTGTTTGAGTAAAAACTTCCGGACAAGAACTGACACTTTGTTTGTGTAACCGTAACCCGCTTCCTAACCATGATTATTTGATTTAGAGGGTTAATTTTTGTGATGATTTTTTTTGATGGGTGGGCGCCATGTGAGGACGCTGTGTCCTGGGTCAGGCTGACTCTTGGTTAATTGAAAGTGAAGATCTGTTTTCAGCGGTCCAAACTTTTTGTGGTAATTTCTTCATTAAGAAAGGTTGTTTTTTGAACATTATTTCACTTTGTAAAGAAAAATCCTTGAGTGTTGAGTAAATAAAGGCTGAGTGTTACAGTGTGAGGCTAGCTGCATCAATGAAGAAGAAATCCTCCATCAAAACATAATTATTCTTGGAAATATTTCTTATCCAGTTACCTTGGTAAACAAAGCTCTGTTATTTCTCCAGGTAGTGAGTGTGGTCTTTCTTTGCTTCCATACACTCCATACATTACAGGTCATAGGTCAAAACCCTGATCTGGACAATAGACTCGACCAGTTTCACAGAGTTCAGTTCATTTGCTGATACTGACAGATTCACATGAACTGATATTCAGTCAGTTAGTTTAACATTGTTAAACTGCATTTGTTCAAACATCTGTTGTCAGATCATGTGTATTTTCTGTCAGCATGATAAGTAAATATCTGGACCCTGATTGATTCTGCTGTCAGCCGTGTGTTGGAGAGGGTTGATGATAGACCAGAGGGAGAGACCCAGGCGTAGATTGAGGGACATGGGACTAAAAACAGGACATTTAAGTAGGACATGGATCTAGTGCATGTTGCTGCCACACTCTATGTGCTTATTAACAGAGTTGCTAAAGACAGCAGAGAAAGGGGAAACGAGAAGTGATGTGGAGACAGAGACAGATCAGAAAGCTGAGGAGACGATCAGGAGAGAACAGTTTGGTTGAGAGGAAGAGGAAAGAAGAGGCGATAAGAGGCTTAAAGAGAAAGAAAATAATTTAAAAGGAAGATTAGATTAGATTTTTAAGAGAAGGACACAGAGAGTTGGGAAGTGAAGGAACAATGAATGAAAGTAGAAGTATTCAGAGACACGGTGTTTTGGCTTTAAGGGGCAATGGAGATTTATCCTGACAGCAAATTGAGGCACATGTTACCTTTGTCAGCTGCATGATCTCTGCCTGTTGATTGTTACATGAATTAGTGGAATTCACAGTGAACTATGAAGATGCTGAAATTGAACAACAGGAAAATGGACAAACCATTGACTTTATTTGACAGGACAGTGTAGAGAGACAGGAAAGCAGGGAATGACATGCGCTCAAGATCATCTGGGTCGGGAGTCGAACCAGCGTTCAGCCTCAGGCATGTGCCAACATGCTCCCTAACCACTCAACCACCGAGCACCCTTTACAATTGTTTTGTAAATTAAACAAAAAAGGGTTTTTAGGTTTTCCCCTGATGTGAAAGTTCAGCCTGCTGTGGTGATAGTGAACGCATCAAGAACTCAGCTCATGTTTGTATGATGATTGGCTTCTATTCTTTGTCAGTCTCCATGAATGCACCCCGCTCACCTCTCAGTGCCCAGTCATTTAGACATTTTGTCATAGCAGCAACAGCACAGGTGGCACCAACAACATCAGTTCATGTTACACCTGTATTTATAGAAAAGCTTACTATGATCTCAGGTTAGATTTTCCAGCACAGCGACAGATCTCATCACAGATGGTCATTTAAGTCATTTATCAAACAAAATGTCAAACACTGTGTGATCTCAGCTCCTCACACTGCTGCTGAACAAAAAAAATGAATGACACAATCTTTGAAAAAGGCTTTAGGCATTTCAATTTAGAACAGTATTTAATGAGTCAAACTGTAACATCTATACATTTATTTAAATATGTGAAAATTATATATTTTTAAGAAAGGACAGTGTGGCTGTAAACAGTAATGACAGTAGAGGCTTTATGAACAGAACATTTATGACAGTTATAACAGTTAGAGCTGGATATTGACACTGATTTCTTGAATCAATTCAAATTCTGATTCACGATGTCCTAATTTGTGATTCCTGATTGTATTTGATTCTTACTTATGCATTAGTGAAAACATTCACCTCTACAGTATGAATGGACTCAAAGCAGTTAGACTAATGCTCTTTCTAATATGACATAACCAACAGTTTAGACATGCATCTCAACAACTAACAAGTAGGTCAGTGTTGTGTATTGGTGTGTATTCATTAGTATGAGCTGACACACACACGCCTCCTCTGTCAGGTTCTTTCTTCACATTTTTACAACTTGCTTTTGTCTTGTTGGTTTTTCAATCTGTACCTACACATTCAGGGAAGCTGCATCTGCCATGTTGTATCCACATCATCTTATATGAAAAAAATATGAATATTAAATAAGTAGAACATTTTTTTTAAATTTTCAGCACTGATGACACTGTAAAATGTTTTCATGGGAGAAGAATGTTGACAAATATCGTTCATTAACAGACACATTAAAGAGGAACTATGCAAGTCCAGTTGCTTTTCCTCTGTTTTACTAACCCTCCTCTCAGCCATGTGCATTTGTTTTTAACAAAGCTGGCAAAAAAAGCAATCCATGGAGCGCTGGATAACGTTATATAACATATACAATGTTACAACCTCTATGTTTGTGTAGCCTTAACTGTCATAAACAAAAGATTATGGGTTACTGAGCGCGTTTGTGTCGCGATGCGCAGAGACAAGTGCTGGGACACCGGGGTGGAGGCCAAGTGCTGCACTGATGTTGCAAGTTTGGTTTTCAGCCAAGAGACACTAGGTGGAGGACAGAGAGCCTCCATTCTCCCTGTAACAAGTTACAAGTCATGTGTTTAACCATCACAATTTCTCTGAAGCTGTTTAATTAAGGTAAAAATGTAACATAGCCACGGGAAAATCCTGCATAGTTCCTCTTTAACAGATCTCCTCTGAATTTTAAATGTGACAAACTCATGATTTTCTTCCCTGTCAGACATCGTTCATGAGAACCTGAAGATGGGCTCAGATGGAGAGAGCGACCAGGCGTCAGGGACTTCATCAGATGAGGTTCAGTCTCCGACCGGCGTCTGTCTGAGGAACCGAGTCCACCGGAGGATCTCCATGGAGGTTAGATGCACTCACAGACTGACACACTGCACAGCTACAACAAACATGGCTGACATGGTGAATCTACATTCCACCCCCCTCTTCCTCCTCTCCTCCTCATGGGAGATGTAAGTCGTGGGGGGGGGGATGTTTCCTAATGGGCTCTTGGTGATACTGATAGCAGTTCTGGTCCTTGAGGAGCACAGCAGAGTGTGACCCTGACATGCTCACTGTCTCAGCAGGCTGTGCTAGGATACAAGTTGCCTTGATTCCTCTGTGAAGGACATGTGTAATAAAGATACACCTTTCAAAATCACCAGTATCCTTTTAAACAGCATCAGCAGATTAGTCATACTTAGATAAAATCTAAAATTAAAGTAAAAAATGGTCTTTTATTTTCACACTCCAGTTCATCATTGTTCCTGTTGTGGAAGCAGAAGCTGCTAAAATGCTTTTGAGTCCCACATGATGAAGGACCTGTTATTGCCCACAGGAAGAACTAGACACACTCACTCTATAAATAAATACAAATAAATAAATAAATAAATAAATAATCAGCGGGATGAGATGAAAACAGACTGTGTGATCATGGGACTGTTCTTTTCTAGCCACAAATTTTCAGGACATTTATTATCTTTCTGTTTCCTTAGATTGATAGATAGATAGATAGATAGATAGATCTCAACCTGGAGGCCGTCTGCCCCCTGCTGGCAGAGCAGTGTATGCCACCTTGAGTGGTGTTGTGTTAGACACACACACACACACACACACACACACACTGGCCTATATCTTGCCTGTCTCATTTGTTGGAGCACCAAAAATGCAGAATGATCTTGTGGTTCTGTTGATGCTGCTGAAGGTTGTAATGAAGCTCTCTTTACTCATTGACACAATACCAGACAAGCAGTTCACTGTTAACACACCTCAGCTTTGTCCTCTCATACTTCAATTTTTCACTTTAAAGAGCCAGTCAGAAACATACAAGGTGCAGGAACATCACAAACACTTGTGCTTACTCAAACCTCAACTCAGTCAACAAAACCAAACAAAAATAAATCAATTTCTCATGTTATCATTGTACGTGCAGAGTGACGTGCAGCTTGTGATGTGATGATCAGATCTGTTATGAAGTTTCAAGTAGGCGAAGTGATACAATCCTTTAGTGGACGGTTTTCATCACTATACAGTGTACAATATACAGTGTTATATCTGGAATATGATTTTATGAAATGAACAGATGTATTTTCTTTGACTGGACATTAACCCCAAATCTCTTGAAGACATCAGGTGTGACATCAGTATCCTACTGTACAGTCACTGTCTTGTTAGTTATATGATCAGAAATCTCAACCCTGTACCCACTGTTCTTCTTTGCTGCTCATTTAACACCATGGAGCCTCATTTCTAAGGTTATGTAAGCACTGTTCCTGGTGACAGGTTTGAACATAGATCACTCAACTATGATCAAATGTTCAACTTTCTTCATGAACCATATCATGGATTTTAATCTCCACTTCAAACTAGTCTTTACAGCAGCATCTCACAATGTGCAATGTGTCAGATGACTCTTACTTCCTCTGTCAGCTTTTACGCATGCTGCAGTATTTTAAAGTCAAACCTGCTTCACACATTCATGTGAAGGAAGTTCAGTAAAAATAGATGAAACTCAGAGAGAAACACAATGTGTTGGATTGAAGAAGCATCAGTCTCATTATTTAACTACTCTCCTGTTCCAGACAGAGATATATTTAATCCAGAGTTTTTATTTAAACTCTCACTGTGGCGTCTCTGAGCAGCATCACCACAGAGGACAAAGAGCTACAGTAGTGAGATGAAACGATGGGTCTTGATGATAACAACTGTGACATCTTCTCTCCGTATTTAAACTCCACTCGCTCGTTCAACATCATCTAAGTTTGTCAGATGTGGTCTCAGTTTGATCCTTGAATAGAAGTGATGAGTCCACAGCAGCGAGACACCAGCATACACACGCAAACACTGACGGTAATAAACATGAGTACGGTGTGTTTTTATTCTCTCTCTCAACTGTGTGCAATGTTATTTTAAACTTAAGAAGATGCTGATCAACCTGACCTGAAACCTGTCTCTGTGGGAGCAGCAAGACATCACAGCCAGTTTTAGACACTCTGTGTGTCTGTGTGTGGGTGTGGGCGTGCTCAGTAGCATACATCGTCTCATGCTGCGCACAGACACAAGGCTTGTACCAGTATATTTTCTCACAATTTGTGGTGATATGAGCAGATGGTAGAAGAGCAACAACGTGACACACAACATTAGTGGATGTTTTTAACTGTTGCTCTTAGATAAGAAAATGTTCCTTTACTGAGGCACTGAAAAGAAAATTCAATGTAGATGTTCATCATGTAGAAAGACTGACAGTAAAAATATATGATGCAATGTAGAGACTGTTTAAAAAAAAAAAATTAACTCCTGATCTAAATAAACATATCAGGAGTGTCAGATTGAAAACAAGACTTGGGTCATTGTGTGTGTGTTGCAGGATCTCAACAAGCGCCTGTCGCTACCCGCCGACATCAGGATCCCTGATGGTTACCTGGAGAAGCTACAGCTGAGCAGCCCGCCGTTCGACCAGCCGCTCAGCCGACGATCCCGCCGAGCATCTCTGGTCAGTGTGTGTGTGTTTTGTGCCACCTTTATTGCTTTGCAGCACCGCGAGTTCTCTTCCCACACTCAGTCTGTTGGTTTCCATGGCAACTGGCCCAGTTTGAGTCTGGGAAGGTTTAATATAGAGTCACAAGTGCTCACCTCCCACCTTTGGTCCATCAGATGAGATGATAACACTGAGCTGTGAAAAGACTCTGCTGTGTCACTGCAGGCTGAGCAGGATTTAAACACACACTGCACACACTGTCTAAAGGAGCAAATGAAAATAAATTCCATTTAACTCATTGTAACTACATGCGATTTAGTCAGTGTTTCTCTCTCCAGCTCCAGATGTTTTTAGCAGCTGCACCATAGAGTTCATGTTCCTAAAGTGTGAATATGGATTCAGTGAGTTATTCTGTTGACAATAACCTGAGCCCTCATTTGTGAGCCTGTGTACAGTATGTTTGCATTTTGGCAAAGCAGCACCATTTTACTTCTCCCTTCTAGAAAGAGGTTTTTAGTTCCAAGGTGTAAAACCAAACCGTTTTAAAAATAGCTTTGTTTCAGCTGCTATCACACTGATGAACAAGCTATTAGGAAACACTGCACAAGTTCTGTTGGTGGCTTACTTATTTATTGAATGTTCTTTGAAATGCTTTTTTATTCACTGTCGGTATTTATTGGGGGTTTTTTTTAGCATAGGAGACCTTTGATTTCAATTTTTACCTTGTTTTATTTAGTTGTCATCTTGTTTTTAATTGGTTTAAATGTTTTATTTTACTGTCCTGTGTTGTCTGTCTGAGGGTGTGTGTGGACACTTTACTACAACTGCAGGAAAAGTTTACCTACGGGTACAATAAAAGTGAATAAAACTGAACCTGAGCCATGAATTCAGCTGTTAGCACTTCCTGTTGCATGGAGCAGCATGATGACTCTCAGCTCTGTATTGTATTTCCTCCATAATGTCTGGACATTAGGTCATGATGGACATCTGAGATAATTGTATCCTCAGGACTTAAGTTTAGACAATGTATAAAGTGGTGTGTAGTGTAGGTGGAAAGCAAGATGGTCAACAAAAAACACAGAAATACATCCAAACTCCTGCAAGTTCACAGAAATGAGCTTTACGTATAAAAGCTCAGATTCTGCAGATTCCTGCCTTACAGTCATCACTACGGTTTAATCATGTTGTTTGTGTTTTGACTCTTCTCTCTTGCAGTCAGAGATCGGTTTTGGGAAGTTGGAGACATACATTAAGCTGGACAAACTGGGAGAGGTGAGGAGTGTCTGGAATCCATCACTAACACAGAGTTACACATGATGAGCAGTGATACTGAACCAGCACCATGTGTCACTTTCAGGGAACGTACGCCACAGTGTTCAAAGGACGCAGTAAACTCACAGACAACCTGGTGGCACTGAAGGAAATCAGGTTGGAGCACGAGGAGGGGGCGCCGTGCACGGCCATCAGAGAAGGTAGACAGCTACAGCTTTAAACACATTAACCTGGTTTCATCCAGGTTTCAGTGTTTCCTCTAGGATTTTTAAAGATGTGGCAGCGACCCGATTATGAAGTAGTGATGGCGATAATTAAGGAGTGGAGGGCCGCCACATTTAAATTATCATTTAAAACACTGACTATGTGAAATATATGTGTGCAAATATATATGTATATATATATACATTCATATAATACTTTGCATTGTTTTAACATCTAAAAAAAAAAAAAAAAATCATCATTCTGAAAGTGTGGCGGCTTTTATTTTGCCATGGCAGTGCGCCACGATCAATTACATGTAGCGGAAACTCAGAGATTTACTTTTTAGCCTAGTAATAATAATTATTAACTGATCTGCTATGACTGTAAAACACTTTGGATCAGCTCCTGTTGTTTTTGACCTGACACCATCATCGTGCTCAATGTGTTCATTCTCTCTCTCTCTCTCTCTCTCTGTGTATAGTGTCGTTACTGAAGGACCTCAAACACGCTAACATCGTGACTCTGCACGATATCGTTCACACTGACAAGAGCCTCACACTCGTTTTTGAGTACTTGGTAAGGTTTAGAGTGTCCTATGTCCCAGTGCACATTCATCCTGATCGTTCTAGAGGAAAAAGCTGGATATTAAAACAAAACTATTTTCTAGACTATTTTTGAACATTTTCCAGATCAACAGCAGTAATAAACTGAGTATAAACCAGTGTTTTTCTCCGTTCGATTCATTTTGGTGACATATGGAGTCTGTTGTAGATGCTGAGGGATCTCAACAATAAAATGCCCAGCAACAGGAAAGGTTTTTCTGAGGACAGAATGGTGTCAGAAGTTTTTTTTACTTGCTGCCAATATATAATTTAAGAGATCTTCAGGGATCATGTTTACTTATCCCATCAGACATATACTAAGACAGAAGCATGTGAATCTCGTTTTGACAGTAAAAGACAGAGCTATGGAGATGATTATTGCTACATCCTTCCAGTGAAACTGAGCAGAGGGACAAGTCCAGACAACATTAGCATGATTGACAGTCATTTTCCCACATTCCCTTCAGTATAGCTCAGTGCCAGTTTGTTTAGACTTCTGTTTGGAAGTGATGAAAAAGCTAATCAGGTTCTCAAGGTTCAGGTGTTGGTGGAGGATGACTGTATTTCCCAGCATGCAGCAGTACGAATGTATTTTTCAGGAAGTCTCATGATTCAGTACATTTTTGATTCTCAACTGAAGAAATGGTGATCATATATGTGTGTGTGTGTGTGTGTATACAGAGTTACACATGATGTATATATACATATATATATATATATATATATACACATACACACACACACACACACACATACACATATATATGACAGTCAGAGGTAAAGTGCTATTTGAGCACTGGAGCACAGCTATGAGGTGTTAACATGTAGCCAGTTTCCATGTCACCACTGTTCCTATGGTGACAGGTTCATCACATGAACAAATCAAAGTCATAAAATCTAAAACGTGTCCAGACGTTGCCTTCAGTGAACATTTACATTTTTCCTTTACGTTTTCCATTGCTGACACTGCACTTACTTCTTACTCATGCTACAGAGTAATCAATACATAGGCAGAAACTGATATGGCACCATAAGATGGGATGTCTGATCTGTTGTCCAGGTGTGATGGTATCCAACATGTTTCTGACAATGTTGTCTCAATGTTGTCTCCCTCCTGCAGGACAAGGATCTGAAGCAGTACATGGATGACTGTGGAAACATAATGAGCATGCACAATGTGAAGGTGAGGACAACCACTGCCCAGGTGTGCATCCTCAATTCCACCCATCTGGCTGGAAGTGGGGATGTGAGAAAAATGAAACCAGTGAATGAGAATAAAACGTTTATGAGACATGTTGGTAACATGTGATGTTTTCTTCATGTCTCTCCAGATCTTCCTGTTTCAGATATTGCGGGGGCTGTCGTACTGTCACAAGAGGAAAGTTCTCCACAGGGACCTGAAGCCCCAAAACCTCCTCATCAATGAGAGAGGAGAACTCAAACTGGCTGACTTTGGTATGAGTAAAATGTTTGTGAAGAAACTTCAGATAACTGTATGAAAATGTGTTTGATGTGTGATGATGCTGCTGCTTACCTAATCTCATCTGTGGCGCGTTTGCAGGTCTGGCAAGGGCCAAGTCTGTTCCGACTAAAACCTACTCCAATGAGGTGGTGACTCTCTGGTACCGGCCTCCTGATGTTCTGCTGGGATCCTCTGAGTATTCAACACAGATCGACATGTGGTACGAGCCTCAACAATCTCACACCCAAAGCTCCAGATTCCCTCTCTTCTTTTTCCTCCTCCTTGATCCAGTTAAAATGTAGCAGATTTCATGTAAACACTCAGAGAAACCAAATCCTGCCCGGGTGGATGGTGGGTCTCTGTGCTTAGGGCAATTAGTGTTTCATTGTGACATCACAAAGTTAACCAAGTGCTGAGCGATAATTTCAAGAGTTAGGCTCAGTTTCTGAATACAGGCTCTGTGCATTTCTCTGTGGCTGAGGCTTTGATTCTTTCACAGTATTAATACAGATCCAGGACCTGCTTTGTAATAGAAGTACGCATGTATATCTATCTTTATACCATCTTGATGTAATAATGTTCATTAAAATAGGTCAGTGTTTTGGTTTGACACTCTTCATTTATGTTATTGACTGGCTCTCACTGCTGTCATGTGACTGTGTGTTCAGGGGCGTGGGCTGTATATTTTATGAGATGGCTGCAGGTCGGCCTCTCTTCCCCGGCTCCACCGTGGAGGACGAGCTCCACCTCATCTTCAGGTTATTGGGTAAGTAACTACTGCCAGACCATATCACCATGGCAGCCTGTGCCCCCCCCCCCAACATTATTATCTGGTTCACTGAACGTGGAAGTGCACTGTGTTGTGTTCAGGAACACCCACAGAGGAGAACTGGCCAGGAATCTCCTCCATCGAAGAGTTTAAGTCATACAACTTTCCCAAATACAAACCGCAGCCACTCATCAACCATGCCCCCAGGTACGTCTTCCTGTAGCACCAGTGAGCTCAGTTCATCATGCAAATATATCTTGACATGAAGGTTTTGCAAACTCTTTTCACACTGTTCACTCCCCTAAATCTATGTTCAGCCTGTGGCATAACAGCTACAGCAACACTTAGAAATGTCAAACACACCTAGTAACTGCTTGTCTCCTGTAGGCTGGATGGTGAAGGCATCGAGCTGCTGCTGTCTTTCCTCAGAGTGAGTGGGAACTTCTTTGATTACCCAGAATGCACCTCATCTTCAACAGTCTAATGTGTTTTTATTCATTCATTTTTTGTTTAATCTTTTTCTCTTAGTTTAAAGTGCTGTGAAGTGTAATATAAATTACATACATATTAAATATTCTATTCTAAGTTGATTAATGATGAATTATGGAAACATCCTATTTAAAATGACTATAGATTATCATTGTTATCATTATTATGACTGTTATGTGGTCATTTGCAATATAAGATGATTTCATTTATGAATTCTAAACAAATGTAATAATCAACATTAGCAGCACATTAATCACAATAATAATTTGAAGTGTTAATAATCAATGATTAATTATTATTAATTGTTAAAAGCTTTTATGTACACTCCATCCAAGACGTGACTCTTTGACTTCCTCCTTCATGATTAAATGGTCAGGAATAAAAATGTGGTGCTGCCCAGACTCAGTACCGGCAGTAGACAGCAGGGGGCACTTTACTGTCTCTGTGGTCTGAGCAGCTCCATGACCAGAGGCACAACAACCACTGCTTCATCAGCTGGATGTTTGATCCTCACTGTCTGTGTCTCCACAGTACGAGTCCAAGAAGAGGATTTCAGCTGAAGAGGCCATGAAGAACTCCTACTTCAGACAGCTTGGACTGAGAGTGCACACACTGCCAGAGAGTGAGTCTGGCTGACTATCTGATTGTCTGTCTGACTGTTTGACTGTCTGTTTGACTGTCTGTCTGTCTGTCTGTCTGATTGTCTGTCTGTCTGTCTGTCTGACTGTTTCATTGTCTGTCTGACTGTCTGTCTGTCTGTCTGTCCTGTGTTGCAGGTATCTCACTCTTCACATTAAAAGAAGTGCAGCTGCAGAAAGACCCTGGCTACAGGAACTCATCATACCCAGATTCAGGTGGGTGGGGACTCATCTTGGTTCTTCCTACATAATGAAGTGACATCAGAAAACAAACAACTGAGGCTGCCTCTTGGTTATGATCTTATTACTAGCCCATCATAAGACAGCGATAGTGTTACCAGATGAGTGGTGGGCTGTGATTGACTGACTGTTGTTCCAACTTTGTCCTTAACAAGGACAGTTGCATAAAGCAGCTTAAGTTTTCTACCTAAGGCATTTGCAGCATTGAAAATGAGTTTACTGCAGTACAGTTCCACTGTTCCCATGGAAACTCAGACTTTTTATCTCAACCTCAAGCTAAGCCCCACATCACTCAACATCGTCACGTAACCTGATGACATCAGAGAAGTCACACATGTGTTTTCATTAGCTTCATCAGCTAACCAGTGGTTCTCAGTATGTGACTGTCTGTGACCTTATTTTCTCCAGGTAACAGCAAGATCAACAGGAGGCAGAGCATGCTCTTCTAATGCTCACTGAAGAGCAACTCCATGATAACCCCCACCCCACCCATCACCACACCCACCATCACAGCCTGTACACACACACACACACCCCTCTTAGCAAGAGACTCCAGGTTGAAACAGTTTATTTATTTGGGGGGGGGGGGGGGGTTTGCTGCTAAACTACTACTGTGTATGTTACACACCGTGTGTGTGTGTGTGTGTGTCCATGACGTGCACAGTTGAGCATGTCAGTGAGGTTTACTCTGTTTTCCACTGATGTTGACGCTGTGATCCATGTTGTTGTTTTGTGCTCGGAGGCCAAATGATATTCATACATTTACGTGTGTGTGTATCGAGCTTCCGGGACTGGACTCCACAGCATTTCCAGGTTGAGACACACTGGATGATCCTCGACACCTTCTGGATTTCCCATTTTCATTTCCCCCCTGTAACACTTCAAATAGACTCATGGTCCCACTGGCCCACTGAGCAGGACAGTGAGTGGACGGGCTGAAGAAGCTAGAGTCCAGAATGAAACCAACCATCAGCTCTTTCTTTCTGGCTCAACAAAAACAGGACCAAACCTGAGGAGGAGGACGACAAGCAGAGAGCACCGGCGAAAGAGGAAGAAAGCTGGCGCTGAACAGGAAGTCATGTGACCTCCCACAGGAAGCCCACAAGCCTTCCATAGAAGCCCTCACTCCAGACTCCATGGTGTTGCTGTTGCTCTGGATCCAGGGACTGTCCTTACCCAACAGTATTACAATGTGTTCTCTGTATCTGTGATATTTGACCTCTCCTTGTGAAACAACAGTGTCGATGTGGCATGTTTGTTCGGAGATGGGGTGTTGGGGATTGGGGGTGGGGTGCTTGTTTTCCCCTCGGCGTGGGACCACTGCTCTCCAGCGTTTGTACACAAGAGAAAAGAAAAGCATTTCAGACTGAAGTGTGTGAGCTGTGTCTGAACATGAAGGCGAAGCTTCACAGGTCCCACCTCTGATTGTGTGGTTAGTGAAGCTCTGTTCCAGTGGTCACTGCATCCCTGCCCTCATTTAGAGTCATGTCATGTTTCTGTCTGCCGTGTCCCTCACATGTCCAGTCGATGAACTGTGGCAGAAAGCGTCTGGTCACTTTGAGGAAACAGTTGAACCATTTTAGTGAATGCTCCTGTTCACCATCACATCTGGAGCTGCAGTCAGCAGAAAGAGATATTAACACACTACATCTCAGCTGAATCCCAAAAAAGACCACACTGTAAAAACTGCATGGTGCAGTGTTACACAACATTGTTTAGTACATAATTTTTAAACACAGTGCAATGATAAAACCCTCAGTAAAGCCACATTTTTTTTTTTTTTTTACACAGAGGTTTTAATTACCTTCAGAGATGCTTTTAGATTCCTGTCTCCAGTTTTTATGCTGAGCTAAGCCAAGCTAAACTAGTCAGCTGCTGACTTCAGCTTCATGTTTTGTGGACATGGAGTGTTGTCCATCTTAATTGCTTAACCAGAAAGGCTCTGGTTAAGCCCTTCTGTGACAACTTTCATTAAAAGTGCAGCTGCTGTAAACATTGGTTTCTGTTCTAGGACAGATTAATGGTGGGTAAAGTCTGACCAGTTACTACAGACATTTCTGTACTAAATGACACCAGGGATGCACCAAGATGCACCAATCATCACACATTTCTGTTTAGTTGAACTTGTACATGAAAGTTTAATATTTAAGTTTAAAGAATTTATCGGAGCAGCAGCAGAGTTTTCTAAATGGGTAGAAGATACTAGAAAAGTTCTGGAGGCTTGATGAAACTTGTCAATAACAGAGATCATTAATGTAATAAACATTAACCTTTGAGACAGTTTGCAGCAAATAGTGTAATAATCCTGTCACTTCAGTCTTTTGGCCACTGACATTTTTTCATCGAAAATGGATGAAAGTTTTATTTTCAGAGGCTGAATAAACAGCTGATCGTTTCATAAATTGAAGCTCAAGTCAGCACAAATAGAGATGGAGGTGACTGGAGATGATTTGTATTTGAAACCATGTAACAATGATTGTGACGCACGGGTTCAACTCATGTAAGTATGAACATGTCAATCACTCTGAGCCACATTTCTTCACCAGGTAGCTTCACAGTGAGGAAGGCAGTTGTGCACCTGGCTTGACTCAAGATCAGACAGAGGACTAAGGATTGTTCCATTATGAGCTGCAGACTGTGTTTGTGCTAACAGGACGTTTTGTACACGAACAGCAGAAACATGCATGACAAGAGATTTCTACAGTGGTTAAATATTTATCATTGTAAAACTGTACTTTTTTGAAATGTGTGAATGACCTGAATTCATGTGAATATGTCTGAATGCGTGCTTGAGCGTACGTGTGTGTGTGTGTGCGAGTGCGTGTGTGCCTGATGCATGGAAGGCCTGCTGTGTTGTGAACACACTCTGAAACACTGAGCTGCCGATGAACAGTTGGTGTGTGACTCTTTTTACTGGAACTATTTATTTCTCATAACCATCAAAAGTAAATTTAATCTGTTTCATACACACTCTGTGGAGCTTCATTCTTTGAGTGGATCAGCATTTACTATGTATGGTGGCCCAGGGAGCTCAACACTGCAGCTTAAGAAAACACATGCCATTAATTTGACATAACAACATAACAAAAGTGTTTCTAAGGGACCTAAAGGCTTAGTTAGGCAGATTATGACATTAATAGTACTGAATTCTACCATGATGACATTATAATACATGTTTAGCTCATTTTCTAACAGGATTAAGCTAGCTAATTCTCCAGCTTCATAACTTGAGACAACACTGAACATCAAGGCTGTGGGTGAAAAGTCTCTTCTTCAAACTGAATAAAAAGTGCTGAGGTGTCTCAGTCGTGGTAGAGCTGGTTGAATTCTCTACACAATGACCGAGGGAGCTTCAACACCTCAAACCTCATCTCCTTTAACATAGGAAACATTGAGTCTGAGTGGAAAAGCGAAATGTCACAGTAATGCCTAAAGGAACACCTGTTTCATGTTTGTGTCGCAATCCTGGAAAGTCCGATCAACGTAAGAAAAAAAACATAAATATAGATTCCTCTTCTTTAAATTCCATGGAAAACAAGCAGACTGAATTTTTAGCAACAATATGAACACTTTAACAAAACACTGAAGCCTCTACATAACTGTTGTTTCACTAAATCTCCTCAACATCAATTCTGTACTTAACAATTATAATGAAATTTCATATGCACCTGTGACAGGAAACAAAACTCTACTTACTCATGTCCCAATATAATTCATTTGGACGTAATTTATATCAAATTTTTTACAAACTTTTTTTATTTGTGGTTCTCCCTCACATCTCTCCTTGATCTCATGACCTTTTGCATCCAGGTTGAGGAGACTGCTTACACAGATCAGTCACAGTATGTCACTTTCTTGTCCCCTTGAAACACATCTGCTGTGTTGCATCTATTCACTTTATGTTTGTGAATCTCATTTAGTTGTATATATTTGCAGCTCATTTGTTGTCAGGTGTTCATGTTTTGTCCGTCCGCATGTGTTTTCTTGAGCTGCAGTGCGTTAAACTCTTGGAGCCATTTCAACAAAAAGCAATAAGAGAATCACTCAGGATACAGGTCCATTAACTTCTTTATAAAAATAACCAGGAGGCATTTTCCAAACAACCTTTTGCCCAACAATGTGTGTGTTGCTGTTTAAAGCTTCATAAAGCTACATATATTAATCTGACAACATGGAAGGCACACCTGGTACAAGGCTTGAAGTACAGTGCATAAAAAAGCATCAAACTACGGGTTCACAACATCACAAACACACATGAAACAAGATGAGGACTTTCAGAGAGTTTCATCTCCAGCCAGGTGGCAATCTGCTGGTGGGTCGCTGGAGGTTCAGGCTCAAAGAATCCAGATCTGTGTAAAACAACTGTCACAATGGTGCAAAGACCTGTTGCGTCATTCTCATGGAACGTGTTGATGCAGGTTGATAAAGGAGAGCTAAATTGTGCACATTTGGAGATTTGGTCTATCAATAGAAATACAAATAAAAAACAAAGCATCATACAGTAGGCTATCTTCTACTTTCTATCAGTTGCAAAGTTTCTTTACTGGCCTGTGAAGCCTGTAGCGTCTGATCCTCCAGTTCTGGTCCAGTTTTATCATCAACTTGGAAGGAGATTATGAGGATTATTTGCTCTGTGGCTGTGAGTCGGTTGAGAAGAGACCACTCATAAAGCTATGGCTGACAGCCAGTTAGCTTAGTTTAGAATAAAGATGCATCAGGAAACAACTTGCCTCTCCAAAATGAAGAAAATCTTTTTACCGGCTCATCCTAATATTATTAATTAATATACTGCCCATCAGCACATCCTGTTATCTCTGGTGATCCTGACCAAACCAAAGGGTAGATGTTGCAGGTTGTATATTTTTATGTTGTGCTTTCCATGTTTCTTTATGCTAACATATGCTAACCATCTAGAGGCTGTAGCTTCATGGTAACATGGATATAAAAGTGCTATAAATCAATTATTTACATAAAATAGAGGACTCTCTGGTTTCTGGCTCTGTATGTGTCACCTGTAAAACCCTCGGGCTTTTAGGGATTTCCTCACATCTTCAGAGTCAGATGTGGAAACTTGAGATCAGTCAGGGCAGGATTAACAATGAGATGAGATGTAATGAGATGAGATGAGATACAAACTGAGACATCTTTGAACAGAGGAAAACACCAAACACATATGTAAAAAAAAAAAAAAAAAAGAAAAAACATAAGTGAAACTGCAGATGTCAAACACTCTTCTAAGAGAGCAATGCTTCAGAGTGAAGCTCCTGTTCCTTCATACTGAACATGTAGAGAAACAGGTTTCAGGTCAAACTGTAATCAGACTCCAATGTGGTTCATCATCAGAGGTCAAGGCTGATCACTTCGGTCCTGACTGGTGTCAGGACCAGCCCAGTCTGGTTTGGTCCAGGTCCCTCTCTTGGGGCTCAGGCTGGCATCAGGTCTTGTGGGAACTCAGGGACAGCAGCAGTGGTGCTGGAGTTTCTACACTGGGCAAAGGCACTGAGAGGGGTCCGTTCAGCAGGGAGGGGAACTGCAGGTAGAGAGTTGGAGTTTGGGTCAGAAATACTCCACAGATATCTGCTATTGCTCTATGACGTGTGACCAAATGTGTGAGATTCCTGGGGAATCTTCTCAGACTGCCCCTTTGTACAACAGAGAAGACAACATCTTAATCTTAATGATATCCAGTCTGGAGACAGACCCATGAGTGGCACTGTCTCTGCCAAACATCAGGAAATTATTAGGCAATGATATTATTTCCGATATAGACATTTTGCTATTGTTTCCATCCACACAGGTGAGCAGCATCTGCTTACCAGGACATTTTGTTTGGGTTTGATTTTGATGCTAGTAATGGTTTCAGAATGTCATTTCTAGTGAGTCAAAGCTGGGAATATCCAAATGTGTAGCACAACAATCCACTCTGGGCCCATAGTCATTCACAATCTAGGTCAACAATTTTTGTCTTTTCTTAAACCAACTGTCATGTAATGTCTCCTTAAAGATGTCAACTAAAAGATCGTACCAAATGCAAGATAAAAACAAATCATGCTTTTAGAGGTTCAGTGCCACAAAAGTATTATAAGACTGCCAAAAGATCATATGTAAAACAGGACTGTTTAAAATGATTATACATACATATATATATATATATATATATATATATATATATACACAAACAATGCCAACATTCTGAATGTTTGCTCTATGTGTGTGACATGGGAGGGGCTCCTGACCAACGAGCCCTCACCCTTTCCCCCAGAACCAACAGGAAGTTGCCCCCTCCTCTCATCCACACCAGAGCGGAAACATCTGCAGCTTATTTTGAAACCCTGGCAAACGGTGAACCAGACAAACACACACGGAAACACACAACTGTGAAAACAACCATAGAGGAGGTAGATGTGCAGCATGGAGAGACGACAGAAAGCATCTAGTTATTGGTTCATAGACAGACAGACGGGAAGCAGATCAGGTCAGGACTGAAGCCATCAGTGATTCCTCACATCATATTGGATATAAAATAGATTTACATAAATAGAAATGGAATAAAGATGGACCTTGTGTGTTTGTGGTTGTGTGTACACAGCAATAGTTTTCCTGCACTTCTCTACTTCAGAGTCCTTTGTCCTTGTCTTTTGACAAACCAACACTAAGAGACCAACCAGGTGTGCACCGGTGACCTGGACCAAGTGCACAACAGACCTTCAGTTTTCTACTTGAGTCTGACACTTTAGCTGGGGGAGTGACTTCAGGCTATTGCACAGATAAGAAAAAACATTGAAATGTTTGCATCAGTGGAGGAGATCCAACAGTTGGAGACTTGGGAACCATGTTAGAGTTGGCTAGAATGAATCAGATTCCTCATTGCTGAAGGTCCATGGCATTTTACTCATTGTCAGAAACTCTTCTTCATTTGTCACCATGAACTCAGACATTTGCTGCTGTGTAAGATACAATCACAGCTTGATCCACTTTAAGTGATTCCATAATTATAGGACTAAGATAACACTCAGAGACTTAAATACTGTTATGAACATTTAAAGTAAACCTTAAGGAGAAAACAGGTATTTTCTCTTTGTATCCTTCTGCTGCATGCCCCATCAGAGCAGCCAGTTGGATGACACATGGATGGTCCTATTACAGTGAAGCCTCCTGACTTTGTGCATCACAGCTGCATCCTATACAAAGAGGTGGGATGGTCCTTCACAGACAGAATGGAGCAGCATTGTATGTAGTGTGTGTGTGTGTGTGTGTGCATGTGTCCATTTTAATCCCCATAAGTGTATGTGTGCCCATGTATTAAACAGGGACAGAGTATTTATTTCTGTACACAGGTGTCTCTTAATCAGGTGACCTGTTTAATAAAGGATTTTATAATAATATTATATAGACTGGCTGGTTTAAGTGTAGTAGCCTGGTTCTATTGTAGGATCTGGGGCTGAGGTGGATCAGTTCAGGGTTGGGGTTCAGTTCTGGCAGGTGGAGGAGCTGAGGTATTGTAAATGCTTGTGTATGTGTATGAGAATTACCTGGAAGAGGGGGGTGTGGCTCTGGAGTTGGGCGGGGCTGAGGGGCCCAACTGGACTCAGGCTGGACCAGAAGTGGATACTGGAGAGTAGAGGGCTGGGAGTGAGCAGCAGACCAGACGGAGTCTACACAGACAGAAGCCCACAGTAAATATGAGAGGATGAATTCACCAAGATTTAGTCAGTGTTTGGTCTGGCAGCAGCAGAGCTGTGTAGACCATGGTGAAGCTCAAAGCCAAGTCTGCCCTCTAGTGAACTCACATCCAGACGGATGGACTTGGCAGACTGAGTCCAGGTCAGGAAACTCTGTTCATACACAATTCATCATGTCTGTTTTTTTCTCTCTCATTCTGTCTCTGTTCAACAAAAACTAGGAGTTAAACTTCTGATCATTAATTGTCTTTCCTCTGTCAGAACAGGGAGTGTTGTGTTCAGTTCAGTCTGCCCAACCCGTTCTCATGGACACCATTTCTCAGGCACACTTTGATGAGACCTTCAAATTTGGTAGCAGTTACTTGGGCTCAAGAATGAAATGACTAGATCTTGTAGGCCAAACATCAAGGTGGCCTCAGAAAACACTTTTTAGCCCAAATTCAAAACCTCAGTGACAAAATGTCACTTCAATGGTTCATATGTTCTCTGACCATGAAACGCAGCGTCCCCGGTTTGCATTTGGCTCATTCTGCATCTCTCCTCCTCATTTCCTGTCATCTCTTAGCACTGTCAGTCTGATAAAGAAAGAAAATAAATGTAAAAGCAATTTAAACCATTTTTTGAGGAAGGGAACCAGCTGGAAGGCCTTCTGTAAAGAAATACAGGACAGTGTCTTTCTGTTCCTCAAATCAAGGAACCACTCATCTAAAGCTCAGGGTCATTTCCACTTAGCTTCTCTCTCAGGACCAGCTTTTGGGTGTACAACAACCATCAACTGGCATCAGGTGGTGGAGCTTTATTTTGATGGGGTCTATTCACAACACATATAGAGTAGAGAGTGCACTGTTTAACACACACTTTTGCTGACGCACACACAGCAGCATCTGAATCAGTGGATCAGTGCTGGATGCCTGAGCAGTCAGACTGTCCTGCTTTGGTCAGTGTGTTGTTGCCAGTGAATCAGGAGCTTCAGAAACATATGGCTTCACTTATGAACCTTCTCCCCCTCCTCCTTTCTTTCTGCTCAAGTCTTCTATCTCCTCCCCGTCTGATTTTCTTCATCTGCTTCAAGTCCCCCCTCTCTCCCTCCCAACTCTGGTGTTTGTACCATGGCATTAATATGTTCTGTGCGATGTTGTACCTGTGTGGTGAGGAAGGCAGGGGTCAGGGACCCTGAGGGCAGTGCTGGGCTGTTGAGGGCGATGGAGACTAAGTCACTTCCTGTCAGGAGGAGGGAGGGGGCAGAAATTTCTAAGCCTTTAGGTTTTCTGCTCCTCAGAGGTGCACTATTGGCTAATCCCCTCCTATCTAGTGTGGTGGAGGTCTGTGACCACTCCCTCTCTCTCTGACCTGATGACAGGTTCAGTGGTTGAGTGTTCTGCTCCAGCGCACCAGTGTCCGTGCTCTGGCTGCGGCCCCTCCATGGTGTGTGGGTGGGGCTTTGTTGTGGGGAGGAAGAGCAGGAGGAGGATCGCACTTGCTGCGGAGACGGCTTGGAGGTGTCGGATGAGGACGGGGGCGGGGTGGGTGGGAGAGAGGAGTGGCCACGGTTGGTAATGAATCGGATGACAGAGGAGCTATCATCATGGTGATCAGTCCTGGGCTCCATCTTGACGGGCCACTGTGGTTCTAAGGAGCGCTGCAGGGAGCTGACGGTGAAGGAGGAGAACAGGCCAGACTGCAGATACTCGTTTCTGCCACCCACTTCATCCTCTTCAACGTCAGGCTCTGATGTCACCCCCCCACTCTCTTCAGTGGTGCAACCCGACTCCACCACTGCAGGGTCCATTTTCAGGATCTCAGGGAATGACACGAACTTGTAGACAAACTTCTGGCCAATCACCTTCTTGATGATGTTCTGCAGAGGAGATTAGACATGAGATTCAGAAAGTTCCTACTTCTAAAGCAGACTTAATGTCACTTAACTTAATGTCAGTGTGTGTTGTTCACCTTGTCATAGTAGTAGCGCAGAGCTCTGCTCAGCTTGTCGTAGTTCATGTTGGTCTTGTTCTTGCGCAGCCCCCACAGCTTGGCCACTTCCTCCGACTTGAGCAGCTTGAACTCACCATCGTTGGATGTCCAACAGATCAGATGTTTGTGGCTTTGGTCGAGCAGAAGCTGTAGCAGGAACTGCCACAGAGTGATGGAGCTCTCCATGACGGGACGACACCAGAGACACAGGCAATCTGCCAGGGTCAATTAAGAATCAAAGTGAGTTAGTGGAACTGATGCTCTCAGACCAGGAGGGAGGTCTACTTTAGAGCAACAGTTCCCAAACATTTTCACATCACATGTTGTTGTTGTTGTTGTTGTCTGCTTCACACAAAAAGTTTATCAGAAACTGTACATGTGGTTTATAGCTCTCTGTGGATTCATCACTGCAGCTGCCCTTCTTCATAATACACATCCTGCAGCTCTGTGATTCAGCTTCAATATTCACAGTTAAAGGTATTTAGATCAGACTGTGTACATTGAGTTGGCTCTGCATTTAAAGCATCTATGCTTTTAACCCCGAACAGCCACCTGCCCATCCAGGGCCTGGCAGGCATAGCATTAGTTAGAAGCAACACAGCCCACAGGCGAGTGGGTGTCAAGGGGTTAAAGGAAAACAATCTCAATCTCAATCACTTTATTTGTCCCCAGTGGGGCAATTGGTTGTGCAGCAATGGGGAGCTAACATACAGTGTAACAGATGTAGAACATTTAATACAGCACAAAAAATATACAACAATACTACACATCAACCAACAGCATAAATGCATAACTCAAAATACACAATTAAAGTGACTACAAGGAGTTTTGGAAAGCAGAAGTGTTTTCACACTAAATTTCCCATGAGCCTCTACGCACATGGTCGCAAACTGGTCGCAAATGAGCAACCTAGCCAGAGTGAGCCATGGGACTTTTGAAGACCGAACCAGAGAGCTTTGATGAGGTAATTACACAGACAGGTTTTACTATTAGTAACGTTTCTTACTCGGACTCTTCTGTCAAAAGGTTCTGCTAGTCTCTGTCGGCGCATACAGTAAATCACTCTGTCTTTCTGAAGAAATGCTGGGCGAGTCGACCACTAAATAATAATATCAAAATAACTACAAAGATGAAATGATATATTTATCAAAAATGGACTCTTTTATGACCAAAAGCAAACTTCACGGGGTAGCCTATCTTTAATAAAAGGAGCCAGGCAATGCTTGACAAATTTAGGCAATTTTGAGTAAAAAGAGACAAAATAGGGAGACAACAAGAAGATCATTACAGTGTCCATTCTGCCTTAGTTGAGGCTTGAACTCACAACCTCTAATACCAAGAACCAGCCTCTAACTCACTGAGCTAAAGTAAGACATGATGTGTGACCCCACAAATGGACTCAGGCAGTCTCCAGCCAGGCAGCAGTTGTCAAGGCAGAAAAATGTCAAAATGTCAAAAATTCTGTTCTCAAGACAAAAATCTGATAATACATAAATGGTATTTTGGCAGCATGAAAATGTTGGTGATTTGTTTTTAAGTGTTTTGAGAGTCATAAGAGAAAATCTGATGTTTAAAAACACCATTCTTACATTGACTGCAGTTGTTTCCATGAGAGCAGAATTCAACATGTTTTCAAAAATTCAGTTTTTGAGATAAAATTCTGATGTTTGCCAAACCTCATCAGCCATGACTCCAAAATCTTGTCAATTTTTTTCAGGAAGATTGAAAATGTATTTATCAAGATTTGGCTGGTATGTGTTTACAGTTGTGTTCACAGTCAAACGTATTCATGCACTGGAGGGTCAAATATTCAGATATAAAAAATCCGGGTGTTAACTTTGTGGAGAACGATCTGAAGATGCAGTGTAGCAAATTAGGTGTCAATGACCAGAAATTGTGGGACAAGAAAGGTTTAATAAGTTTTACAGTTTTGAAAAAAACAGAGTGATGGACTTCATAATTTGCACTGAGTTTGAATCTACAAATGTTTCTGCAGTACTGGGGCTACATTTTGGTGACAGTTGAAAACTGTAGCATGTGCAGTTGGTTTGTTAGGAATTTTCAAAGTTTTAAAATTTAGACACTTATTGAGCCCCCCCACCCCCACCCCCATGAGGAATATTGACATGGGCTTGGAGTTGAGTAAATATGGCATGGGACTAGACCTTTGTGCAAAGTTTGGTGATTTTTCATGTATGGGAAGTAGGATCTCCTAGGGAGAAGAAGAAGAAGAAGAAGAAGAAGAAGAAGAAGAATACTGGCAATAGCAAAAGGTTCCCGGCAGCTTACGCTGCCTGGCCCCTAATAAGCTTAAAAAATGACTGATTAAGATCAACATATCAGTCATTTGATGAATTTTTACCTTTAAATAATTTCGATGTAGCACTGACATGGAAGGAAGGAAGGAGAACGAGGGGAGGTGGGTGGAGAGCAGGAGGAGGACTGTTACCATCATCCCTGATGCAAAATCCACTGAAACCCACAATCACAGCACTGCTGACCGTGCACAACACCACCCCTGACTCAGACCGGGAATTTCCTGTCCCGGACCGTGAACCCACAAACAAACAACAACAATCAGCTTCACTGTGTGCTCCTGCTGCAAGATATGAAACCTACACCTCACTGACATAAACAGGAGAGGAAACATCAGTGGGAGGAAAACTGCCAGTGATGCTGAAGGATGAATGTGTGCATGTGTCCTCCATGTTTGAACCTTTGGGAAGGTGGCTCTTTTTAGAACAGGTGACAAATGTTCCTATTACCCTTTAACATAGATATAAACTAGCAGTTAGCATCTTCACTTTTCTGTGTGACTATTATTTGAAAAAGAAAAAGGAAAAGAATTTGACAAACTGTCTGCTGTTGTTGGTTGAGACCTATAGCTGCTACAACAAGATTTGGAATCATCACTATCAGTGATGTGTTTGTGTGTTAACTGGTTGTGTGGCAGCTAACAGGTACAGAAACTGAGGTTAACTGGCCACAACATGGAGGCAGACAACATGTTTCTTTTCATTTATAGACACAAAACAATAAAATGTGTGTATGTGTAGACTATGTGTATGTGTGTCTGTGTGTATCCATGTGTGTTTGTTGTAGAGAAAGAGAGGAAGATGGCCAGACATTGGTTGGTTTCCAAATGTTTCCATGGTGATAAAGCAGGATGTGGTCAGTGACCTGCCAAGACAAGCCTGGGTCTAACATGGCATGTTTACCTGGACTGTAACCAGACTGTAAGGCTGACTGTCTCTGTCTCTCTATCTCTCCCTGTGTCACATCAAAGTGCTTTAATGACAGGAAGTACAAAACTACATCCTGCCAAAAAAACAAACAAATATCTCATGACTAGATTTAATTTGCAACCATGACAATATGACAGCAAATACATTGCAGTTGCATCAGAAATCCCCATGGCAACCGTGTCTTCCACCACAGTGGAGGTGCAATGGAGCCAAAAAGTGGTGTTTAACTCTAACCTACACTCATTACAACATATGGTTTAGCAATAATCCTTATGATTCAAGATCCAGCACAGCATGAAGCCGTCTTCATGCCATTGTCTCTCTAACAGGAAACCAGGCAGCAGAGCTGTGAACAATGACCCATCAGACCCATCACCACAAACACACACAACCTGCCATATCCTTGCTATCTTCTTCATGCATGTGTGTGCATGCGTGTGTGTGTGTGTGTGTGTGATAGAGGAACCAGTGTCTAAATGAGGACTTCCTGTCATTCAACTTCACAAGTGTCTTTTCCAGAGAAAGGCCTTCCTTCCCTCTCTGTGAGGCAGAGCTTCCTGTCACTGGGAACCACCAGGACACACACACACACACACACACACACACACACACACACACACACACCTGCATGTACACACATCTTTATCTTATCATATGTGTATAAAGCACTGGTACTGTTAACACATAGCAGATGCAGAAATGATCAGCATCTGTGCTGATATTACTTTTCACTTCACCAGTGTAATAAATAAACAGCAGGGAAATCCATCTGTCTATAAACTCTCTGCTCTCTCACACAATATGAACCATTCATTAACATTCTCATGCTCCAAATGTAAATCCATCAGATACACACTTGCAGTATCTTGAGGACAGTCTGCAGACCAGCAGACACAAACCATGGCATGAGCCATATTCTCTGAGCTGCTTATTTCTTATTTTTGGAAGTGTGTGTGTGTGTGTGTGTGTGTGTGTGTGTAAGGGGGTGGGTGGGGGGGTTGCTGGAACTCAAATGATTCTTTGTTTTGCACCAGTGACTCATTTTCAAGATGTTGTCTGCTGCCAGCTTCAATCCGGAAGCGCATGGCAATTAGTCTACGAGGTCCAGACAAACCAGAAAGTCTACTACTGGGTTTTAAAGGAGCCATGGCCGATTTTTTCCCGCAGCAGCGCGCACACTAAACGTTCTCCCTCTTCTTTTTCCAAATGTAGCGAATACCAACTGGTGCGACTTTGCGCGTAGTGCGTACCATAGCGCAGAGCACTGAAGGGTTGACACCGTCTGCGCACAGCGTTGATACTTTTACCCACTGTTTTTAACAATTGGCACGCGACAATGAAGTGTTTTCAGGTTGACAGTGAAAAATCAGGTCATTTCAGAGAAAAAAGATGTGTTCTCTCTCCATTACGCACAGGCGCGCACAGAAACTTCAAAAAGATGTAGATGTAAGGAAACATGCACCTACCCAGCGGTGGACGACAGCTGCTCCTCAGTCTGTCTGTCTCTGTGTGTGCTGCTGTGGTGTGTGTGTGTGTGTGTTTGTGCCTTAAAGTAGAGAGTGTGTGTAGTGTCGGGGCTCCATGCTGCTGCCGCTGCTGCTGACTGAAAGCGGATCCGCTGCTTTTCTCTCTCCCTCCTCAGAGCAGGAAGTCGGGACGCGCAGACGGAGAACCGGCGCACTTCCTCTGGCGCAGTATTCCCGTCACACACACACACACACACACACACACACACACACACACACACACACAGAAAGAGAGCCTCAGTTTCCCATAAACACTCTTTAAATCACTCTGTCACTCACTCACACACACACACACACACACACACACACACACCTAAACTCATCCACTTAAGTAACCTGGTCTCTCTCTCTCTCTCTCTCTCACACACACACACACACACACACCGTGCGCACACACATACAGCAAATATTGTAATTCCGTCTACACACAGCGTGAAGCCAACTGACAACTGACGTCACCCTTCCTGTTCACCGGGAGGGGTTCCTGTTCCTGCACACATACACACACACACGCACACACACACAGACACACACGTGCACAAGTCAAGTTCTACTAACTTGCCCAATGTTTGATTTCACTTCCATAGTTCCAAAGAACTCAGCAATGAAAGTTTATCACTTTCAACGGGGGAGGGGAGAACTGAGAGCAACTGCATTTCATTGAATCTAAATGATTGTTATAATAAATAAATTAAAAAATAAGTGATGCTTTTGTTTGGCCTTTATCCTCTTCCACATAATTTAACCAGTTAATTTACCTTCCCTCTGCAGTCTCCACACTGCAGCTACCTTTGTGCTGAGAGGTTTTTACACCTGTAATTAGCTGCAGCTAGTATTTAAAAATGAGGCATCAAATGAACACACCTCATGTAGCTTTAAGCGCAGAGCTGGAAACAACTAAGAAGACAATAAACGACAGATCACTGTGTATCTTCATTATTTAAGATGTTACATCTATCACATTTGCCTCAACCACTTCTGTAGACTGTACTTGCTGATAGATGACTAAAAAAAAATGATGACTGAAAGGCTAGAGGAACACTGCATCATTAAACAGGTAGGCCTACTGCACATGCATGGATGTAGAGTGATCAGTGACATACAGCACAAGCTGACATGTCCTGAATTTTACTCCCTAGTGAGAAATATAGGATTCTACATTTCATTTATCAACCCAAACCTAAAATCTGCCATAACTCAGTTAAATTCTTAGTCAGTTTACAAAACGGACCCACACTCTGAGTTTTTATCTGGAGAGTCAGACATTTCTTATTTGGGTTAGTTCTGGATTCAGTCACAAAAGTGTGTGATTTTAACATTGATGCGGATGCTGATATTGACAGCCTCACTAAGCAGTCTATTTCTTAGGCCCTTATTGGTTGTATGTAATAGTGATTTCTTCTTTTTTTCTTCTTCTTTTCTTCTTTGCCAATAAAATTGTCTTAGACAACAGATTCACCATGCTGAAGTTCTCTTTGAGCCAACTTCAGTCTTCTCCTGGTAAAGTTTCTTCATCAACTTGTCTTCTCGACCTATCAATGACGTTATGGTTGGTTTTATATATCTAGTTATATATATATATATTGAACAGCCACGTATACCTAACAAATAGACCCTGCTCATTCCCATGATTAATTCTGAAAAATATTAGCTAGATTATTGTGTAAATGACTTTCCCCGAAAAAAGGGGCAGAGTGAGACGTCTCTTCTTTCGTCTATCTGATTGACTTCTCTTTGGCCCCGCCTACGTCTTTGAAACGTCAACAGCGGCAAACTTGGGAGTTTGTAACGGGAAGATGACCACTGATGCCGCAGAGCTGCAATGGAAAAAAGTCCACGCCGTTACAGGAGTGGTACCGCACTCCAGACATGGACACCGGGCTGCAGCGATACGGGAACTGATTATTGTGTTTGGCGGCGGGAACGAAGGGATAGCGGAGGACCTCCATGTTTACAATACTGGTAAGCTAACGTTAGCCGGAGGCTAACTAGCAAGTTAGCAGATAATGTTTTTAGCATGCAAAGGGAGCTATCAAGGACTTGGCCGTTTGCCTTACAGGTCTTCGGCAGCTGTAACATAGCTTTGTTGACCGTGCTGTGGGTTTGTTGTTATAAACTAGGCCCTAACGTGATCTGAACAGCGGTATCTCTGCAGATTAGCTAGCACCAGCCTCTACTTTCCTCTGAGAAACATGCAGCTGTGTCGGTTATTGTTATGTTAACTGATGACACAAAGACGGGTATAAAGCAAGGTAGGGATGAAAACGTTGTTCAGGCAAATGTAGTGGTCTTAGGTTTACAGGGTTTGTACAAGATGCTATAAAATGATCTATTGATCTACTCAGTGTGGCACTAATGTCTTTGTGAGAGTTGGTTTCAGAAAGATCGGATAAACAGGATCTCCCCTTTAATGCAATGACTGATATTTGCTCTTTCTTCCAGTCTCAAAGCAGTGGTTCCTGCCTGCAGTCAGGGGTGACATCCCTCCTGGTTGTGCCGCCCATGGCTTTGTTTGCGAAGGCACTCGAGTACTCCTCTTTGGTGGCATGGTGGAATATGGCAAATACACCAACAGCCTCTATGAACTTCAGGTACCAAGGTCACATTTGTTCTGACACTGATCCTCTTGCAGTTATGTAGCAGATTATAAGATCTCATCCTTGGTGCTGTGTGACTCAGGCTAGTCGCTGGCTGTGGAAGAAACTGAAGCCCAGAGCACCCAGGAATGGCTCACCTCCCTGCCCTCGGATTGGACACAGCTTCACTCTTGTGGGTAATAAGTGTTACCTGTTTGGGGGGCTGGCCAATGACAGTGAAGATCCCAATGGAAATGTACCAAGGTAAGGTACAGATATGAATAATTACTGTTGAATATAAACCAGACCTGTAGTGATTCGACAATGCAGAGTGAGGTCGTACAGTTTGGCATTGAAGTTTCTTTTTTTTTTTTTTTTTTCCCTCTCAGGTACATGAGTGACCTGTATGAGCTGGAGCTGCAGTCGTTGTCTGGGGCAAGAGGCTGGAGCATCCCAGAAACAAAAGGTGGAGGTCCTTCAGCGCGGGAGTCTCACAGCTCAGTGGCTTACAGTGGCCACAGCTCCACCAAACTTTACATCTATGGAGGGATGCAAGGATGCCGGTTAAGCGACCTGTGGCAGCTTGACCTTGGTGGGGCAACCTTTTTCCTACCAACATCCATTAAGTTTCATGTAGACTTAGATGCAAAACTATGTTTGGTTTATTTACATGTTGGCATGTCTTAAAGGCAGCAAGCAGTTGTTTGGAAAACTTAAATGATCGTATCTTTAACCCTCTCTCTTCTTCAGACACTATGGTGTGGTCAACGCCTCAAACAAGGGGTTCCATGCCACTTCCCAGAAGCCTTCACTCTGCCAGTGTCATCGGGAACAAGTGAGGGATTGACTATTGTTTTTGTATCCTGTAGAAGAGACGAACATAACACATAAACCAAACAATCCAGAACATTCAGGTCACAGAAGGAGATAAATTATGGTGTATCAGAAATAAAAGAAAAATATAAATATATTGCTATGTGTAGTGTGGGGTTACAATAATCCAATACAATTGGAAGGGGGTAGTGGAAGGCTGGCATAAGCCAACTGGCCAGGGAAGGGAGTCTCTCCAAAGTAAATCCATCCAGTCTACATAGGGAGTTACCAGTGTGACTTACAGTCAGTCTGACAACATTAGCTGACACAAAACATCAGTCATAGTAATGACGATAAATAAAATGAAATGAAAAAGAAAGAAAGGAACTGCTCTATTCCGTTTTTTCACTTACATACAAAAGCCATTTCAACCAGTATTTCTGGGCTTTATTACCATAGAATCTTAGAGATAAAGACAACATTTCAGTGGTTCCCTGTTAAGCCATTTTCTTGTTATCGATTTCTTGCTGGCTGCCAGTAATATCTTAAGAAGGTACATATCCTGAGAATTGAGATTGGCAGGTAGATTACACAGATATACAGTTTGAAAATTATATTCAGTGTCAAAACCAAGAATTGAATTTTTTCTTTAACTACATCTAGCCGGTAAGGCTGAATTACTGGACAACACCAAAAGATGTGTCAGTGGTCAGCCATCGCCATTATTACATTGTCTCTAGCAGGGCCCAGATTCTGCTCTGTAGATATTTTCTTCTTGAGGTAGTGAAAAACCTGATAACATTCTTCCATGCAAATTCCCTCCATTGCCCTGAACTGGTGGTGGAGGAGTTTATTTCACATATGTTTAGCCACTCATCTTCTGTTAAATTTATATTTGCCTCCTTCTCCCACTTACATTTTGCATATGATGTTGACATTTTTTTGTAAAGTTGCAGCTATAAGTATATTCTAGAGACCACTTTCTTGTGGATTTTACGTTTATAGGCATCAATAGTTTTGTATCATTTTTAAAGCAGATATAATCTTGAACTCTTTTGGCATCAAAAATTCTCTCTTCTGTTCTCTCACATATATACATATATATCCCTCTGTCTGCAGGATGTATGTGTTTGGAGGCTGGATTCCTCTTCCAGAGTCTGATGAAGACAATAGTTTAGGACCCAAGTGGATCTGCTCCAACTCTTTAAGTGTGCTCAACTTAGGTCAGTGCTTCTCACCAAGATGTCAATGAAAGGTCATCATTCTCAGGTTGTGGGTGTGTGGCAGATGATGAATCTGTCAGCAGGTTCACTGTTGACTTGTTTTCATACTACAGACACTATGAGCTGGCACAGCTTGGGCCCAGAGGAGCAGGATGACATTGAGTCCCAGCTACAGAGCCAGGGACCCCAGAGTGATGACCCATATGCCTGCAGGCCCAGAGCGAGGGCCGGCCACTGTGCAGCCACTGTGGGGTCCAGACTTTACATCTGGAGTGGCCGTGATGGATATCGTAAGAGCTGGAACTACCAGGTCTGCTGCAAGGATCTGTGGTACCTGGAGACAGGTGAGGACTCCTTTTCAAGTGGGTGACAGGGCTGCAAAGAGACAGTGACTCAGGATTATAAACAGTGCTTTGTCACAGATAAACCAGGCCCCCCAGAGGCAGTGCTGCTCATCAAATCCACAGTCAGCATGCTCCATGTGGCATGGCGCCCCCTGGCAGCAGCAGACTGCTACATCCTTCAAATCCAACCCGCGTGTCTTCCAAGGACTGCTGCCAGCAATCCACTCGCCAAACTGGGTGATCCCACACAGACAGATACACAAGAGGGAAAGGATAAAGATCCTGTAGGTGAGAGGAAAGCAAACGGTGGGAAAGGACAAAATGGACCTAGTATCTGTCAGGATGAAAAACATGAACTTTGTGTCATTACGCTAAAATTTGGCTTGACTGTCTTTTCTCAGGTGTCCACACCCATCAGACTGAAAATGAAAGAACCACAAATAGAGAGGAGAAAGCATCAACTCAGGTAGATGTGACTGATCAAACAAATGATACATGTACTTTTTGTGGAATCAGATGCACTGAACAGCCAAGCAAATATTGTTGTTTAGCTGGAAATAAGAATAAGTTAAAAATGGGACTATATTGTGCCAAGAGATTTTTACAGTATATTATTTGTGTTATACACCAGTGGCGCTTCCTGTTTCAAACAAAAAAATCTCATTCTTAAATTTCCTCCTTTTTATTTCAGGATATTTCGTTACAGCAGGAAACTTCAGTGAAATCATCAGAGACCCAGGCACCAGGGGGGAGGAGTGCTGCAAGAGACTGCAAGGTTTCAGACCCAAAGACCTGCTGTAAGTCTGGTCAAGATCATGTCTACCCTTTAACTGGGTCAACCAAAATGTTCAGCTCCCACACATATATACTTAGTCCAAGACAAAAGTTGGATTGTGTGTTTGATGTTATAAGAGTGCACCAGTGAATTTTTTGATTTATGGGATTCTATTAGGGCTGTCTTCAACTAAGGATTTTCATAGTCAAATCTGATTGGTCAGATTTTGCCTTTAGTCGACTAATTGTCGAATCATGTTGTTTTTTCCCTCATTGATTCATGATCTCATTCGTGTCTTTTTCCGCTCCAGAGGAAAGAGCTAAAACACCCAAATAAACAAATGTAATTCTTCAGTTGACATCAGACAACAATAACAGGACGTTCTCCATCCTTTTCCTTATGTCACTCATTAGGCTGGCGTGCACGACATCGCTATTTCTCTTTTGATGGCCATGTAGCGATGATGAGTATAGTCCCATTGTTGTGTGGGCATGATATGCACATCAGTGCTTGTATAGTCGGTTCAGGGCCAGGGGTCGAGTGTCACTGCACCATGTTTTTTGTGCACCATGGGTGCGTGGTGCTGTGCTGCGTGATCGATAGACAGAGACCACGTTACTCAGTTTAATAGAAAAAACTTTTCAAAAACTTTAAATTTTCCCTCCACCGAAGAAAAACAATGAGGTGAGGGGAGATAGAGTGAGAGAGAGAGAGAGAGAGGGAGAGAGAGCAAGCGAGCGAGCAAGAGGGAGGGAGAGAGAGAGGGAGACAGGTGCTCGAGCACCCACTGTGATGTTTGTATCAATATAGGCTATATTATTAGAAAACAAATAGAAAACAAAGAAATTCTATGTAAAATCAGATGTTCAGCAGCAGTGAGCACCCCCATGTAGTCAGAATGGTACAATCTTGGTTTCATAAAGACATTTTTGACTATTCAGCTATGAGGTTGATAGTCGAATTGGACTCCTGCGAATCGGATCGTCGAATAGTCGACTAATCAAAGTCATCCCTAGATTCTATTGTGTTGTGTTATTTGTTGTAGCTGCTGGACATGAGACATCAGCAACAGAGGTCAGCAGCTCAGCTCAGCATCAGTCAGGTAACAGCGAAGCTCATGCTTAAATGTCAGTAAAAGACTGGTCTGATGCAGCTCCAGAAGCTCAATGTGCTCAATTTTTTTTTTTCAATCTTTGACAGACAAACCTGTTTCCACCGACAAGACAACAGATTTCTATGCCCACATGGATCAGGTGAGGTTTACCTCTGAAATGACTTTTTAGACCTTGGACTGGGTTTGGTCGAAACTAAGAACTGTCACCTCTGGGTTCAGCAGGATTCAGGTGAAGCTGTGTGGTTCGACGTTGGTGTGTTCAAAGCCCTCTTCTCTGAGGTCAGCCACTACTTCCTTCCTGCTGACAGTGACCAGGTGATGACAACCGTCAGCAGTCGGCCCCCAAATAATAAAGAGGTAAAAACTCACAACATGACCCTTTCATTATTCCTCTAGTTGAGGCACGTCCCCTCACCCTCGGCCTGTGCTTTCTTTTCCCATCAGTCCTTCCACCAGCGGAAACTGCCAGGGCCTCAGGACTACGAGGGCAGAAAGAAGCAGGAGCTCAGTCCAGGTCAGACCTACAGGTTTAGGGTCGCAGGCATCAACTGCTTTGGCCAGGGAGACTTCAGCTCAGTCAGTGAGTTCAAGACCTGCCAGCCTGGTTTCCCTGGAGCGCCCTCTGCTGTCAAGATAACAAAGGTGGAGTATGAAATTCAGATGGGTCTTCTGAGAACCTCAGGATAGGTAGATGGGTTTTACACTGATAAACAAAGAAGAAGACCTGCATTTTTTCCTTATCTGTCCTCTTCGTTTAGGCCAATGATTCAGTCCACATCACATGGGAGTCTCCACCCTCTCCATCGGGCCGGATCCTGGAGTATTCTATGTACATGGCAGTGAGGAAGAGCCGCTCCAGTACGTCAGAGCGTCCGGGACAGATGGCCTTCATCAGGATCTACCGTGGCACAAAAACATCATGCTCAGTCAGCTCCTCTCATCTGGACAATGCCCACATTGACTGCTCCGCCTCCAACCGGCCGGCCGTCGTCTTCCGCATCGCCGCCAAGAACGAGCAGGGCTACGGCCCGGCAACGCAGATCCGCTGGATTCAAGGTGGGCAAGCTTTTTGCTTTTAACCTCTGCTCACTAGTCTCCATGGACAGACACCAACGTTATCCCTTCTCCCATCCTTTTAGATCCCTGTAAATTGCGCACATCTGCATCTAAAGCAGACAACAGTGCTGATGCAGACCAGGACGCCGCTGACAGGTAACCACATTAAACTCATGTTTCCTTTTCAACTTTATATTGAAAACTGGACTTCACATGTTTTTTCCTTTTCATTTCTTGCAGCTCCAGCTGAAAAGATTGGGTCTAGTGAAAGTTTGGGGAACAGACTCAGGGAGAGAAATACACCATTCAGATGTTGTATGATATTACCCAGAGTTTTGTTAATTTATTTTTTTACCTATTTAATTATACCATTGTAAATATATGTACATTTTCACAGAATGTGTAACCACTTGGCTATTTTAGCTTTGTTAAATAATAACTTGACATGATGTAGACCAGACTACAACTGTTGCCACTATTATTTAAAAGTTTTTACAGGTTAGAATTGCCTTTGCACTAACATCACCACCCACTGATACTGTGTATGTCATGTCTGGGAGTGAAACACAGGTGGTGAGATGCTTTCAGTGGACCGCTCTAACAATCTCAGTCCAAAACATCCAGATTTTAAAATGTGGATCATCTGTATGAGGAAATGTTGTGAGTTCTGTTCCCGGTTTAAGGCCATTGTAAATGTATTTGGCTTTGTACATGACCACATGTTACTGCACATGATCTGTATCATTACATTATCTGCACCTCATGTCTTGGTTTATTATTTTTTCATGTTTTGTTTGTCATTAGATCATTTATCAGTACAATTTCTGCTTTCAACAAAACAAGAGCACAGTTTTTATCTGTATTAAGAATTTAATAACTTTAAACACCACATTGTAGACATAGAATGCCAAGGATATTCCAGGAAGATTTTTTTCCTGGTACCCATTCATGAACAGGACAAATTATTCAAAGAAAATATTTTGCCTGAGAAAGAGCTTAGTTGTACAAGGAATTAATCAGTGTGTTAAGTGTTAAGTTTAAGCAACCACAGGGGTCACTGCAGCCAACAAGTAGCAGAATTTAGTGACAATAGTAACCTTGTTAGTTGGTATGATTAAGTGTAATTAATGTGGGAGCTCTCAAATAGATTACAGGTTTTATTGTCCAGTAAGGAGAATCAAATCACTCTACTGTACATGCTCCGCAGGATATAATGTCTGGGGGTGGAATGCAAGGGAATGTGTTCTCTTGGGGGTCAAGTGGAACAGCAGATATTTGTATATTGCATTTTAAAGGGAGTAACCAAAGTGATAAACAACAGAGCGCTCTTATGGATGACAAACAAAGCTTTTCACCTTTCTGACCATGACTAGAGAGAGGGTGCAATGAGTTTCTGTGTCTTAATGTATTATTTACCTTTATAAATGGGTACGCACCTGATGGAAGACAATCAAACTACACATCGTAAAGGAATGAGCTAATGATACAGTAATCTTATGATTTTAGTAAACACTTTGGACAAGCTGATCATCAAAAGGCTGGGGCTGTGATTGGCAGGAGTCAAGACCTGTTAGGACTGATTTTAAGAGATGAATGCACTGCAAAATAAAACTATCTTGGACAATAATACTAGTCACCTCTCCACATCACTCTGGTGGGTCAGAGCATGGATGTATTGTAATACAGAGAGCACAGCAGCCATCATCTCATCTGTCGCGTGCTTTGCCAATTACCACATGTAAGAATGTGCTGGTGTTTGTGTGGGTAAACTGCATGTTTTTTTTGCAAATGTGCAAAAACAACAATTGGAGTAAACATGTAGAAAACTGAATAAAGGTAGAAACTGGTAATATCAATATGTGTGCACCAAATTATTTAAAAAATATTGATTAATATCTATCTATCTCTGTGTGTGTGTGTTGTGTGTCGGAATGAAAAAAAAGCTTGACTCAGAGTTTGGCTGAAGCTGTTCGCGACAGCTGGGGGGGGGGGAATCCCATGAACCCTCGGTTTGTAGTTTGCAGATTAGCTGGCTAGCAAAGCACAGAGAAAGGAGGCTTATGTTCAACAAGAGGTAAATGACTTTCTGCAGCCAGCTGCACAAACAGTAAAGTAAACGACCGTGTACTTTAACAGCAGTTTGTGGGTTCGCGGTTTGTTGTTGCAGAGAGAACGTGTGCGTCCGGTTGTACAGAACTTTAGCCTAGTTAGCAAGGAGTATTCAGTTGTGCTAACTGTATGTGACAGGCCAGGGTGCTGCTAAAGTTAGCTTGTTAAGCCAGCCGCTTTACGTCGCTCAGTATTTTTGTTTGAATCTTGCTGGTTCGTACTTAAACCGAGAGTGTTTGTCTGAACCGTCCTAATGGTTGCTCAGTGTAAACCCACTGGCCCAAGTTGGAATGTTAAAGACATAGTATGTCCGATAATGGACGTACTACGGTAGCTAGATAATTAGTTAGCATACCAAGCTGCGGGTCGTAGGGCGCGATATTTAAATTAGCTAAAAGCATTTGACAAATTTACACCACATTTTGAAGTGTTAACCCCTGGAGTGTGCTCTGCCCACTGACAGTACAGGGGCATTTCATTATGACTCAGTATGAGAATAAACTTCCACGGTGTGTGCTAACATTATTAGCTAGTGTTGATGTCAACAAGGAGATATCAGTGACCAGTTAGCTGTTTCTTCTGTGGAACTCAGCTGGCTGTGTCGACACATGTTATACTCCAGCTTGTACTGTTGTGGTCACTTTTTGCGGTTCAGAGTTGTCTTAATTTATTCTGATTAAGAGACACTGGTATGGAAATCGCAAGATGCTTGATAATTGAGTGGCTTGTGTTAAAGAGGTTCAGTGGCTGCAATCACAGATCCAGTAATCACTTGAGATTGACTCAGAGTACACTAACTGGTTGAGATCCTAATAAGTAGCTGAGGGACTCAAAGCCACCATGGTTACTAAATGACAACAAATCCAAGCCTGACTCGCTCTTTAAAGCACCACACCACACCACACCACACACAGGACTCAGTCTGTCACATTCACAGATAGAGTGCAGCTGGTTTTCTGGCAACCTTTACTTTTTCGATACACTCTTAGCAACTGCTTTGGTTTGTTTATCTAATTTGTCTTCAACTCTTTTCTCTGGCTATTTTTCTGCAGAGGTGATATGAGCTCCTCCACCCTTGGCCAGTCAGGCCCTCTGGTCTCAAACATGGAGCCTGGGATGGGGAAGTCTGCGGCCATGCTGGGGCTGTCAGCCGGGCTGGGGGGAGCAGAGATGGAGCTACAGAAAATGCTTATTGATGAGAGGATGAAATGTGAGAACCACAGGACCAACTACCAGACGCTAAAGGCTGAACACACAAGGTAAAGCCAAATTGAATTTAGTAGTTAGATTTCATTTAATTTTTTAATGTCTTTGAGTGTAGCTGTCCTTATGGATATGATCACAGTGGGGCACAAATCAAATCCACACTTTATCTGTGTCAGAGTAGGGAATGGGGAAAAATTAGTCATACCTTTATTGCAAGAAGTGAGATAAGTGAGTAATATGAAACTCAATGTAAAGTTACACCTGTTTTCCACCACACACTTGGCTCAGCAGTTTGCCAATCAGGTATCTGTAGTGTTGTGTGCTCCATCTCAGCTGCAGCATCTTTTTCACAGCCTGCAGGATGAGTTGACACGAGCGCAGGGTGAACTGAAGCGTCTGCTGAGCGACAGACAGGCTCAGCAGGAGAAGCTACAGTTGCTGTTGGCCGAGCTGCGAGGAGAGCTGCTAGACAAAACCAGAGAGCTGGAGGAGCTGCGACTGCAGGTTTTTTTTCCCATAATAAGTTGTAGTTTCACACGATCAGACCATATGTTCTCTTTATTTACACTGACAAAAATACAGGTGTGCTCTGTTTGTTAATTACTTTTGTTCAACCAAACCGTGTGTCTGTGCAGGTGATGACCCCTCAGCGGCTGGAGTTGCTCAGAGCTCAGGTGCAGCAGGAGATGGAGGCTCCAGTCAGAGAGAGGTTCAGTAAACTGGAAGAGGTATGCCTCGATGTGTTTTATGTCTTTCTTACAAGACAGTCAGATCTCTGTGACTGAACAGTGTTTGAGAGAACAGTGGTGTCACTGATGGAGCTCCAACCTATTTGCTGCAAGACTGTGTCGGCACAGCGGGGACATAAGACTGTTTATTGATCCCACTCATGGGAAACTGAGGGAGACATTCTGTACAGTTTGTGTATGAGTATTGAGTATGTACAGCTTTATACGGAATAGAATACACACACACACTCACAGTATAGCTTGCTGAAAAATATTGCACAGTTGGGGAGAGGGGTGTATGGGACTAAAGTGTTTGTACACAATGGTAATGTTACTCAGAAATGAATAAATGAAAAAAATACAGGTTAACTGTACAAATACAACCTAGGTAGTGTAGTGAAAAATGGAAATGCCTGACTAGTGCAAATATGGAAAAATACTGAAAAGTGTTTTCATGCTTACTGTCAGACTCAATTTTTAGTTAATGATGTATGAAAAGGTAGCTAAAATAGCCCCTCTGAAGAGGAAAATTGCTGCTGTTATCCTTTAGTACCTACTTGAGACATGACATAAGCAGCTGTGATTCTGGAGTCCATAGCAACGGTCAGGAGATGAGCATTGATTGCATGTTGACAGTCATTTGAAAGTCTGAGGTTTAGTGGCTAATTTCCATCTGTGTCTGCCTCACTGCTCCTTCCCTCCTCCCACTGATCTGATCTGTGTGTCCACAGGAGATGGAGAAGTACAGGTCCGAGTACAACAAGCTGCGGTATGAGTACACCTTCCTCAAATCTCAGTTTGACCACCAGAGGGAGGAGCACGCTCGTGTACTGGAGGAGAGGACAATTCGCTATGAGGCAGAAGTGTGTTTAAAATATCGCATGAAATACTGATAGATACCAATGATGATGAATCTGAGATATAAAATGTTGAATGTCCTGTGGGCAGCTCCATCGGCTGGAGAAGGACAGGGAGGACCTGGTGGCTCAGTACCAGGGTTCAGACTCGATGCGCGATGGGAAACGAGTGGAGGCCCTGCTGAGGGAGAAAGCCCAGCTCCACCTGCGGCTAAAGGGGCTGGAGGCAGAGGTGTCTGAGCTCCGAGCCCAGAAGGAGAACTCGGGTCAGCAAGCTGAGAACGTCCAGCGGATCCAGATCAGACAGCTGTCAGAGTCTCAGGCTGCAGTGAAGTCATTGGAGGTGAGGCAGCAGTTAAAATGACATGTTCTCTGTTTTTGGCTAATATCAAACTGCATGAAAGTAAAAATGTTTTCTTCAGTGAATCTGAGTGGTTGTGGGGTTGACAGGCGGAGCGCCAGTCATTGCGCCTACAGCTGGAGCGGATGGAGAGTGAGCTTCACCAGAGCCATGAGCAGAACGGCCAGCTTACTGGGCAGCTGCACAAGGCTGAGAGAGAAGTCACCTCCCTCACCTGCCAGGTACACTGCTGTTTGACCTCAGTGACCCCCGACACATTGTTTTTAGCAGGAAGCTCTGTTACTGAGCTCTGTAGGTTCCATCTCAGTGTTTTGTTGTAAAACCTAGTCAGACCTGTTGAGCTTGAGATGTTGTAATGATGGCATCCAGCAGGTGTCTCCAATGTCTGTCATGGGGACGACTTTCTGTCTGACCCACAGATTGAAAGTCTGAAACATTCACACAAGCTGGAGGTGGCCAGTATCAAACTGGAGTGTGCCCGCTCTAAAGGGGAGGTGGAGAGGGAGAGAGACACTCTGCAGGGGCAGAGAGATGGTATGGAATACACACACACACACACACACACACACTCATGACTCTCTGTCCCATAATAATGTTTGGTTTAGTGTAGTTTTGATGTATTTTCTCAGGACTTTGGACACATGATTTAGGGCAAGTTCAGATCTCTTTTTTTAAGAAAGAACAAAAAAAGAGCATGAATGAGAGATGTCGAAATCTCATCTGTTTCTCTTCTGAATCTTTTCATCCACCTTGATCTTCAGTAACTGCTCCTGAGCGTGTATATACTTGCGGTGGAGCTCCACCCCTTCCCCTCTTCAGAAATACAAACACACTCCCTCTTTCCATCTCACACACATTCTGTCATTGTTGATGATACAGTAATAATACTATATTACTCCCACGTGGAACAAGCTGTGCTCAGTATGGTCATTTTGTACATCACTGAGCTGAACCTTCTTACCATCTGTTTTTTCACTTCCACTCATGAAAATACTGCTGACAAAGGTAAATTTGACCTCTTCAGAGGTAACAAGAGGTCAGATTCTCAGCTGTGCTCTTACCTGTGATCATTGTCTATCAGGCATGATTATATTTAACATGTTTATTTGCATCATCTCCCCCAAAGAGCAACAAAGACAATTTTAACTTTTCCAGACCTCTTATAATCTAAATAATCATCTAATATTCATTTTTAGTTTAAAGTAGGTGTGAACCTCATCTACTCTTAATTCTTGATTGATTGTGGGTCCTGGATTCTCACCCTCACCTGTGTGCCTCAGGTCTCCAAGCAGACGTGGAGGAGCTACAGGCTGCTGTCGACCGACACAGACAGGTGGTGGTGGAGAAGGAGAGGGAGATGGTGAGGAAGGTGCAGTCTGCTCGAGAGGAGGAGTTCCGCAAAACTGCTGCTTTACACGAGGAAAGGTGGGAATTAACTTTGTTGTTTCTATCTAATCAAATTTTAAGAATCTTTAAAGTGATTTTTGAGTTTCTGGTCTGTCCATGTCATCAGGTTGGAGTTGGAGAACCGTCTGGTGGCTGTGGAACAGCAGAGGGCCCTGCAGGATGCTGCAGACCACGCCCAGAAGGAGGAGTGGGAGGAGCGAGTGCGTAGTGCCCAGCAGGGGGAGGAGTCAGCCCGTAGAGAGGTGCAGAACCTGAGGTCAGTGACACGATCTACACCGCAGCAGAGCAGAGGAGTCATGTCAACCCAGGTCATCTCAGCTCTGAGGGTCAGATAGTGATAGATCAGAACTGTATGAGATGTGAGATGATGCACTTCATGTAGCCACCAGGCCAATTTCCTTTCAGCTGCTGTTTCTCCTTCTGGTCAAACGTTTAAGGAACTGAAAAAGGAGCAAATGAGTCAGTCCCAAAAAAACAGTGAGTGGAAATAAACTCGCCATGACTGATCAGCTACTGATCCTGATCAAGCAATTTTGATTAGATATGTGATCAGTAGATAGGAATGAATGCTTCTAGTCATTGTTTAGCTTTAACCCATCATTTGGTGTCTGCAGCTGAGACAAGCACTGTGCTGTGCAGCGCAGTCAGGCCACATAGTGCTGTGCTTTTCTACACAGTTGTGAGGAAACTTTATTCATACCGCTCCTCGCACACACAATTTGCTTAACAGAACTGAAAGAAGCATAAACAGAAGTAAAATCTGTAAAGGAAAACAGTATAGAAACTGTGATAAGAAAATAGATAATATCTCATCTGTTGAATTAATGAAGGCAGAGGAGAACAGAGAAGTTTCACCGTCTTTCCAAAGGTTTGGACTGAATTGAATTGACCCGTTGGAAGCCAAGGGGTGCCCACACTCTTTTTTGACTTGCTAGCTACTTTCAAAATAACCAGGTCAAAATGATCTACCTACATTAAATAAAGCTAAACATACATGTTTGCATACACAGTCCACAGATAAATACAACAGCATGTTATGTACATTATATAATACAGTGTAGAACTGATATTCAGAGAGTAGTGTAACACTGCACATAAAAATTGACAGCAGTAATACATGTGGGTGACAAACAGTGCTGAAACCATCAGTATTGCACACAAAGTGACAGGGGTAATTGGAACATTCATGACATTTATCACTATGTTACACTGATGACTTGCACTGAATGGATTCTGACTGGATAACCGACGCTTGTCAACCGATTCATCCGTTAGCTGATAAGATAAAATTGCTTTATTGAGTGTCTGTATCGATTGGCAACCTGATCCTCTGTCGGTGATAGAGAAGACGAACAACAATGTTTTTTTTCCTTGCCGTTATTAAACACAAACACACGCTACTACAGCTGTGCAGTGCCATATCCATTGTGCTCTGGCTCAGCCGGTCGGTGCTCAGATGGTGGTTAGATCTTCACACTATGAACTCTCTGCATACAAAGTGCAGCCCAAGAGAGAGGAACAGTTTATTTCTGCTGTATAGTTGGACAGTTGGGAGTCTATGGGGATGACTAACTGCAGGTTTTGCTGCTTCATTGTTTTCACTGTTTTAACTGTGGGCGTCACTGCTCTGTTCTTAGCTTCAGCGAGACTCCAAGCAGCAGCATGTGAATAAATTGCAGCACTCTGATTGTCTGAGGGTGTGATTTGATAACCCAGTAAGGAGATTGTTGCAATAATCAACTCTGGCAGATGATAATGTAATGAAAGTTTTAGTTACACTGAAGGTCTCTGTGTTCTGATATGCCAAGATGCCAATATAGTTATAGGTTTGCAGTGTCATGATATTAACTATTTATTTTATGTCATTTGATGCAGGACTAAACTTCAGCAGCAGAGCTCCCAGCTTGAAGAGCTGGAGAGACAGAGAGCAGAGATATCTGAGCTGCAGCAGGTAAGTCAACATGATCAACACACACAACAACTGACTCAGCTCTTCAAAAAGCAAACTGTGATGCTGTTTTTTTTAAACTCAACAGCACAACCAAGATCTGGGCCTCCAGCTGGGGACCCTGTCTCACTCTGAGAGCAACTTGATGGAGACCAATCACCAGCTCAGAGAGACACTGGACAGAATCAGGGAGGAGCTGAGGACAGCACGAAGCCAGGCTGAGAAGAGCCAGCAAGAGGCAGAGAGGTGCAGCTGCTTTCTGCTCTCAACCACACACTGTAAATATGGAAGAATGAAACTTGACATATAGGTTTCGGAAGAGCTGCTCTAAACCAAGACAGTGCTACAAACCCACTGGTTTGTGGGAAGCATGCACTCACTTTCCTGTTACTTCGCAGAACTTTGTTAATAAAATGTAAACAAGTGAGTTATCTAACAATTCACCACTGCACAGTCACCATGAAGGAGGAAATTAGCTACAGTATCTCACAAAAGTGAGTTTACACCTCACATTTTGTAAATATTTTATTGCATATTTTCATGGGATTTGACCCTTGATATAATGTAAAGTAGTCAGTGTACAGCTTGTATAACAGTGTAAATTTGCTGTCCCCTCAAAATAACTCACCATACAGCCATTAATGTCTAAACCGCTGGCAACAGTACACTCCAAAGTGAAAATGTCTGAATTGTGCCCAAATTGTCAATATTTTGTGTGGCCACCATTATTTTTCAGCACTGCCTTAACTCTCTTGGGCATGGAGTTCACTAAAGCTTCACAGGTTGCCACTGGAATCCTCTTCCACTCCTCCATGATGGCATCACAGAGCTGGTGGATGTTAGAGACCTTGCGCTCCTCCACCTTCGGTCTGAGGATGCCCCACAGATGCTCAATAGGGTTTAGGTCTGGAGACATGCTTGGCCAGTCCATCCCCCTTACCCTCAGTTTCTTTAGCGAGGCAGTGGTCGTCTTGGAGGGGTGTTTGGGATCATTATCATGTTGGAATACTGCCCTGCGGCCCACTTTTGGAAGGGAGACATTTTCACTTAGGGGTGTACTCACTTCTGTTGCCAGCAGTTTAGACATTCATGGCTGTATGTTGAGTTACTTTGAGGGAACAGCAAATTTACACTGTTACACAAGCTGTACACTGACTATTTTACATTGTATCAATGTGTCATATCTTCAATGTTGTCCCATGAAAAGATATAAAAAATATTTACAAAAATGTGAGGGGTGAACTCACTTTTGTGAGATACTGCATATTTTGTACCAGGCTGTGAACTTCTGCTGTAACACTGAGTTTATGGAGCTGGAGTGTTGAAAAGGGCCATTTAAGAAAGCTGCATGTTTTGTTTCGTCAGTGTTGGCCTAACACTCTGCCTCCTCTTCTTCTCCAGGATGGTGGAGGAGCGTCAGGTGGAGTGGCTGGAGGAGAAACACAAGCTGCAGGACCGAGAGGCCGAGCTTCAGCAGAAATATTCTCAGGTCAAAGAGAAACTGCAGAGAGCAGCGGTGGCTCAGAAGAAGGTACAGCTACTCCACCTGTCTCCTCAACATATTTTATCTCATCAACATTTAGATGTGTAATAATCTCATTTTTCAAGCCCATACCTACCGTTGCAAGTCTTTTAAAGGGGACATATTATAAAACTATCACTTTTTGATGGCTCTTTAACATATATTTGGATGTTTGGCTTGCCCACCGGCCCCCAAAATGTGAAAATTGAAATTTGCTCCTTAGGTAGGTGGTTTTACGAGCTGTTCACTTAGTTGTCAGACAATGATGTCATTAGTTTTGGAATTTGCATAATACCACCCCTGCCTTTGAGTACCGGTAGAGGGGCGGGGCAAGGCGAGCAGTGGTTCATTTGCATTTAAAGGGACCGGCACTGAAACCAGCCATTCTGTACAGAGCTGTTTTAGACGGATGAAAAGAGCTGTGATGTTTGATCCTTGGGGTATTTTGACAGAAGCATGTCACAGACATGTCTTTAAAGCCCCTACAAAGAAGTTTTTACTGGATATGCAAAAGTCTCTCAATGTCTCTGTGTGACCTACAACAGCAAATGAGGCCATCGGTGGGAAGATAAGCTATTTCTAAATAGTCTAACTCTTTACCTTCAGGGGGCAGAGGACAGGTCGGTCCACCGGATGACGAAACAATGTACAGCACTCAGGCAGGAGCAGAGGACGTAATAAATTAGCATTGAGTTGTTGCTACGCTTGTACAAGTAAAAACCAAGCTCAATTTCATCGCTATATTTTCATCATGGCTGATATTGGGACAGGATCCGCAAAGAGAAACCTAATGGTTTTGTCCACAGGGGTCACCAAATTAATACAAGATGAAAGTTCTTTGTAGAGGCTTTAAGACATCGGGAACTATTTTAATTTGTGGAAAAGGGGCATTATATGTCTCGGGAAGGGAACGTTGTTATTCCCTTAAGAGCCAGAGTTTAAATCTGCTGTCCATTTTATTAGGACAGCAGCAACCCAGGATCATAAACAAACCATTTAATTATTTGTAGTTTATCAGCGTTTTAATTACTTTAATTCATTATGCAGCATTAATTTACAAAGACTTTTTGCTGTATATTTTATTTTCTAAAGAAAAGTAAAATCATCTTCAGTATGAGCCTGCTCTTTTTGAAAGCGACTCACTGATTAATGCCATGTCACATATTTACAGACAGTTGTAATATTGGAGCACTGACAAGGTTTCAAATGAGACTGCAACCTTTCTCGCTGGAAACTTTAGTTAATGTGTGTGTATTTGTGTGTTGTGTAGAGGAAAGCACTGACAGAGAACAAAGAGAAGAGGCTGCAGGATAAAATCCAGCTGATGGAAGCAAAGCTGGGGGAAATGGAACTGGAAGCTGCTGCAGCCAAGAAGTAAACGTCAACATCACCTCTGACTTTCACAATAAAATAACCTAAAATAAACCCCTCACATTAACAGTGACCAGTCACAGTCAAATATTTAATAGCTTAAAGTGGCTTTTCATTGAAATAAATGTCTTTTAATCACCATCTATCACTGAAGGACGCAACTGAGAGTTGGGACTGCACTTTCACATTAAAAGCATTTAGCTGCTTGCACAGGAGTGGACTTTTATTATGAAGCAGTAACAGGAAATGCAGGTTGCTGATCAGTGAACTCAGCACTGATGTGGCTTAACCAGTTAGAATGAATAAGTCAACGAAGATTTGAGGGTGACAGGCTGCACACCTCCAGCCTCTCAGCCACCTGTGTCACAGCCTCAGAGTCTGTGCAGCATGAAATCATCACATCACAGTGATTGACAGATATTTCTTCATTAAAACAGCAGCTTGTTTTGTGGCGTGACTGAAATTTTCTATGTCCAGACATTCATCGTTCTCAGAGGAACAGGCTCAGCTCAGCAGACGCATGAAGGAGCTGCAGCGACGCCACAACGAGTTTCGACGTCTCCTTCTGGGAGGCCAGGGTCCATTCAGCGCGGGGCCTGCGTTCTTTGCCTCCTCCCCCACCCCCCTCCTCCTGTTTGGCTCAGAGGGGCCGCTGTCCAACATCCCAGTAAGTCCAGCAGCAAGAGATTCTGTCCCTTCAGCCACAGCAGCAAACTGCCCATAGTGCATAACAGACACTGCTACAAGCTGAGTTGAAGAAGTGCACCCTCCTGCTCAGACTTCACACACACATAACCCACAACCACACTCCATAATGACAAACGGTCTGTGGGTTTCTGAAACTGTCACAGACTCAGAAGTCTCAGCCAGAGAGACCAATATTACTTAATTGTGAATTGACATGCAAAATGACATCCCTGGCAACAAAATGACAACAAAAAACAATATTCTGTAAGTGTGTTAATGTATTTGTTTATATGTGTATTATGCAATGTTGTCCTGTGTGTGTGTGTGTGTGTGTGTGTGTGTGTGTGTGTGTGTGTGCACACGCTGCAGGAGGAGCAGCATCAGAGGGAGCTCTGTCTGCTGCGCAGGAGGCTGGAGGATCTGGAGAACGCCCAGCAGCAGCAGCTGGAGGAACTGGGATCTATGGTGCAGAGGGAGCGGGACCCCAGTCTCCAGTCAGCCTGACCTCTGAACCCAGAAGACGTGTGTTGACAGTGAGGCAAAGCTCTGTTTTCAAGGACAGCAACAGTGCTTTTACACAAGATTTATTGGTGTGTTGAGTGATGAATTTTGTCACTCGTGAGGAAAAGCTGCAGCACCTTTTTATTTTTCTAACTGACCACAATACTCAGGATTTGGTTTTATATGGAGACGCCTGTTGTTGGTTCTTCAGCCTCTGGACACGTGGCAGGCTGTTTGCACAGTTTCTATGGACTGATGGTGTCCAGTATGTTTTACTTGAATTGTATTGAAAGAATTCTATTTACAGATAACCCAGTCTGTTGTCATATCTGTGCATCTGTACCAGTCTCTGTTGTTCCCTGTGAGAGAGACACAAGGAAACTGATTTGAGTAGAAAAAGTTCCTGGCAGCATCTGGGTTATTTGAATGCCAAAAACTTCAGGGAGTTTCCAGCAAACTTTTCCTCACACACTGACTGATAGAACGAAAAATGAAGTTTCCCTCTGCTGCTCCTCTGGAACTGTTCAGCAACTCAGTACCTGATCCACCTCCACCTCACAGCTTCACAGTTTTCCTGACACATGAGAAGGTCAGCGGCTCAGTCCCAGGAGCAGCTCTTCAGCTGATCGAACAAGCCCTTGACGTGGTGTAGTTGTTCTGTGAGCTCAGTGGGGACGCCATTCTGGTCCAGCTTCTCTTTTATCTGAGGAGAAATAAATTCAGGGGTTAGTTTACATACATTCTTTCTAGTCAAACTTTCTGTGTCAAAATCTTCAAGTCGCCAGTTCCACTTTTGACCAAAATGATCATTTACAACCAGTCCTCCATTCTGTCCCTGGTTCCTCTCTCTACTGTCCTGTTGAATAAAGACATGGAAAAGCCCAAAATCTACATATATAAAAACTACAGGTTCAAGAAAACAAACAGGATCCCTTCGTGATCCATTTTATCAAACTGTTCCATCTTTTTAAGTAATCAGATCTCCACCAAGACTGAGAGTAAGTTATATCTAAGTTATACACACGCATATATACATATACATGTAATAATGTTACTGCAATTCCAGCTTTTTTCTACTTGACTGTGATCAGCTCATGGCTGTTAGGGAGGGAGCATGAAGTAGGGAGCACTGTTTTATGCACCATATGGACCTGAACTCACTTTAGGTATGAATTATTATTTATTGATTAATGTATGGAGGGCCATGAATGCCACAGGAAAAGTAATCATGAGAGATCCATCAATAAATTAAAATTGTATTATTATCAGCTGATTCCCATTTCAGCTGTGGTTTGACACTCAACCTTCACTGCTAGTGAAGTTAGATTAAACAATCCCAGTTGGTTATGGGTGTAACAAGCTGTTCTATCACGTTTCTTCTGATATGCTCCATATTGCACTGACAACATGCCACACTTGTTTTCCTGCAAGACTCTTGTGCAGTTTAAGCAGGACAGGAAGAGGAAGCACCACCTGATAAACAAAGCAGAGAAAGAATCTGAAGGTTTAAAATCTCATTTCCTTCACACACACACACACACACACACACACACACACACACACAGACTGCTTCTTTTCACAGGTCTTTTTGGCTGCTGGCCTACACCCTGATCCTAGGCAACATGTGTGGCTGACATTGGACCTGTTGTTCTTGAGAAACAGAAACCTTGAAATCTATCAGCACCGTTCTATTTCTGCTACTATGCACCATCACTTGCAGCCTTGATATCACGTGATGTTGAAGATGAACTCTTATCTGTGGTTCAGCCTAAAAAAAAAAGCTTAACCTGAGAATCAGATGTTCACATGCCCCTAAAAACACACAGTTGATGACACACTCACCAGAGTGCAGGACATCTGAAAACTCTGTTTGTAACCCTGGGTTTTCTCTTCCACAACACTTCAATTCTGTGTCAGTTACCATGGTAACTTGTGCTCACTGACATGTTGTCCTCAACAAACCTGGAGTTTCAGTCTGCCTCCACCTCCTGCTGCCATGAAGAAGCTTTTCTGACATTTCCTCATCCACACTGTCTGCATCACAGTGCACATCAGAAACATAATATGTGGGAGAAAATTAAAATCCCACAGACATTTGACTGTTTTTACCAACATAATATCTGTGAAGCATCAGACACAGACTGATGTAAAATCTTCTCTCATGTTCTGATTGGTCAGTGATGAATAGACCGGTCAGAGCGGTCACATTTTACAGATAATCCGACACAGCATTTTAGTTGCTGTATATTCATTTACTACATGTTGAAGTTAGTGATACTGTGGGAGTCTATGGATGCTCTCATTCATCCAGGTCATCGCTATCTATCGTTGGCAAATTGAATCGAAGGCAACTGGATGTTTATTTGTCTTAGAAAGATGTTTCGCCTCTTTTCCAAGGGGCTTCATCAGTTCACAACGCATCGGTCTGACTAGTCCTCACTAGTCTGACAAAACAGTGGAGAAAGACCCAGGTATTTAACCTCTGTGGTAGTGTTCACAAAGTACCTGTGGGTGTGTTCACGAAAGTACTCGTGTTGGTAGAGTTTCAACTGAGTCATGTGTGGCCTCTAGTGAACGACAGTGTTTGGGTAATGTGGGACCCTGGTGAACGACAGCTGTTAAGAGTCATGTGAGGTTGAGTTGTTTACTCTCCTGGGTACAGATGAAAGAGCAGCATTATAAATGGGAGATAGATGGTGTTGCAGACCCCCTCTCCTGTTAAGAGATGGTTTCTCCACTTTTGCATAGATGGCTTCTTTTACTCCTCCTTCAAACCATCTGTCTTCCCTGTCCAAAATCTTAACATTGCTGTCCTCGAAGGAGTGTCCCTTGTCCTTTACATGTAAATAGACAGCTGAAACTGGACCTGAGGAGTGAGCTCTTCTGTGTTGGCCCATACGTTTGCTTAAAGGTTGTTCAGTTTCACCAGTGTAGAAGTCCTTCCATTCCTCGCTGCATTGCACAACATATATCAGGTTGCTTTTTTGAGCATGTGCTACCCTGTCTTTCAGGTGCGCAAGTTTTTGCCTGAGAGTGCTGCTGGGTTTGAAACTACCGAAGCGTATCACTTGAAAAAAAAAAAAAGCTCTGTTTTTCTGAGTATTTTTTTTTCTGTTTTTCGGAGTAATTTGTTTTTTCTGAGGAATATTTTTTCTGTTTTTCAGAGTAATTTATCTCTGTTTTTCTGCGTGTTTTTTTCTGACTTTAGATTTCAGAATCCCACGGGGACCTCCGTGTAACTGCTGCATTCAAGCCAGCCTCCACTTCACAATGGATCTATTAAATCTATCAAATTAATGATATCTATATGCTCCACTTTGAAAAATACAGTCAAGCTACCCCGGCATTGTTTTGTGCTACATAAGAACATGTAAGGACTTATTTCAAAATAAAGGTGCTACATCAGACTGCTCTGATATTTTCTGAGTGACACTCTCAGAAGTGGTGCTGTGTAATAGCAGTTAGTCTCCTTTCAATATCAATGTGAATTTACAGGGAACACAGTGAAAATGAGGAAAAAAATGTGGGCTTTCCCTTCGAAAATCCACATCACCTTGCAAATTATGCAATTGAATCCATTTTGGAAGGTCACCTAATACAAGGGTGGCCAACCCGTGGCTCTTGGCCAATGAGAATGTGGCTCTCCAACTTAAAAAAAAAAAAAAACACTTCGTGAAAAACACGCGTGCTCACAAGTTTTCCAACATTTTCCCACGGTAAGCTGTGGTTGATTCACAAAAATGGGTAAATGCAAAGCTAAAAGCAAATATTAAGATGAGCGCAGGACATTTCCTGTGGACATCTGGACAAACTGAACCTGGATCTGCAGGGGAAATTCAAAATGCTGCCTGACCTGGTGCAATGTATGTTTGCGGTTATCAACAAACTGAAGCTCTTCAATAAGCATCTTTGAAATAAAGAACTAAAGGAGAATTTCCCACTGTGCAAAGCAAGCCGACCAGCCTAATGGCAACAGCTGGATACGCAACACTGTTTGAAAAACTTCTGGGGAGTTTTATGGCCCGATTCGAGGACCACAGAAAAGGTCACAGATCACGTTCCTCACTGACCCATTTAATGCAGAAACGGACTGAGACTTAAAAGAGTTAAACGCAGCAATAAGGTAAAAAAAAAAAAAAAAAACTTTTCTCACACATTCTGTTTATTGGATGCTATTGCAAATGTGAGCGAGTGAGTGAGGGAGTGAGTAAAATAACTGGCCACTGGTCTTGGTATGCAGGACTTGCAGTGTGATGTGAATCTGGCTGAGCAACATGTGTGTATGTGTTGACAATGACTGGCCTGTAGTCCAGGGATGAGCTTAAGCCCATTTCTGTCAATCTCCTATTTCATAGTGAGGGGTGTGTCACATTTGTGACATGGGTAATTGTTAATACTTCATTCTCTGTGTCTGTATATAGGGAGAGAGAGAGATTGTGTGTGTGTGTGTGTGTGTGCACGTGCGTGCGTGTGTATATAATGTGGCTCTTTGCAGTACCACAATAAAAATTTTGACTCTAAGTCCCTGGCTGGTTGGCCACCCCTGATCTAATAGATCCATGTTGATGTGGAGGCTGGCTTGACCCATGGATGTATTCCATGGCTTGATCGCAGCAGTTATACATTTGCAGGTTGGAGCTTCTCATGGGATTTTGAAATCTCATTAAATCAGAAAAAAAAAGTTAAATTAAATGTTTATGCTCTTTCACTTGGGCCTGAGTGGAGGTTGGTACATTATCAGCCCTGTGTTGCAAGGTTCTGCTAACACCCAGTTTGTGCTCCAATGGATGGAGTGAGTCAAATAGGAGGTATTGGTCCGTGTGTGTGGGTTTCCTGTGTACCCCAATGTGGAGGCTCCTGTCCTCATCAAAATGTGTTATTCACATACCTTGGTGACGTTCCTTTGTAAGAGTTTAGGGTCTTGTGTTCTACCTTTCCATGTATAGATTGGCCACAATGGGGGATACTGGTGAGCCCATCGCACAGCCATGCTTTTGTCTGTAGAAATTATTGTTGAACTGGAAACATGTGGTGTTCAGGCACAAATCCAGTAATTGACAGATCTGGTCTGGGTTGAGGTTTGTTCTGTCTTGTAAGGTGTTATCTTGTTGTAGATGTTGCTTCACTGTTTCCACTGCTCCCATGGTTGGAATGCAGGTGAAAAGGGAGGTCACATCATTAAAAAACCATGGTTTCATCCCGTTCTATTTTTAAGCCTTTGATTTTATTCACAAAGTCCAAAGAGCTTTAGATCTGATGTGGTGTATTACCAACCAAAGGGGCTAAGATGTTGGCTACATACTTAGTGATATTATAGGTCAGGTAGGTGAGTTTATGCTGCTCACAATGGGTCTGAGCAGGACCCATTCTTTATGGATCTTAGGAAGCCCATATAAGCATGGTATGGTATCTTGGGGTAGAGACAGAGATTCTGTTGTTGGTCAAAGGCTCCATCTTTTTGTAGCTTTTGTAAGCATTCTATGACCTTCCTCCTATAACCACTGGATGGGTCTCGTTCCAGGATTTCTTAGGTTATTGTCATTGAGTAGTGTGGAGACCTTAGAATGGTAGTCATTTGTGTTCAGAATTACCATGCATCTCCCTTTACCCGCTCGAAGTATAGTGATGTTTTTATCCTTACTCAGAGATACCAAGGCTTTTCTTTCATTAATGGTAGGATTTGAAGGTGGGGCCTTAGCACTGGACAGAGTTGCTGACACTTTTAGCCTAAGCTGTTCGGCTTCAGTTTCTTTTAGATTGTTTTTCCTTAAAGCTGATTGTGTTGCTGTAATGGGGTCAACTATAGGAACCTGTTTTGGTGTCACAGCAAAACTCAATCCTTTGACTAGAACCTCCTTCTCAGAGTGGGTAAGTTCCCTGTCTGATAAGTTCTTTACCCATCTGTCGTGTAGTTCCCTTTGTGTGAGATGGTCTGTCTTATGCCTCCCATTAAGACTTTCTGTTTTGTTAGAGTTATTTGTTTTTTGTTGGAGATGGAGGAATTTCTTTGTTTGTCTTTCTTTGCTCTTGGTGTGTTGGGCTAGTTGAGCTTTCTTGGTAAAATCAACAACGTTTTCGAACAACGCAACTGGCAAGAGTGCTTTTCTGGAGGAAGTGGTTGGCTTTCTCCTTGAGCATTTCTATGGTGAAAAGTACCTGTCTTACTCTCTCATTCAAGAGGTGGTAAACTTTACTCTCAGCGCTAGCCTCTGTGCTTTTTCAACTCTAAATCAGAAATCTGTTCCTGGGTCAGGATCTGAGGATACAACCATCAATCTGTAAACTTGTGTCTGATGTGTTTGATTTATATCTTCATCTTCTGCTGCAGACTTTTGCTCCTGTCGGCCACTGTATAATATAAATGTGTTACACTCTTCTCTATGACATCATCTCTGATTTCCATTTCCAATTGAAAGTCACTGAAACCATCCAGAGTGACGGTGAACACCAGCTGAGGCGAGGATGAAGAGACGACCACCTACCTCAGTAAAGTATCTCTGGATGAATCTGTAGAGTTCTCGGAGGGCCAACGCTTCATTGAATTTATTTTCATGTTTCTGAAACAAAAACAAATGTTACATTTTCTCACTGAGACATCTTGATTTAGATTTTTTCATTCTGAAGATGATGTTACCTTTGACTCCTCCTGCAGGAAATTATTGAATTCGGATTCTGTGATTGGTGGTCGCTCTCTGATCTGCTTGTAATAAGCCTTCACTTCCTGTTTGAACGTGGGAATGTCTTTTGCGTACAGGAGTTTGTTGGTTGGTGCATGCTGGGAAAAAAATCAGTGACATTTAAGTGATGTGACTAACTCCTCTGTCTCTGAGAACTGGACTTCTTGCGCTTCTTCTTGGGTTGAGCAGGCGCCCCAGGTGCAGAGGCAACAGTCCTTGCTGCAGCTGGCCCCAGTTCGTATGCCGAATCCGGTGACCCTTTGCTGCATGTCGTCACCCCTCTCTCTGCCTCCCCATTTCCTGTCTCAACTGTCCTGTCAATTAAAAAAGCCCCCAAAATATACTTAAAAATAAAGAATAAAACTTTCACTACCGTACCTTTCCCAGCTGTGTGTCACTAAGTGAGAAGGAGTCCATGAAGGCCTGGGCAATGACGGACAGGCAGCCGTCTAGATGTGGACTCTTCTCCATGTCGAAAACAAACTGGGGGTTCTTCAGGATGTTGACCCAGAAGCGCAGAGGCAAACTGTGAACAGGTGGAGAGCCTCATCAGGTGAACGCTCTAACATCTCTGCAGAGCTTTTAGACCACCCACACATACCTGTTGGTCTTCCAGATGTGCAGGACATCTGGGTCGGTGATCTTCATGTTGTCTGCCTGCGCATCCAGGAAGTCAAAGAAGTATTTGACGGCGTGCAGAGCTCGGCTGTGTGGTGTCCCCCAGATGCTCCTGAACAGGTTCTCCACAGATGAGTGAACAGCCACCTCCACAGACACAGAAGCAGTGATGTCTTGTATTAGACTGAGTCAAGACATATTGAGCTTGAGCAGAACTCACTGCTGCATATTCACTTCCTGTTCTCCTAAATAGATCAAAAAGAACCTGCTCTGGTTCTAAAACCCAAACCTCCACATTCAAAGCTAAGACGGCACACATCTTTTACTGCTAATGGTAAAAAAAAGAAACACAACATAGGCTGGTATCATTTCTGCTATGCTGGAGGAAGTAGAGGGCTGTGACTGGCTGCTCTTACCTTGGTGGAGAGCAGCTTGGTGAGGTGCACTTCCTTCAACTTTAACTTCTTCCTCTCTGGGTTCTTCCTCTGGTCCTCGACTACGTCAGGATCAATCTGCCATGACAAAAAACAGCTGTTGCTCTAAAGTCCAAACTCTGGATAGAAGATAGACTCATCTGATGAGTGACAGAGCAGCTCTCACCAGGTGGAAGTATTTCCCAGAGAAATTCTCATCATCTGAAAATGAGCAGAGACATGGATCAGCAGAGGTTCTTCTTCTAGAAAGGTATTTGAAACAGCTCTTGATGAAAGGAGGTTAGATGACATTTTAAAGGCGAGAGTGTAGCAGATAAATAGATAGATAGATAGCATAAAAACAACAACAGATACAATGTTATGACACAGCAGGGGGAGCAGGAGATTGTTACTACTACAGTGTGTTACTACTAATGTGTTTCTCCCACCGAACACACCTATAATCATCATGTGACTGCATATCCAACCTCAGCTGATGTTGTTATTAATCATTACCTGTTTTTCCGATTGTCATGAAACTCGGTTGATGTATTCAGAAGGGAACTAAGAATACGCCCACCAAAACATTTTGAGTTCAGCCCATAGGGGGTGCCACAAATGCTATCAATGTGTAGCCGAAAACCCGGTTTGGCGAAATCTGGGGCTTCTAATGGGTGTGTATTGCGTGGAGCTCTCAGGGATGGAGCGGGTGATGTTGTCTGCTGCAGTGGGTGAGGTTCAGGGTGGCTACTCTGAGTGAAAAAGGTTAGAACCCACTAATTGGCGCTTGCGGCTATATTTCTTCCTTATTTTCATACTTCACATGTATAGGACAGCCAACATCACACTGTACATACTGTAGTTACTGTATGTCATTTTTCTCATTTATCTGTGTGTTTATGAATGTGAGCTCTCACCCTTCAGACTTCCCTGTGGACTTAGAGGAGGACGAGCTGTCTTTGAGAGGACTTTGATGGTCGCACCATCAGGAACCTGCAGGAGAACAAACAGACACAGACACAGACCTATGATTAGAGGTGGTCCTGTGGCAGGAGCAAATGTTGGCAGCCTTTTCAAAATCTGCCATTTACATCTGCTGTACTTTCAGATTTACCTTTGTGTGTTTAATCTTGTGAGTGTGTTTGGGTCTGTACTGATAAACAACAGCTTCTCAGGAACTCTGGAAAAACTGTATTTGATATTTGCTAAATGGGAATTAAAGCTCCACAGTTTCCTCTTCCCCTGTGTTCCCTTTGTAGTGTTGATCCATAAGAACCAAAAACTATCTCAGTGTAGTTTTACTGTCCCTGATTGGCTGACTGCTCTGAGTAAAAGGGAAAACACAGAAACTAACTTTATCTATAATTCTAAATAAAGTCTCCCTTTTGACCACAGAGACAAAATAGCTCTGAAATGTTGAACTAAGATGATGTGAAAGAAAAACACTAAGAGAAACAGTTAAACCCTAAAAATAACAATTAAATAGAAATGAGTAACTGAGTACTAGACTGGGTCAGAATACATGATATTCAGACATAAATATGTGTGTAACGACTGTATGCATTTCTGTGGACTGAGACTTTGACACTTTCCCTTTATGTCTCTAACAGGTGTTCAGTGTTAAAAATACCTGCACTTGTACTTATCCAGGTTCTGAGTTTTAATTTGACAAACACAAAAAAACAGAAAACACACAAAGCCCAAAAATAGCCTCTGTAAAGCACACATTTGTGGGGTTTACAAAGGACACAAAGAATGATGAACCTTGACACAGGAGGAGGTCTGCACCATCTGAGGTCACTGTAGTTTATTAAGTGCAGCATTTCAGTGGGTATATTCCAGTTTCACCTCTACCCAACACACCACAACACAAGAGTTTGTGCATGAATGTGAAAGCCTGCCATACACCTCTCACCTTGTAGTGACTGAGTGTGTTGAGCATCGTCACCTCCCCGACAACCTCCGAGCTCCTGTCCACCTCCTCCAGACGAACAAACGAGCTGTTTTTCTCAATCTCTGGAAGGAGAACAGTTTGAAGATGCAGACGAGTGTTTGGCAGCTCATATATCACATGAGTTTTTAATAATCCCCAAAAATACATTATTTCTGCCTTGGTTTCTTACTGGACTAAGTTTTGATGTATCACCTCAAAACACAGCTTCATTGTTTGTTTCAGTGTTTGATATAAATAAGATGTAAGACATGTAGGGGAGAGCTGGTATGGTTGTAACATTTCCTCTACTTTCACTCCAGAGCAGACAGAGCTGTTACTGAGCAACATCAAATAGTTTCTCCAGGGCTGAACTGAGCAGTTATCGTGTGAATAAGCTGATTCCTAAATCAGCAACTGTCTCTTGTTACAACCATCAGCAGTCTGTCCTCGACATGTAGTGCACGGTAACTGAACGGCACTGACCGATACAAATGTCCCGCAGCAGGAAATTGTAGGGGAACCCGAACTTGGCCTTGAAGGTGCTCAGGATCTTCTCTTTGACCTGCTCCACCGAGTCACAGCTGAGGGCGTTGACCTCCAGAGGCTCGCTGACCTCCCCGTCGCTGCCCACTGCAAACAACACTTTTAACTTCTGCAGACAACACACACACACACATGGAAAAGCATTATATAATTTTCCTGTGCTCTTTCTAACATCATTTACCTACTAACCACTCAGACATTCGCTTTCAGACAGAGGCCATGAGTGAGCAATGACTCAAAGATGAGCTCACTCTTTCATGCACACAGCAGCTGGTAGAAACACTAATGCTGATCTGAATGTAAACCTCAGTTTAGAAGAACTCTGGCAAAGTAGAAAGTGGCTGCATGTTAATGAAAGATGCTCCGAGCTGTGTCACATGACAGGATGTCAGTATGACCACAGACTGCTGGTTTTCTGCCTGCAGTTCTGTCTCTGATGTTTGGCTCTGCATGGAAAAGTAAAGTGATTCATTTTACATGGTTACAGCTACTGTACATATATTAATATTCCATTCCTGAGTGTGGACATGTGCAGCAGGGAGAGGGTGTACAAGAAGAACCAACAGTGTGTCACTGCACATCATGATCATTCCTGTCTGAATCTAAATGATGTTCAGCATGAGCAGGTGCCACATGCACAGACATGTACCATGATGAGTGTGAACCTGGCAGTACCCTCCGAACACAGAGCCAACAGGAAGCAGCAAAAGCTGCAGTTCCTCTAGAGCGTGGCTCCTACGATGAGTCATGTCCAACTTTACAGCACAAATATACATGTTTACACATGGCTCAGAAACTGTGGAGCTCTGTGAAACAAATGTATGACAAGTAATTATAAAAATCAACCAACATGTCACCAGTGACTAATGAATCATGTTAATTTGAAATACTGATCTAACTGACAACGATAGCACTGCCAGAATGTTCACATTTAAAAATTTTATTTGCAGCACACAAATCATGTTTGTTTTGATTTTGTGCTTTGGCCTGTCACCCAGCGCTGTCTCCCAATCACAAAGTCAGTAACATTGCAGCATCCAGGTTGCCAGTTACCACTGTTATGTCTGACCTCACAAAAATTAAAAGACCTCACTGTGACTCTCAAAACCGTACTGACAAAAGCAAAAACAAAACCAGGATCTGCATAGGAGATGCATTTGAAAGATGGAGACGACTGAAAGCGAACAAGAATTTGAAGACAGATGCCAGCGTGGGTAATTTTATCCTGAACACACACCTAGCTTTTTGCACAATAATCCGTATACAGCTTTATCCAGTTACTTTCGTTCTATTACAACATCATCGCGTCTTGGGGTACCATAGCCGCAAAGCCGGAGCAGGAGGGGGAAGGGAAACCACACGCTGCAGCATTTTGAATTTGACTGCAGCAACAGTTTTGGCCACAGTCTTACATACAGCTCCTTTAATCTCTTTCCTGCTCAATTTCCTGCATGGTGGCACAATGCCAAATATTTTTATAGCTCATAAAAATTATGTTATTTCACTTTAAATTTGAACAGTGCTGTTTTACTTTGGTTGTTTGTGTTTTATGTTAAATACACTCATGATTTTATTTACTTCCTCTCTATGCTAACACAGTCTCAACCCAAACTACACTTGAACTAATACTTACCAGACACACACACACATCTGATCTGATGAGCTGGGCATGTTGTATGAACTTGGATCGATCTGAGATGTTCGACTTCCTTCAGTTAGATGTTTTTTTTTTTGTCAAGACCGTGAAAGTGTGCCTGTGTCTCTCACACCCTTGGTGTGACAGGGTGTATCAGTGTGTTTGATGTGTTTCCATGTGGTGACATGTGACATCCGTTTGTTTTCCTGCTAACCAGCTGCAGTGGTGAAGTGAGTCAAGTTAAAGAAAAAACCTTCCTCAGTTTGGACACAGAGGAGGTTGTTGACCAACACATGTGTTTCTCAATGTGTAGCTTCTTGTTTCCTGACATCAAACATGGTCCACCCTCCTGTTGAGTGACTGACAGGCAGCAGATACCTTGTGCTGTGGGAGGGGGAAGTTCTGCAGTTTCACTTGTTGCCATGTTACTTAAGACTGTGTCTTAGAAGTCACAGATGATGATCTGACCTAAATCTGAAGGTGAAATCTCAGCAAAGTCACAGTCTATGAAGCAACAGGATGGAGAGTGTGAAGCACTGTGGAGTTGTAGGCACACACATCAATTTGAATTTTGTGGCTTCACCAGAACAGTCTCATCCTGCAGCTGGACCACAAGTCCAAACACACATCCAGTCTGGGCTGTAGCACTGGTCATAAAGACAGACAGACTGATTCCACAACAACTGTCTCAGAGGAGACTTGGTCTCTGTCTTTTTATTTATTTTTTTTTAGTTCTATCTTAATGTGCAATTTCTTTTTACATTGCTTTAAAATGTATTTACTACTTGTTAAGTGTAGTCTTTGTTTTTAATTACTTTTGCTTTTAATCTCTTTGCTTTTAAATTCTCTGCAATTTATCTGTGCAACACCTGCTCTTACAGGTTGGTGCAATAATATTACCTTGGCAACGTGTGTTGTAACTGCAGCAATAAGCGGCACTGTTTGTCCAAGACAGATTTCCCTTAAGGGACAATAAACTTATTATTGATTGATTGACTGATTGATCTTAGCATCATGGAGTCAGTGTGAGAGCACATGAACAGACACACAAACTAAGGGCTTGCTAGAGCTCAAAACAAAGCAGACCTACCCTGAACGCACTTCAGGTCAGTGAACTAAACCCCAAATCTCAAACAGAGAGAGTGGTTGCACTGAAACTCTGAGGTTTACAACAGCTGTGAAAAAGCTGAAAGTTCACCATCACTGACACATTTGTGATAAAGATGAAACCATTTTCTACCAAACAATCAGACTAAAATAGCACTAAGTGGGAAGTGTTAAGAACTTCAAATATGGCTGACTCAACCTGAGCCACACTCACACTGTAGCAGCTACCCTGAGCAGATATTAGCTGCCTGGCTCAGTGCATGAGGAGACGTTTCTAATATGCTTCAATCTTAGAATCTTCTTCAATTTCTTTGAAATAAGAAATATGAGGCAAGATACCACTCAAGTGTGTGTGTGTGTGTGTGTGCGTACCAGGGAAGTGAAGTGTGGGGCCTGCCACAGCAGCCAGTCCTCACTGAGTGTGTACAGAGCCTTTTCTGTCACACAGTCCACGGGTCCTTTGGTGATCTGCTGTGAGAGAGTGCTCACCATCAGGAACAGGTGCTGGCCAACACTTTCCTGTAAACCGGCAGAAACAGGAAGTCAGTGAAGTCTGTGCAGTAAACCACTGTCACATGAGCTTCACACTGATAAGGAAGAATCTATTTATCTAATCTATCTTTGACTCATAAAGCTCATGTGCTGCTTGCACCCAAATCTGTTTTTTTTTTCATCTAACAATATTTTTTCAGATTGATATTTATTCTCCCTGAGCAGCACTTCTCACTGATGCTTTTCTATCCAGCAGACTTGGGACAGAAAAAGAAAAAGACTTAAGTAAAATCAGTGAACACAAATGATGCAGTGAATGTTCACAATACTGAACAACCAATCAGTGCACTACTCAGGAGTCACTCATCATAATGACAGTGTGAGAGAGGAGCTTCAGCTTTTCTCACATGATGTAACTATTATTATCTACTATTAGCTTCACAGAACAACTTCCTATTTACATCAGTACTATGTTGATTTTTTTTCAATTATCATGAAGGGAGTCACTATGATAATTATGAAACAGTCAAAAGTATGTGAAGTTGCAGCGCCATGATCAGAGCTTCTTTACATGATGAGGGAAGGAGCCTCACTGCTTCTAACACTCACTGCTCCCTTTATGAAAGCAAAGCATCTAAGACATCCTACAATTCTTTGCTTCAGCAAATTTAACATCTTCTTTGAAAAGAAAATACAGAGTACACAAATGTCATTTATATTAATGGATCAACTCTCATTTCAACATTTCTATCCTGTTTGTTTCATTGTTTTTTTTTAGTTATCATCCATGTGTCAGTTTATAAATAAAGTTGGTTTAAAGAAAATATTCTATTTCAAGTGCTCTTAGATTCTTCTTCTAAATCCTAGACTCCTTAACTTAATTTCTTGACCTTGGTGTAAAACATCATGTGGTAGTTTTATTTCAGTTTTCTGCTGCTGCCCCAGTCTGTGGCAGAGTGCTCCAGCATCAGTGTGCTCTCACACACTGCAATGCTAACATGCTGATGTTAGCACAACAACTGTTTATCATGTTCATCATGCTTTAGTTTATCATTCATTACACATATAAACTTACTAGTTGCTACAGAAATTCAAGACCAACTTATCTGATGGAAACATTTCAATTTTACCTCACAATGCTTCTAAAAGAAAACATACTCCATCTGGAACCATGAATGTCAATTAATGTGACCATTAATTGAATAAGTGAAAACTTTGCCCTGCTGCTGCCACTGAAAGCAGAGTAATCAAAATCACCCAGATTCATGATCATGTTGTGAGACTTCAGTCCTGACAGCAAGGTAAACCAACCAACAGCCTATGTCTCATCCTCTTTCACAGTAGTTATGTGTTGATAGTGACACAAATGAGGAAAGAAAGAGAGGAGTGACAGACCCGGAGGTAGCCGTACAGACATATGGACATCCAGTTGGTCAGCAGCTTCTCCACTGTGGACTCGGTGCGTCGCAGCAACAGTTTGGGCTGAGTGTTGCTGTTCTGCTGCATCAGAGCCTTCAGCAGAGTCTCCATCACCTCCGTCAGGTATGACAGGTTACCATGGAGTGCTACTGTTAGCAGAGAAGCTAACAAACACCTGAAACACAGCAGAATACAGTTGGAGAAGGCGCCCCATATGCAGAGGCAAACAGCCAATTAAAGGCAAAAAAATCCCTTTGTTCATATATACACATACATACATACACACACACACAAATATATATATATATATATGTATAGAGAGAGAGAGAGAGAGGGAGGGAGGGAGGGAGAGAGAGAGAGAGAGAGAGAGAGAGAGAGAGAGAAATACCTGCTCTGATGCTCCATGCTTAATGCTGCTGCTCACTGACGAGTCTAATGTTAGTCAGACTGTTTCTCAAACTTTAAGTTAAAAAACAAATCAGATGCCACTCGTTTCATCTGTGTTGAATTCTAACAAACTATTCTAACTAAAGACTGGGCTGTCTTCGACTCCAGAGGAAAGAGCTAAAACACCCAAATAAACAAATGTAATTCTTCAGTTGACATCAGACAACAATAACAGGACGTTCTCCATCCTTTTCCTTATGTCACTCATTAGACTTGCGTGCATGACATCACCGTCTCAGGATGACGAGTATAGTCCCATTGTTGTGTGGGCATGATATGCACATCAGTGCTTGTACAGTCGGTTCAGGGCCAGGGGTCGAGTGTCACAGCACCATGGACAGCACTGTTTTTTGTGTGTAGTGGGTGCGTGTGTGTGTCATATAGGTGCTGTGCTGCGCGATCAATAGACAAAGACCACGTCACTCAGTTTAATAGAAAAAACTTTAGGCCCGAATTAAATTTTCCCTCCACCGAAGGAAAACAATATGAGGTGAGGGGAGCTAGAGAGAGAGGGTGAGAGAGGGAGAGAGAGAGAGCAAGCGAGCGAGCAAGCAAGAGAGAGAGAGAGAGATAGAGAGACGGGTGCTCGAGCACCCACTGTGATGTTTGTATCAATATAGGCTATATTATTAGAAAACAAATAGAAAACAAAGAAATTCTATGTAAAATCAGATGTTCAGCAGCAGTGAGCACCCCCATGTAGTCAGAATGGTACGATCTTGGTTTCATAACGACATTTTCAACTATTCGAGGTTGAGGTTGAGGTTGATAGTCGAATTGGACTCCTGCGAATCAAATCATTGAAAAGTTGACTAATTGAAGTCTAAAGACTAAAGACACACACTTCCTGCTGAGGCAGACAGAGCTCTGTTGTGGTTCCTCAGTTAACCTTAAAAACCATGTGGCCAACCACCAACACACATTTCAAGCCAGGTATGAATGATGTAGACTTCACTCAGTGTATAGACCCACAGGATTTCTGTAGGTATTTGTCATATCTACATTGACAAGACTCTTAAAGGATTTATGCCAAAAATATGTATCAGGTATTGTACAATGTCACTGCGTGGCAGACCAGACACAGATTTTGGGGCTGCCTCGTTCTTAAATCCTCCTGGGAAGGAGTTTTCAGCCCTATGAGTATAATGTTGAATTCACCATCCCATCATAGAGTTATTAAAAAATGTCATTTACCTCCTAAAAGTCTTTTTGGCAGTGAGTAAAAAGGCCATAACAAAACAGTGGCTCAGTGCAAACCTCCCACAATTACCCAGTAGGAAGTCATAATCAAAAATCTCAATCAATCTATGGAACAAGTGACCTTCAGTCTTCAGTTTTAACATGGGCACTGTATTGTCAGTCTTTGAGTTATTCCAGCATATGTACAGTAACTACACTTCATTTTATTTTTCCACATTGTTATCCTTATTGATACTTTTTTTGTCTGTACAAAATCTGAAGAATAAAATATAAAAAAAGAGCACTACACCAACACTACAGTCCAGTCAAACACTGGACAGTCAGACTGGTCCCAGGTCAGAACCTTGCATTGTGTGTGAGTGTGCACATACAGAGGTGTGTCTGAATACTGGTGACTACTCCTGACAGAAAGTTCCTCAGGTCCAAAAAGGTTTAGATTTAGCTGGCAGCTGCTGCACTTCAGCCAAAAAGGCATCAAGATAGAGGTGAAAAAGAAGACAAATAAAAATACTGAAAGAGATCATTAGAAGCATAAAAGATCAAGAGAGAAATGTGGAACAGGGAAGTGAAACCGTCACATTGACAGTCAGAGAGAAGGCAGACACAGAGAGGAAAATAGAGCAGTGTACAGGTTTGAAAAACAGACTTGTCTTTGATGGTGAAGCTCTTCTGCTCCTCCAGTGCGTGAACCATGGTGGTGAGGAAGAGCTGATTTTGAATCAGCCTGGACAGGCCCTGGCAGCACTCATCGAGCTGAACCTTCACTGCATCCTGATCCCAGATCAGACAACAACAGATAAGTCACTGACTGTTTGACTGTTTGTTTGTTGCATTCAGATTGAAGCAGAGCTGGTGTCACACCTCACCTGACCGATGTCTCTGATACAGGACGTCATCAAAGAGTCACTCTGGGGAACATGAACAGGACAGAGGCTCTGTGAATCTCAAGATGGTATTCGCAGAGTCAGTTTATCTGACATCATCATTCAATACCTCAGGAAAAAAGATTCTGGAGGCAAAGTGCTTGTAGTCCAGGAAAGGAATTGCTCCGACGTTTTCCATCAGCTCAGCTTTCTCTGTCTGCAGATCCACAAAACCTGCAGCAGAGTTCAGTGAGGAGACTTTCTCAACAACAGACCATGACTGCAGAAAATACAAAGGCAAAGCAGGCTCAAAGATAACTAAGTTCAGGGTCATGTGTGAGTTCATAACACATTTGTCCTTTATTGCGTATAATTATATAGAGGGACCAGGAGGTAGCATCAAGCCTCCCTAACACATTTCTCTACACAAAGCATGTGACCACTTCAGAAAAAGGAACAAACTCAAGTGTGTGTGTGTGTGTGTGTGTGTGTGGCAAATTAAAAGACTGCCTCAACTTGCTTCATCACATCCATCATGCAGCCACAATGAGGTAGGTGTGGTAACACTTGTGTAACACTGTGTCTTTGGTTTTACATTTCATTTGTTCAAATAAAAAGAGTGGCCAAATTAACCTTGACCTGATGAGAACACAACAACACAAGATTGTGAAAAAAAAAAAAAAAAAAAAAAGTTACTCGGGTCCAAAAGACTTGAGGTGCTAGCTGTTGTAGTGCAGCAGAGAAGCTGAATATAAGTAACAGGAAGGAAATTACTGAAAAAAACAACAACTGTGAAACGGATAATTATAGACAAAAAAAAAAAATGAGAGAAAGGAGGAAGAAGAAACATTCAGTGTGTATTAAAGGGACTTGGGGCAGGATCAAGAAATAAGACTCAATATGGGTAATTGCGTTTTGATTGACGAGATGCCGCTGATAAAACTGTTGTTTTCTTCTTTGTGGGACTTTTCAGTGGACTTTGCGTGGTGGTGGGTTGTTTGTTTACCCGAGCGGAGTCCATTACTAACGCGCTTGTCTTCTTCCCGTATCCAAGTCGAAAGCCGTCAAGAACGCATATTCAGTGCCATCTAACGTTGCGTCCGCAGAACTGTGCTGGAAATTCGGACCCAGAATTGCAGTACATTATGCAGCACACAGCCTGTTCAAGGCGCTGGAGAGATACGTGGGTGGGCTCATTCTTTTTGGTTTTGAACGCTTCATCAACCATTAGCATTAAAGAAACTTCCTGCCCCAAGTCCCTTTAAAATAGACATAGACATAGTTTACAGCACATCATAATGAAGGAAACCTGAATGCACCACATTTACCCAGTGGTTGTCCTTATGAGGGCAAGAGAGGGGAATTCAGTGCAACTGGTAGGATTAATCATCCTCAGAGATAAAATGCATGGTCCAATGTATTCAGCTGACTCATGGAACAATTTGAATGGTGTGCTGGCAGCAAGTGGCAGCATGTCCTGCCTGCCACGTACCTGTCATTAAACCGTGTTGCTAGTGTGGCTAAAAACTACCCAAGACCTCAATCAGGGATTGGAGTGCCTAACTTTAGGTTCTGTTTGAACTGCCCAGTCACTGTAAATGTTTTCAGGAGATAAGTACTCAGTATTTGAAAAATAAAATAAAAATGTTAAACTGTATCTAGATACATTTTGACAATCTGTGGCTGACCTTGTCTGATGTCATTTCTGATGTCCATCTCCAGGTCTGCCATCATCCTGTTCATCTCAGCAGTGAACTTCTGCTGTTTGCGTCGGTAGACAATCACCAACACTGAAAGACAAAATCAAGCCAGCAACTTATAGAGAATTACACATTACACGCTCTGTTGAACTCACAGCCATCATTCTAGAACATGAGCTTCAACTGGGAGCCGCAAAGTCTGGTAGCTCTGAGTTTTTACTCAACATTTGTTTTATCTTTATTGTGTTTTTGTCATATTTTGTCAACTACTGATGGATACTTCTGTTGGGAGAAGAGTTTTTTCAAGAGAAGAGCTTTTTTCATTGAAATTGAGCAAATCTGGAGTATGTCACCCTATTGCAGCCGAGATAAGGTGTTTTCGTGGTTGTTGTGCTGGTGCAAAGTTGAAGGCCAGGAAATGGAGATACAAGCCTGTTCTACCATCTGTCATCATGGGAAACGTTAACTCTCTGCCCAACAAAAGTGATGAGCTGGAGATATTGGTGAAGACTCAGAAAGTGTACTGTGAGTGCAGCCTGATGTGTTTTACTGAAACCTGGTTGAATCAAAACATCTCAGACTCCATCGTGGATATACCTGGCTTCACTCTCATACGATCAGACAGAGATGCTAAGGCTAGTGGCAAGAAAAAAGGAGGAGGGCTGGCCTTATTTGTGAACCAGAGATGGTGTAATAAAATCGTTGCTAGGATACAGACACTTACAGAGGCACTTACAATAATATCAGGAGACTTCAACCATGTTTCCCTCTCCTCCCACCTGACTGGATTTACACAATTTATTAATTGTGCTACCAGAGAAAACAAAACCCTTGATCTGCTGTATGCCAATGTCAAAGAAGCTTACAGAGCTACTGCCTTACCACCACTGGGCAGGTCAGATCACAACTTGGTTTTTCTGCAGACCTGTTACAAACCCTGTGTGCAGAGGGAACCTGCAACTACACTCACAGTAAGGAAATTGACACCTGAGGCTAGAGAGGCTCTAAGGGACTGCTTTGAATGCACAGATAGGGATGTGCTGCTGGAAACAGACAAGAACAGTATGGACATTGAACACAACAACATCCGTGACATATGGAAAGGAATCAACACCATCTCTGGCTACAACAAAAAGAAAAGACAGCCAATAGTGGGTGATGTGGAAAGAGCTGATGAACTCAATCAGTTCTTCAACATGTTTGACACTGAGGCCACATCCCATTCCACTCCTTCTCCTCCTCCTTCTCCCCCTCCTTCTCCTCCCCCTCAATGTGTGGGCATCTCCACCACGGCTCCTCCTCCTCCTCCTCCTTCTCATCCTCCTCCTACACCTAGGTACATCTCCACTGCTGCAGCTACTCCCATTCTCACACCTGTTCCTCCACCCTTGTTTGTCACAGAGACAGGGGTGAGGTTGGAGCTCGGGAGACTTTGCTCTGGGAAGGCAGCTGGCCCAGATCGTGTGTGTCCAAGGCTGCTTAAAGACTGCTCTGCCCAACTGTGTCAACCTCTCCACAAGATCTTCAACCTGAGTCTACAGTTGGGGCGGGTGCCGGCTCTGTGGAAAACATCCTGTATAGTGCTGGTACCAAAAAGAAAATGTCCGGCTGAACTAAATGACTACAGACCGGTGGCCCTGACTTCGCACCTCATGAAAACCCTGGAGCAGTTGATTCTACGCCTACTGAGGCTTGAGGTCAAAGACAAACTAGATCCCCCCAGCATGGGGGCTCCACAGGGGACTGTCCTGGCTCCATTCCTGTTCACATTGTATACAGCAGACTTTAAATACAACTCTGAGTCCTGCCACATCCAGAAATACTCAGATGACACTGCTATTGTGGCATGTATCTGAGTGGACAGGAATCTGAATATAGAGATTTGATAAAAGCCTTCAGTGACTGGAGTCACAAAAACTGCCTCATGCTGAACACCTCAAAGACAAAGGAAATGATCATGGATTTCCATAGGTCCAAGCTCCCTCTTCAGCCAGTGAACACTTGTGGAGTGGACCTCGAGGTGGTGACAACCTATAAATATCTAGGTGTACACCTATCTTATGCTGCAGTCTGCTGGGGAGGAAGGCAGTGGCCAACCAACCGCCGCCTCCATCACCTCCTTTCTCCTGCTGTTAAACCAGCCTGCACTCCCTGCTCACCACCCTGTCTGCCGTCCAGTAGTCCCATTAAGCTGGCCTTCCCTCCCTGCCCACCAGGAGCTTCCTTCATCATTTTTCATTAACTGACTGATTGCATTTCCATGTTTTCCATATTTCATGTTGTAAATTGTTTTCTTTGTCTGTATACAACATCTATTGCACGTCTGCCCGTCCTGGGTGAGGGATCCCTCCTCTGTTGCTCACCCTGAGGTTTCTCCATTTTTCCCTGTTAAAAGGGTTTTCTTGGGAGTTTTTCCTCAGTCGATGTGAGGGTCTAAGGACAGAGGATCTTGTCATAATGCTGTGTAAAGCCCTTTGAAACAAACTGTTTGTAAAAAGGGGCTATACAAATAAAATTGCCTTGCCTTGCCTTGTTGTTTAGGAAAAAAACAGGCAAAGAGGCTGGATAAGCTTGTCAAGAAGGCTGGCTCTGTCAATGGGGTAAAGATAGACTCTCTGGGAGAGGTGGTGGAGAGATACACAATGAGGATGATGGAGGCCATCCTGAACAACACGGATCATCCACTTCATAACACCTTGAAGAATCAAAGAAGCAGTGGTGGTGGACGGCTCCTCTCTCTTCGTTGCAGGACAGAGAGATACAGAGGATTTTTTACACCCACAGCCATCAGACTCTTTAATTCTTCTGCAAATGGTAGATGAGCTGGTAGACAAATGAATTTCCCTCTGGGGATCAATAAAGTAACTCGTATTCGTATTCGTACTCATATCTCACTCGATCTGTTTCTCCATGATTATATCAGATGCCTGATTTACCTGATCTCAGATGTAGCATTTAGTTGTTACACCAAGAACTCCTACTACACTGAACGTTGGTGATGTCCTTGACTTTGGAGAAAAATGATTAACTGTAATATAATGAAAGAGTTAAGGTTTGCCCTGTGTCTCTTTGAGGGCGGTGGTGAAATGGGTCAAATCCCTGTGTACTTACTGATGATGATGATGGGTATCAGCAGGAGGACAAGCAACATCAAAAGGTTCATTGGTGGAGATTTTAGGTTCAGTCTTACCGTCATGTCTCCATACTTAATCTGTGAGAAACAATAACCACATTGTGTTTGAAGTGAGTTGTACACAAATACATGTTTAAGATTAGCAGCTGTTAGTGTCAACTGTGATCACCAGGCAGAGGCAGAGTGACATGACAGGCAGACATCTGTCTGTGTATCAGATCACAGAAAGAAAATGTCACATTAATTAAATGATTGTCAGTCAATGGTAACTTTTTTCAGTAGGTAGTAGTAGTAGTGGTAGTAGGCTCCATGTAGGTATGCAGACATGCTCAGTCATCAAACAGGAAACTGGGGGAAGATTAAAGCCTCTTTCTCTTTCATTTGAGGCCTGCACTGCAGCCAGTGTGCAAGAAAGTGATGTGACCAGCTGTCAGTCTCAAAGATGGCAGATAACAATCAATCATCAACATATAAACAGAGGGCAGAGATGCCACAGAACAGTGTTATCATGACACCAAATCTTCCAATATCTAAAATTGTTTCAGCTAGTAGTGACAGACAGGGACGTACTTAGTCTGAACAGAAAAAAAACAGCACATCTCTAGCTCAAACGTACAAACGTACTGCCTCTGAGGCCTCAAGGGGTTGAGGTTGGAGTTTTAATTTTCTTGGGGGAGCTGTCAAGTTCTTTTGTCTCAACACCCAGATAGGTTTCTTCAGGTCAGTACTCTTGTCACACATACTAAATATGGGGCAGGTGAGTGTGTGCTTGAGTTATAACAGTTTGACCTTTTTGAAATATGCCGTCCTGCTACACTCAATGGGTCAGAGAGGCAGACACTCTCTCCACATTTAAGTCCAGGCTTAAAACCTTCCTCTACAACAGAACTTTTAGTGGCTGGCTCAGTAGCCCTGATCCATTTTATATCCTGTCCTGTCCTGTCCTCTCCTCTTTTCTCAATTTTTTTTCTCTGTTGAGTGTTTTCTTGGGAGTTTTTTCTCAGTCGATGTGAGGGTCTAAGGGCAGAGGATGTTGTTAGGATGCTGTGTAAAGCCCTTTGAGAAATACTAAATGTAAAAATGGGCTATACAAATAAAATTGCCTTGCCTACACACACACATTCTAAAAAAAACCTATAGCTTTGAACAAACTATAATCTCAATGGTCTTATGATGAGGTTGACCTATATGAAGTTGATCAAATAAAAACCCTCAGAGGAAATAGTTCTAGTATGAGGTCTCCAAATCGTAAGAACATCTCACATTCTACACCATTCTTACACATTCCAACCAAAATGGCTGACTTCCTGTTTGTTTTAGATTATGGTTGCCTGGAACTTTTTTGTGCATCTTGACAGGTTCTATATGCCTATTGATTTGCATTCATCTACTACAGCGAAATCCCAGTGCAGAAGGGTATTAGAACAGTCCAGGGGGCACTGTTGAGGCATTTTGCCCACCTATGTGCAAGACCCCTAGAACATGTAAATTTTACTATCTTAAGTTTGAGCATGTTCAGGCTGTCAAAGAAGCAATTCATTTTTTCTAAAAAGAAGAAGTAGCAGGTTGAATAATCAGAATAATCTGAGGATATCAGAGGATATTAAAGCTACAAGTAGCACTGAACCACCGCTCACAGGACACCAGTCAAAACAGCAGAGCAGCATTCATGTTGTAAATTGTTTTCTTTGTCTGTATACAACATCTATGTCACGTCTGCCCGTCCTGGGTGAGGGATCCCTCCTCTGTTGCTCACCCTGAGGTTTCTCCATTTTTTTTTTCCCTTTTAAAGGGTTTTCTTGGGAGTTTTTCCTCAGTCGATGTGAGGGTCTAAGGGCAGAGGATGTTGTCATAATGCTGTGTAAAGCCCTTTGAAACAAACTGTTTGTAAAAACGGGCTATACAAATAAAATTGCCTTGCCTTGCCTTGCCTTGCCATCATAGCGACGGCCGGACTCTGTGCTCAGGTGTTAACATTGTCTGCAAGCAGCATGTGACAGCAGACAAGGTGTTCTCCACTGTGAAACATGATGTGAGTATGCAGATGTATTCAGGAGTGGACTCTAATCACAAATGTCCAATTTTGGCTAATTGGTCACTGTATGATGGAGTTATAAAGTTGATGTTCCATGTCAATGTAAAACATGGTGTTTCCTGGGGGCGCTATGAGTGACACTGAATATGGGCATATTGAGTTGTTCAGGGCAGGGCTCTTACCATGTCCAGAAATGTTGAAGCAGTTTGAATCTTTATGGTCATCAAAAATGCCAGCACCATAGCTACCACTTCCATTGATGAAAAAACAAACTTTTGATAACTTTTCATCACCAAAGTGATGAAGTTCACCAAATATGAAGTCAATCAGATGAAACCCTAGAAGTTCATTCAAATATGAGGTGTGAAAATTGCCACAAATGGCTGACGCAAATCAAAATGTCTGGCTTCTTGTTGAGTTTTGGGCAAGGGTTCTTCAGGCTTCTTAAAGCATCTTGGCATGTTCTCTGAGCCTACCAACTTTCATGCATAAAGGTGAAGCACACATTAGCAGCTCAGTTTTTGAAAAGTGTGAGGTGGTACTTCCAGTATAGAGATTTCCACCAGGCCTGACGTTTGTGATGAGTTTTCAAACATTGGGAGGCCCTCAAAACTGTGATTCATCCAAATTATAAACAATAGAAATAGAAATAGGGATCCCATACCCCTCAGTGCACACCCCTAATAACTTCTATAATAGTCTTTATCATCTAGAATAGATTGTTGTATTGTGACCGAGAGATTTACCTCTAACTCCTGGAATTTAGTGACAGGTGTACTCTTGATATCACAGGTGAAAAAGTCAGACAAGTTTTTGGTTTCTTTGACAACCATGATGCAGCGGTGGGGTTTCCCTCCATGGATACCATACGCTGTCAACTCTGCTGTGGTCATCTCCAGTCTGTCTGCCTTCTTCTGCAATGAAAACACAAACCAACACTTAGCAAACACTTAGCCTTTGTCCCTTACAATACAGGTTAAATGTAGGCTGAGACAATGAATGAATGAATGAATGAATGAGAGAGGACAGACAACCAGTGGCATGTGGGCTGTAAACAGTGAGCAACATCTAAGTTTTCTCATGTATAATAAATGAAGCCTCATAAATCTTCTTTGTGATGTTGGCTGCTGTTCAGTCCAGTCACTGACACTTAACATTGAAGTAAAAATTGAATAAATGAGTGAACAGCGACAACAGTTCTTGACAGGAGCATGGAAATGCCAAAACTATAGGTGTGTGTGCTATGGGTTCATCAGGTTATAACAGCTTATAATAGTCTATAATTCTCTAACGTTATCTATCCCCCCTCCCATCATGACCCAGAGGTTACTAAAATGTTTTACTTTTCTATCACTGCCTGTGAATCAAAACACTGTGATTGCATGTGATGGTCTGGGAGACTGTCTTTGGGGACTAAAATGCTGGTGGTTCTAGAGATAATGGGAAGACAAGATGTCTCAGCTGTGTAGGAACACTTTATATTGAGCAACAAAATCACACCAATACTATAAGTTTGATGGTGTAAATGGAGAAATGTCTGAGACCCTTCAGGTCGTTCTGGGGATGTGAAATGTAGAGCACTGTTAATAACATATTCACCTCTGATTAACTAAGAAGTCTGCTGAGTCTGCTTACCTGCAACCTTCCTCCACCTTTGAGCCTGACTATTCTACACCATCTGTGCATGTGTGATGACAGCATTCATTACCTCTATAATGATGCGTACGTCGTCTCCTCTCCTTGTGGATGTGAAGCTGGTGAACTCAGGGTCTGGATAGTAGGCGATGCTTGTGGAGCAGGACACTGTTTGATTGGCTACTTTCAAAGACACTGTGCTGTTCAGAGTCTCCTGAGTGCGTCTGGCTGCAGGTGAGTCATAGGTGAGATTCTGCAGAAAATTAAAGGAACGTTATGTGTCAACATGATCCATGTCAGAAGTTTAGAGACATTTAAGTTGAAGTAAATGAAACTCAAACGATTTCAGACAGGGGATGTTGACTAGGATTAAATGTCTTTGAAATGTAAAATGTATTTTTACCTAGGTGTAACCAGGGAACAATACTCTTGTAATGAGATACGGCTCAATGTATGAAACTATGAAACCACATGACAATCTGGTTGATGTAAAATATCAGAATACTAAAGGATATATGATGATGATGATGCCACAGAACATGATTATAATATGCATGTTGTGATACAATGTGACACTGTAGTGTAATGTAGAATGATCTATCACATAATCAACCAAAGATGTTTGATCACCAGACCCACCTCATAGCTGCTGTTTCCAGGAAGTTTGATATCCTGCGGGGCGTGGCTGTGTGTCACCCCCTCCACAAAGTCCAGATGAGAGCCAGTGAGTGTGATCCTCCTCTTCCCACTGCAGGACACACAGCAGCAGCCAATCAGAGGTGTGCACATTGTGTGCACATTTAATACAATCACTCTACAATTGTTGGGAATATGTTATGAACAACCAGTGGTAATCACTAATTAGTCTTGTCCTGTAATATGTTTCCAGAATATTTAATAGATATCAACTTATAAAACTAGCAAAACCCTCTCTGGTTCATTATGTAACAGATAATGCTAATTTACCAATGGCTATGGGAGCATTTGTGTTTTCTATGTAGAAGCCCGTGAACATGATCTGAACTTGTCCGTGTTAGTTGGTGAGGTACGAACAAAAAGGCAGAAGTGTCATTTTTGCTTGCTTCAGTTAAAAGGGGAAGTGGTGAAAGACGCTGCTTTTAGGAAGTTGTGCTTTCCCCTCATTTGACCCTCAACCCATAACTGTTACTAAGTGACTGTCACTGTGACCTGTGACCAAGAATACATCTCAGAGATATCTACTTGACAGCTCAAATTTCCACTTCCTGCTCTGCCTGTACACCTGTGCTACAATAGCATCCGATCAAATCAATCAGTCTAATTAGTTCTGATAATTTGGGACAATCAATCTTCCTTGTGTTCCCTCAAGACAGTGCTGCCACAACCTTCAGGTTATGTGATCTAATGATGTAATATGATAAGTTCATACACCATACTGATCTGCCATCTCACTGTTCTTCTCTTAATACACACACACACTTGAGTGCTGCTGGCTCTGATTTTACTGTGTAACACTGAAACTGTTGAAAACAGCAGATCTGAATGAGATCAGATTTTACACTGTGACAATTATTCAGTATCATGTATCATCTTTGTGTGTTTATTATTAGTAGTATTTGTAGATGTAGTATTAGTTGCATTAGTAGTAGTAGTAGTTGTAGTTGTCATAGTAGTAGTTGTAGTTGTAGGTGTTTAAGTCATAGTACGTTATTTAGTAGTAGTACTTGTTGTTTTTTCAGACATTTAATCTCAACATGTAAAAGTAGCAGCAAATCAAACGTACCTGACCCAGGTGCTGGTGGGAGTGCTGCTGGTGCACAATGGCGCCGACTGATACGTGATGTTTTCATTGCCATGACAACTGCCATCTGGGAGGAGAGCACATACTTCGGCCGAGCCTTTACTGTCTGTACTAAGGATGTGGAAGGTCAGACTCACACCTGTGTTGTTCCAGACAGGAGATCTGAGCGAAGCACACACAGGAAGCTCATGAATGTTTAACATCATCACAACAATAACACAGAAACACTGTAGGCCATGTCAAGGCTTCAAACAGGATGTTGTCAGAGGTAAGTGTCCACTGAGCTTAGAGTATCACAGAGTGTCATCAGCAGGTTGAACAGAGACACAGAGAGACCAGAAGAGTCACAGAAAGGCAGAGAAGTGGAAGTCCTTTGGCCACATGACAACTTATTGACACATTTTTTGCTCTGGTATACCCACCACTGTTGTTAGCTTTTGTTTCAATACATTGATTGAGCTGAAGAAATGACTAGTCCATACTTCTACTTAAATGCCCTACTTTCATTATGTAATCACTGAAGCTTACTTACATAAATTTCACCCAAAAGTCGAACATCCCAAACTTTTTGTGAGTATTATATATAAGTTACTTTGGTCACTGTGTAGATGAGAAAATTGCAACAAGTGATGCAGCCCTCACCAGTCTCACTCTATTGCACAATATCTAAGCCATAACCTGAGATCAGACAGAGGAGGTGTTTAACACAGAAAACAGCAAAAAAACAAACTCTTAAACACATCACTCAACAATTACTCTGGAGAATTAGCTTACAATTATTAAATCCCTGAAGCAGGAATGCACTAAGCTTTAATTTCCACTTTCCAGTTTATAATCAGTTTAACAAACTCTGACCATGCAAATGGTTCTAAGAAGCAAAATGTGTGAGGTTTTAATTTTAAAGGAAACACCACATTATCCCCGAAGCTGATGAATCAGCAGCTGCTCCACTGATGATGAAAGTTTTGAGCCTTTAAATGATAAAATGTATCACATAGCTTTGATATTATGTGTGAACCTGATGTGAGCCTCAGGAAAGAGACACCCATTCATATGTATTGACTGGACAATCACTGTGATGTCAGTACTGGCAGTCTGTCCTTATAATACTGCTGTGTTTCTGATGTCTTACACATAATGTCAGTGCTAATGGGCTGCAAAGGGACTCACTCTCGTGGAGAGCAGGATTCAGTCAGGATCCTCATTCTGGTCACATGACTAAGGTTACGACCTGTCAACACTGCGTGGTTCTTGCCATGGAAGGACACGACACTGGGAGTGATGGAAAAGATCTCTGGCTTCTGACAGTAAAACACACACAACAATAATCATTTGAACATTTCATCCTCTCCTGAATGTAAAGAAGGTGTCCATGGAAGAATGTGTGGGAGCTGAGGTTCAGACTCACAGAAATGTTTGTCCCCAACATCCCCGACTGACACACACTGACCTGCAAGAGGAAGGAGGGGAAGTTCAGAAGGATAGAGGAGTTTCACTGTCACACAAAAGTATTATTAATATTCCAGTTTAAGTCAGTGTAGCTCAGACCTGAAGAAAAGTAGACAACACCTAGCCTGAGGTATATACCAGCACCATACTGTTTTATGTGCATGTAGTACATACATGCAGAAACAGACCACAGAGCATTTTGGTCAAACCAATGCTTGACTGAAAAGATGAACCGATGAAAGACACTAAGGCTGCAACTCTGAGCTCAACTGAGAGTCAAGTGAAGTGTGCTAACTTTAGCTTCAGCTTGAAAGGAATGTTTCTTTTATGTACTAACAGTAGTAATAAAATTCTGTCAAGACCATCATTCAGATTATCACTTGAGATGGTGATGATTTCTTACATGCACTAATATAATACAATACGGTACGATACAAATTACTTTATTAATCCCCAAAGAGAAATTCATTTGTCTAGTTTTGTGTAAATTATATTAATAAGACTTTATCTTCATCAGCTCACCACCTCACTCAGAGATATAGTTTGTGGGTTTTGATTGAGGCATTGTGTCTGACCTCTGAGAAGAAGAGTGTTCCCACTTCATTCATTCAGTAGCTGCACACTTCTGCAGTTAGATTATAAGCAGTAAAATTTCCCACACTCATCAATAACAGACTACTAGTGATTTAACTCGTGCACTCTGTGAGCACAACGACTGTGATATTATCTTGGAATTGTTAAGAAACATTTGCACAAAACCCTTCTGGACCCTCCTCATTTATCACCATTAGAATAGTGTAGATCACAGGTTACAGCTCAGCCACCATATGCACATAAACAAGATGCTGCTGTGTTAGTTGTGTATGTTAAATATTACAAATTATATTTCAAAAATGATTATAACATCATAAGTTTAGCAAGTGTGTGAAAAAAAGCCAGTGTAGCATTAAAGAAAAAAGCATAATTACATTCCTCTCCCCTTGATTGGCCCAGGTGCAACGGTTAATGCTCCAGCCACATCCAGCGCTGATACACTGCTGACACCTGAGAAGAAAACAAACAGCACAGCAAAGACCTATGTGTGATGGTTGTGAACAGAAAAGTATTAGTTGTTGTTATTAGATATCATTAATCCACAGTAAGTGTGGTCATGAGGTGAAAGCCGTGGTGGACCCACAGGACAGCAGTCGGTGCTCCCATGATGTCAGAGCAGGTGGTCAGCGTCAGTCGTTCCAATAACTCCACTGACCCAAGTCTAATTCTTACAGGGACTTCCAGACCTGACATACAAACAGTGAGAATTTTGATTAGAGTCAAATAGTTCTGTCATAATCTTCAGTGAGAGTACCTGTGTTTCCATCAACATAACAGCTTTATATCCACAGGTTTATCAGCTGGTGAAGTCAATAAAACTTAAGTTACTCCACAGAAAGACAGGAGTGAGCTGAATATTGTTGAACCTGCTGATAATTCATTACATAATACTGACCTTCAGTGGGAAGTATGCTGTCAGACAGTATGCAGGTACACTCTGGGAATGCTGGAGGACTGCCTGTCAAGGTACAACCAGACTCAGGGAACTGACAGACAAATTTGGACAGAACCTCGTTGCCCGCAGTCAGATGTGCCTGGACGTTTAGCATGAGCTGAGGAAGGTTGAGTTGTGAGTGTTTAAATCACAAATAACTGACACACAACTGATCAGAGATACAACCTTGCTCTTCCTCTTTACCTGGCCAGTTGGGGCCTTTGAGATATTATGGGAAATCATTTTCTGTTGGTGATCACCAGGAATGGATAACCAGTCTGAACCTCCACAGTTGTCTTCAAATGTGCAACTAGGAAAAAAATATAGTAGGCTATGTTAGATCAGGGTCGATGATGTCTACAGAGGTGTTAAAGGTGTTTAAATGTGATTAGAGCTGTTCTAAGACATCGGATGCAGGTGATTCTCTGACCTTGAATCGTTACACCACACACAGTCTGGATCCTGTGCAGACCAACAATCCTGTAGATTTGTGTGTGTGTTACACTTTGCCACAGGCACACGCACTATCTAGAACAAAACACTGACACTGAGCAACAGTATGGTATGGCTTTTAGAAGGCAGTGCAGAGTCTTCCTCCTTGAGTGTGTTACATGTACAGTGCACCTACCTGTTTCTGAAACGGCACATACACATGCTTACGATCTACTTGATCTAGCAGTATTTTGGGAAACAGTGGGCGGTCGTCGTTGGCCCTGTAGAGCACCGTGGGACAGGTGGTGCGATAGTCCTTATCCACAGCAAGCTGACAAAGACAACAAAGCTGAGGTCACGTTACTGACTAACTGAACTGCTGTTGGTAATGCTGTCTGGGTGGTTGGCTCGGTGGTTGTTAAATCCAATGAAAATATTCAAAGGCAGGTGGCTGGAAATGGGACACACAATGTTGCAAGGAGCACAAGGTGAGGAACGTAGCAGTGAGGGATCCAAGTACTGAGAGTTTGGTGAATGGAGTTTCTCCTGTGGAAGATCCCCAGAAGATGAGGCATGTCCATTACTCTATGGTGAAACCTGTACTGAACTTTTACCCACATTAACCCCCAAGAGCTGACCCTGAGACACAAACACACACCATGTGACAGGATCTGTGTGGTGACCAGGCCTCTATGTGATGGACTGGCTGACCAAGTTCCCCAGGTGAAGCCTGTTAATTGTAATAACCATCAACTGACTTCCTGCAGATCCCTGTGTGGATGCTGCGTTCTGGACCACCTGGGCATCACTGGTAACCCACTGTTGCTGCAGGGTGTGGGTTCTAAAGACAACTTATTTTAGGCCATCAGCCATCAGGATGAGTATGAGTAGTACAGTATGTACTGTACTGTACTATTTTTGTTGACAATCTGTTGACAACTTCGTGCTCGTGTTTGTGTTGTGTGTTTGTCATCCTGTGACTTCCACTGTGTGGCTTCACTTTACCATTTACTAGTACACAGGATATGATGTACACACATTTTGTGCTGCTCGTGGTTACACACACCCATGATGATTAGTGATGATTAGTAAGTGTCTTCCCTATTGCGATCACCTGGCCACTCACCCATCTCAGGAATATATTTGGAAACTAGAAAATTTCCTCTGGGAAATTTTGAAAGGGCCACCGGGCACTACTGCCGGGGGTACCATCTCTGTCAACATGGGAATCAAACCCACGAACTAATCAGACAGACACATGATTATCTTTCACTCAGGAGTGATATTGAGGAGCTGTAATCACATTAAGTCACCTGTGTGTGTGTGTGTGTTTGTGTGTGCATGTGTGTAACTGTAATCACATAAAGTTACCTGTGTGTTTGTGTGTGTATGTGTGTGAGGAGTGCACGCATATGCGTGCATGTGTGTTTCAATGCAAAATGTTTAGCAGTTTTTTGTAAGTTGTGAAAAATTTGTATTCTGTAGAGAAAAGTAATAGCACACCGATCCTGATCGAGCCACACTTTTTGATATATAATTTCGATGAAAAATAAAAATAAGAAGAAACACACAGGATAACAAATGCAGCTATTTCATAGCTGTAGGGGCCAGTGCCTCGGTGTGTTGCCCTGTGGCCCTAATAAATCAAGAAAACAGAAACAAAACCCGACAGCCTATAACTCAAAACTGATTAATTATAGGTCTACACCTCACCCACAACTACAACATCCTAACAATAAAGGTATGGAGGAGACAGCCCTTTTAGGCCTCAGCTGAAGAGCTGGAAGAAATAAACTTGCAAAGTTTTTATGAACACTTGGAGGTGAACTCAGCATGAAAGAGCCTATTGTGTCTAGCAGAGGGTTACTGCAGCGTTCTCAGACTCCTGTTGAATTCTTCAGCCACGTGAGTGACTGTTTACAACCAGTGCATGCACAATATTTCATTTTCATCAGAGAGAAGGAAAGAAGACAGAGGGTGTTGGTGTTATGGAGAAGAGGCAGAGGTTAAACAAAGACAATGACTGACAGCAGTGTCTTGCTGCATTTACTCATATCACATAAAACTATATAAGTACCTTATGATTCTAATGTAGACTAAAGAATAAGACACAACTTCAAACTTTGTACATCATTGCCACCTTAAATTTAGTCTGCAGCCATGTTTGCAACTCCAGGTTTAAAAATTGTCTGTTATGAACAATATTTTCGTTTGAAATCATTTCCTCACATTGCACAAGGCTCTCAGTCTATTTCTAAAAAAACATGATTAAACAGTCATTTCTGTCAGGGCTCTTTGAGTTCATGTACAGATATAGATAGCCCTTGTGAAGGCTATCAGTCCTGATAATGAAATATATAGGTGGGTAGGTTTTTGGTTCAGAGCTTCTTCTACTCACCTTAATGAGCTGCCCATCCCTTGTTCCAATCAAGAAAACCATCCAGGTCTTCTTCCTCACTGCCAGCACAGAGGTCATGTGGTTCTTCCTGAACAGCACTGCCCTCGGCTTCAGGATCTTTAGCTGTCACACACAAACACTGATCAGTTGGATCCAAAGAACTTCAGTGTTTTCCTAACTAACTTGTAAGTCCACTGACTGAAGCCATACATGCCTACCATTCGCTTATAATATCATAACTTATGCACTGGTGATTAACTTCTATATGGATTTTACTTGGGCAATTTGAAGAAAATGAAATGAAGGTCACTTAACAAATGGACAGCTGTACTACAGCTTTGTCAGGGTTCATCACTGAGGAATCAATATTAGTGTGCACTGTACAGATGGTCTAACTGACAAGTGGATTGTTCCAGTGTCTAGAAGCTTCATGAGTTGACCTGTTACCTCGGTACCAGCTCGCTTGATATAGAGGTCTGGATCTACACCGGTCAGTCCGCTGAGGTCAGGGCTGAGCTCAAACAGTACCAGCTCGGTGTCGGTTTGTCCTGACACCATACTGAACACTCCGCTCCACAGCACCGGTGATCCCGGCCCGCTCGGGATCACCGAGGAGGCCACAAGTCTGTTATGTCCTCCTTCATCCTCAGAGACGCTGAGGACCGCGCCCCGCAGCGACTGGAGAGTCTGAATCTTGCTGGTTTTGCCCTCAAACCAAAAGAGACGGACTCTGTTTCTTGTGGGGACGTTGGACAGCAGATAGATAACTGAGCTGATCTGGAACCCGTCCACAAACTCCAGGGCTTCTTTAGTACTGAACTCCGGTGTACTGCCAATTTCATTGTACGAGAATATCCCTCCTTCCTGCTTTTCATCTGTGTTCTGAAGGTTGATAGTCTTCATGTCAGAGCGGCAGAGGTCCTTCAGGTCATCTGACTTCTTCCCCGGCTGCTCCTTCTCCCCGGCTGCTCCTGCTGCTGCTGTATCGCGGTCTGAATGTAAACCTCTCTGGACGAACCCTTGTCCACAGTCACCAGGAACGAGACGGACCCGCTGCTGTTGCTCCCCTGTGGACCCACCTGGATGTCCTCCCGATGCACAACTTTAGAGATATTCCTCAGGTCCAGAGCTTCGCAGTACCCACACCCATGATCGATCATCCCGCAGCTGATCAGTGTGCCATTCGAAACAAACGGCAGCAAAACGTTGACTCTGAACGTTGTGTTCCACCGCTCCGGCTCAGAGACCCGGTAAAACTGCACTTCATCCCCGCTCTTCAGGACTCCTCTGAGGTTCACACTCTGGACCAGATTCAAGTCGTGGCTCAGCTGGTACAGCTTCTCCTCCGTCGCGATGTAAAGCGAGCCGTTGGCTACGGCGATGTGACGGATGTCTCCATCAAGAGTAAAGTCTCCATCCGCCCCCCCACGGCACCGACCCGGTTCTCCCCAGAGTAAGAACAGCAGACCAGGCAGGAGGATCATTTTCTAGCAGCGGTGGCAGCTTTAAAGTGGCGGAAGCTCACGCACTGACGGCTCGCATGGCTCAGTGTCAGCAGGCTGGTGCGTTAAAGCGCAGTAAAAAGAGAAGTGCATCGAGTGGGAGGGAGCAGCCATCGAAAGGAGAAACGGCTTCTCCTGATGATCCAGACCACTTGTTCCACTGAGACCAGTCTTCAACAAAGTCTGAAATGTGTTAGTGAATCTCTGTCATAAGTGAGACGATGAAAGTGTAGCGTCTACACCCAACTCTTGCAAAAGCATATGATTAATAAATCCAACTCATATTCGTCTCAGGACCAAGAGCTTTGTAACGTTAGAACTCACTCAGTAGACTGCCAGATCTTCCACTTTTCAAAATAAAAGCTTGCGTCGTCTCTCTCTCTCTCTCTCTCTCTCTTTATTAATTCAACGGTAACTGCAATCTTGGTACCGGGTGAAATACAATATAACAGACATACAAACATACAAAGACTATAGTCTGAGTCTAATCATTACTATTATTTTGTATTGTGTTCCAGCATATAGGCTATACAAAGCCTCTGTGTCATAATTATGTGTCAGGCTTTGTGTAGCTGTGCCTGGCACTGTTCTGTTGTGTATAGGCCTATGTGCCAATCAGTGATCGAATTTAATCATCAAAATGACAAAGTCAACACTGCCACATTTCCCAAAGAGACTGTAAGAGCTCGTAAAACGCGCTAAATGCAGGTACTCCACTTTTACAGCGAGATATCATCAGTCAAACTGTCAACGAGAAAATCAATTGACTGCATCAAGTGAGCGCCACTATGAAAATGAAAGAGGACTTTAAGACCTGGGTGACATCTAGCGTCAGCTTTGGGTAATAGTATTTTATTTGCTGATATAGCAAATATTTTTGGCTGTATTATGGCATACATGCGGCATTTTTGGCTTTCCTTTGGCATTAGGAAAGCCTTTTGGCTTAACTGTGGTATGATTAGGATTACCCATAATAGATAAGAAGATAAGGAGGCGCCAGCAATATATGGCTGAGTTATTACGATTACGATTACGAATTACTTTATTAATCCCCAGAGGGAAATTCATTTGTCTGTCAGCTCATCAACCATTTGCAGAAGAATGAAGAAGCTTGATGGCTGAAGGTACAAAGGATCTTCTATATTTCTCCGTCCTGCAGTGAAGAGAGAGGAGCCGTCCACCACCGCTCTTTTCTTGGTCCATCAAGGTGTTATGAAGAGGATGATCTGAGTTGTTCAGAGTGGCCTCCACCAGCATGTATCTCTCCACCACATCCTCAGTGAGTCCATCAGGGAGACATGACTGAAGTCAAGTGCCTCAGGATGTTTAGTCTGTATCCTAGCAACGACTTCATGGAGAACTTCACATGGAACTTCAGCAGTAGCCATTGGTGGGATGTACACAAGTATTGTTTTGATTTGAAAAAATGTCTGCTTCCTGAGTCTTCACCTATATCTCCAGCTCCTCATCACTCTTGTTGAGCAGAGAGTTGATATTTTGCATGATGACTGACGGCAGAAAGGACTCACAGTACATCTCCACTTCCAAGCCTTTAACCTCTGCACCACCAGCACAGCAACCATGAAAGCACCTCTTCATCCAGCTGGAACAAGGTGGCATCCTCCAGACTTGCTCCATTTTCAATGACAGAAGCTCCTCTCCTGAAGAATCTTCTCTCCCCACAGAAGTGTCCATCAGTAGTTGACAAAATACAACAAAAACATACAAAAACGCAACAAAATAAAGCAAAGGTTGAGTAAAAACTCAGAGCTACCAGACTTTGCTGCTCCCAGTTGAAGCGCATGTTCTGGAAATGGCATGTCTGGTTAACCAAAAGACTGGGCAAAGACCGGGATTAAGTATAGGGATGGTATGTTTGGCAAAACAGAAGATTGGGGAAAGAGCAGGAACAGCTGATTCCATATATGGATGTGCTTTGGCATATTTCTGTACAGCACAAAGAATCACTGCACAAAGAGCAGGAATTTCGACCCAGAACATAACCCTACTTCATTCTACAAGCGTGATCAACACTGAGGTATGTATATTAAAATATTATAGTATTATTGCAGATTTTCGTTTGAGCATTTCAACTTTCTTTCTCACCTTACCTCCACCTTCACCAGTGGCTGTAGTTTCTGTGTGCACACGGCCCTGCAGTCTCATGCCCTTTCATGGGCATTGCTGCAGCGTTTACCTATGCTAATCCTATGTTAATTAGGATCACCTGGCACATGCTCTCAATTTATGAGGAGATGGCATTCATCAATGTAGGAACACAGCTGCGAACAATTCTGCGGTTTAAGAACACGTTGATGAATCTGATGTAGATTGTTCTTAAGAAGGTTCTTAAGAACAGCTTAAAAAAGAATCTTAGATTCTTAATGTGGCAAAGCGGAGGCTGAGGATGAGTGAGGGTTGCCGAACAACGCCACCTGGGGAGTTTCACCCCAGGAAGTACTTACCGATTTTCAGGGAGGTTAGAAAGGTCACACAGGTTTGAATCACCACTGGGCAGGAAACAGTGTTCAAAGTATAAAAATATTCTTTGTTGTACAAATTTCTTCTTAAAACTCAATGTACCAGTCTGTGTTAAACAGCAGGGCCAAAAAAGGGGGGATGGACAGGGCTGGGCTTGCCACGGCGGCCCATAACCAATGAGGGGGGGAAACCAAAATAATAAAATTATCACCAGTGACACTGCACACACACGCAACTGAGAAGTGAAGAACCCGCCACCAGGGATTGGGTCGCTGCTCTGGGCCCACAGCACCTGTCCACAGGGAGAGAGGGAGAATTAAAAATGGCCTCACAGACTGGACCACACACACACACACCATTAAAAGTAATCTGAACAAGAAACCAAAATAACCCAAAATAATAATTAAATCTTCCCAAAACAACTGACGGCAGAAAGGACGGGTATGCTGAACTCAAACTTAAAGCTGGGGTTGGTAATCCTGTTCAGAAACATGTTTTGTTATACTGGGTGAAATGGTCCTTCTACCTTCTGAGTAATCAATACATTATGTATCAGAAAAAGGAACTAAAATAATCAGTCCTCTGTGGCAGCTGCAGGACTGACAAAACTCCGACCAATCCACGCTCCTTGGTGCGAGGAGCAAAAACCAATCAGATACCTTCATGTCTAGTTCTGTATCCGCCCCCCTCAATCCTCTGACGCGTGTGCACAATCTTCACGTGTCGCTGTTGCCAGAAGAAATCAGCGTACAGTTACAGCAGAACGGATTTCATGCTCATTTATGAGCAGTGGCTGAGAAAATACAGCCCAGTTACTACTTCCAGCGTTACTTGTAACGGCTCGCCCCGAGAAAAAGGCAAGGAAGAGAAAGCTGGAGGCTGAAAAGGCTGCTAACAAAAAGGCTCTGGATAAAGCCAGACGTCAAACCAGAGTAAACATCGGTGTTGCTTTTGTGGAGACAACTGAGGGATTTGAAGTGATGCTGAGGTTGCTCTCTTTCTGTTGGACAGGTAATTATATGCTTTGCTTCGGGGAGGATTTGTTATTTTTATGAAATGTGTAACTTTTGCTAACGTAGCTACTTTTGTAGCTTGTATTAGCCTAATGCTAATATTAGCTTCTCTGTGGGTTTAAAACGGGTCGGTAACGCTAGTGTTGAATAGATATATATATATATATATATATATATATATATATATATAGCACTCCTCCTGCCACTTCTCATTTTCGTGAGGTGCACGTTCCAGTTTGTGGGGGCGTAGCTTGGACGTACACACTGACGGGAGGGGGAGGAGGGGGGTGGAACTCAGAGGAGGTGCAATTTTCAAATCTTGCTAGCTCTCCTGCTAGCTCTCCAGGATTACCAACCCCGGCTTTAACTAAAGAAACCCCCCAAAAAAAGGAACAACCACACAAATCCAGAACCAAACCAGAACAAAAGAAAAGCCAAGACTGAACCAAAGGAAAAGAATCAAAACAAAAGACGAAGAAAAAAAACAGCAGCATCGTCCAGGGAGCCGTGGCGATGAATTAACAATGACATGGATCTCACCGGCGCCGCGTCACAACAGGCCAGGAGGAGGCACAACCACACCCACGAGGGTTTCCAGCGGGGCAACACGGCCCCACGGCCACAGTAGCCGGCCACACCACAGACAGATACACACACTACAACAGAAGAGAGAGAACCATAACCCGATGCACCCCAGGGCACACTGAATGAGAGGAAGGACAGAGGCGAGCATACCTGCTCTGATGCCAGTAAAACGTGCGCCAAGATGATCCGACACGCCAACGGCTCCACCATGGGTGTGGCTAGACCAGTATATAAAGAGGTGCGCAGCATCGCCCAGCAATCAGCGCACTGATCCATAATCAGTGTGGATGGAGCAGGGAAAAAACCATCGTGCCACATTAAGAAGATATCGGTGAATGAGGCCCAGTGTTATCCGTCCAGCTCAGAGGAAGCTTGCTTTTGTAAAAATCGTGTTTTTGGTTCTTGTAGCTCATAGTCTATGCTACTACAATGAAAAAGAGGCATCATTTGTGTTTGAGCAACATTTCGCCTCTGACTTATTGATCCCAGAAGTTCGAATCTGTAAATATATTTACAACTTTACTGAACTTAGAATAACATTTCAATGCGCAACACTAATTGATAATATATAAACAGACATTACAGGAAAAAACATAATTAGTGGCCTACCAATAAATGACATAAGTGATCAGTTGCCTGTGTTCGTCTCTTATGAGAGGACTAGCTAATTATAAATAACAAAATCTCAGGATTTAAACAGAATGGACGAGGTTGGACCCACAATGCAGTTCAGTGAATGGATTTATTTATAGAAGTGTGTGGTCAAATATCCAGTGAAGTGACAGGGCAGGACAGGAATCCAGGGCAGGTGAAAGAATCCAGGTGGGGGGACCTGGGGAAGACAGACAAGAGGTGGCTGGGTGAGGCAAGGCTGGGGTCAGGCAGGTGGCAGGGCTAGAAAGCAAAAGCAACAGCGTTAGTCTGATGCACCAAAAACACAAAGTATATGAGAATGAGGCTGAGAGCGTTACCACAAAGGTTGAAACAATGAACTGGCAGGGTGAGGAAGGTGAGCCCATGCTATAACATTGCAACACAACACAAACACCTTACATGAAGGGAGGGGAAAAACACAGGGAGAGACAAGGGCTACACACATACCAACAACAAAAAACAGAGGAATCTCTGACTATACTCAAAAGTGATCCTTTAACACAAAACTGGGATAGAGTGTTTAAAGAAACTGATGTGGATGCTGCATATGAGGCATTCTTCTATACATTTAAAGCACTGTTTGACATAAAAGAAAAACATATTGTATAGACAGTTCTAAACCATAGAACTTTTGAGGCAGAAAGGAAATCCAAAACTTAACTTGTATCACAAGGACACGTTTAAAAAGAATATTATATAAAACAGAAAACAATAGGCAAGGCAATTTTATTTGTATAGACCAAGAAACACTTTGTCTAAAGGGCTTTACACAGCATCATAACAACATTCTCTGCCCTTAGACCCTCACATTGACTGAGGACAAACTCCCTCAGGGTGAGCAACAGAGGAGGGATCCCTCATCCAGGATGGGCAGAGGTGTAATAGATGTTGTATAAAGACAGGAAAACAGTTTACAACATGAAATATGGGAAAACATGGAAACAATATCAAAGGTATGAACTGTAATATGGACAAAGTGGTTGACAGTTTTAACAATTATTTTGTGAAAATTGGGCCAAATCTGGCAAAGAAAATCATCAACACAGGAGAGGAAGATGAGAACAGGGATGGAAATCCAAATTAAATTGTTCTGCAGTAAATAAGAAAGAAATCATAGATAGGCTACTCTCCACAAATGTAAGAGTAAAAAAAATCTACTGAGTGGAATGAAATAGATATGATTGTGGTTGTGAAGGAATTATTAAGCCACTTAAATTTGTAATTTATCATTTCATACTGGTTAATTTCAAAATAAAATTAAAACTAGTAATGCCTTTATAGGAATCTGGACAGACACTATTTCACAAATTACAGGCCTGTTTCTTTGCTCTCTCAATATTGAAAGATACTGGTACTGGGGGGTGGGGGGGGGCTAGCGATGCGAAGAGAGTAGGAACGCAAGAGCGGGGCTCTACAGAACAAACATAAAACCGAACATTTTTGGGATAGTGGAGGTGACAAAAACAACACACAACTGAAGAAGGAATGTCATTATGTTACTTCTGGGCAATAACACCCGAGAACAGAAGGACTTTGAGATCCAGTACTCAGAAAACTCAGACTCAACCTGCGGCTGCTAGCGGAGCGGCTAACATGGCGGAAGACGACACAGACGCCCCGATTACCAAGATAAGTGATGGGATGTTTGCCAAGCTAAATTCCTGCTTAGACACAAAACTTGACCAAATACTCAAGTCAGTGAACTCTGTGTGCGAAAAAATCAAAGTCGTGGAGCAAAGGGTAGTAAACTGAGGAAAGAATTTCTGACCTCCAAGACACTGTGTCTCAGCTCCAAGCCCACCTTGACCAGATCGAGGCTCGGCTGAAAGACGCCATTAACAGGTTGGAGGATCAAGAAAACAGGTCAAGACGTAACAATTTAAAGATTATTAATCTACCAGAGCGCACTGAAGGGGATAACCCCAGGGACTTTTTCGAGACGTGGCTACCAAAAATCCTGAATCTCACGGTGAAAAACGATTGGATCAAGGTTGACAGAATACACCAGACCCCTGCTCAGCGGCGCACGGATTCAGCCAGACCGAGGACCATATACGTCCGTCTCCACAACTTCGTGGATAAACAGAAGATTATGCAAAAGGAGCATGGGCGAGATCACCGTCTCCGGGAGCCGCATCCATTTCTTCGAAGACTTTTCCCCTACGGTGGAGAAGAGAAGATGCGAGTTTGCTGAGGTGAAAAAATCTCTCCAAGCCCTGGGGGTCGAGTATCGGATGTTATTTCCAGCTACGCTATGTGTCGCATCGGACAACAAGATACAACTCCTCAAGACTGTGGCTGAGGCACGGAGGTATGTTGAGGAGATGCAAAAAGAAAAGGGATAATGGTTAAATGCATCTTAATTTACAACCAAGATGCTAACTTTTGCCTGGAATGGTTGCCTAATTGAAATATTAAAGGGAGGTTAATGCAACTATCAGGTTTATAAATTGTACCATGTCAAGCAGAGAGCTATGATGACCATTTTTATTTCAATCTTTCTTTTGAAAAGAGGTAAACCAGTCACTTGTATTGCTTTAATATTAACATTTTTTTTTCTTATATCTAACTGAGGGTGGATAAGTAGTAAGTGTTTTATGAACCCCTCTTTTCTTTATTTTGTTGTTTGGATACATAAACTGGTGACCCTTTGCTATCCCAGGGAGACTAGTTATAAAGTATAGAACCTGGAGAGCCCTATCTCATCCTACCAGTGATTTGCAAGGTGTTTAGAAGGGAGAAAGTTAGGTTAGAGACCAAGAAGTCTTACATGTGCCCCATAGTGATGTTAAATTCACAGCAGGTGTGTTCAGTTTTCTTTGTTATTGATCTTGTAGTTTGTGTTGTGTTGTTTTTCTCCACCACCAGAGAGACGTGTCTGTTTGATCCAGGTAGAACAGGGTCAGATAATTAATATACTTGGAGTGATACCAGAGGGATAGTGCTCATTAGCGACAGAATAAGGAAAGGGTAAATGTCAGACCTAAATAGCATTAAGTTTTGCACATATAATGTAAAAGGGATCCATCACCCAATTAAGCGGAAAAAAATTAAGTTTCTTAATAAAGGACAAGGTGTAGATAGCTTTTTTACATGAAACCCATTTAATAGATAAAGAACACATTAAGCTAAAATGGGATTGGGTTGGCCAGGTTTATTACTCGTCATTCTCCTCCAATAGCAGAGGAGTCGCGATTCTGATTCATAAGGCCATTCCATTTGTACTTTGTTCATGTAAGTAAGATCCTGAGGGCAGATACATCCTTGTCCATGGTACAATTTATGGTATGCATATCACAATGATGAACATATATGCCCCTAACCCACCTCCTCCTTCATTTTGGACCAAGGTAGTAACAGAACTGGAGGAGTATAGATGTGCTGTTACATTGTTGGGGGGTGACTGCAATTGCTGTCAGGATGAGAGCAAGGACAGGTCCCTAGCAGATAAACATAGAAAAAGGAACTCAGACACCTCCTTAGCTAAAATGTTAAACGACATAAATCTGATTGACATATGGAGAGTTCTGAACCCAACAGCTAGGGACTTTACATTTTACTCTAATCCACACAAATACTACTCTTGAATTGACCATTTCTTTATACCACCACATATTACAGGACAGGCGGTCTCATGCAATATAGGGTCTATTCATATTAGTGACCATGCCCCAGTTTATTTAGAGATGGTTATGAGGGATAGTGTCCGAGGAAATGGTGATTCCCTTCATATCTTCTCAATGACAGAGATTTCAGGAAAAAGATGAAGGAGGAGATGGGATTATTTTTTGGTAAGAATGATAATGGAGATACAAATCCGGAATTTTTGTGGGAAGCTGCAAAGGCTTATGTCAGAGGAGTTGCCATTTCATATATGGCACGGCGTAAAAAAGTGTTGTCGCTCAAGCAAAGGGAACTGGAAGCTCAGTTAAAAACAGCAGAATCTGCTCACAAATCTAATCCAACTAGATCATATCTTATTAAAGTACAGACCGCTAGAGCAGCGTTAAATTTTTGAATGAAGTTTTGAATGAAAAAGCTTCCAGATCACTGTTTTTTCAAAGGCAACGACTGTATGAATATGGGAACAAACCAAGCAGATATTTGGCACGCTTGGTCCACCGACCACATACGAAAGCAGTGGCAAATTGACTTGGAATGTCAGATAGAAGAGGATACTTGGACAACAAAAAAGATACTAGTACTACATGCCTGATAGATTAAACAGGTTCATTGAAAAATATAAATTGCTCCCCAATAGTCAGTATGGATTTTGGAACAATAGACCAGCCTCACATGCACTAATGGATCTCATAGAGGAAATGTTGGATGGACCACAATTATGGCTGGATGATACAGCAAAAGATGGACAAAGGCAGGTTCCAGGTGGCAAAAGATAAGGACATTTATTCATTCATGGCAACAGCAAAGAGTCAACCACCCAGCCACACACATGTTGTAAAATGGCGCCTTAAATAGAGTGTCACAGCTGATTGGTCTGGAAGCTTCCATCTACTAGGGTCCACTGCTCACCAACATGAATAACTCATCATTTTCTATTCCTTTTATCTATACACACACAAACAAAAACCTATTTACACACCAATTTACATTAACTATCAGTGAAACAACCATTCAAATCATCTCACATGTTACATACTACACAAACACACATATCCATTCCCCCCCACCAATTTGCAGCCAGAACTATAACACTGGTGCCAGTTTCCTGGGGAAGCCTTTTACCTGCACCCCCTGCTGAGGACAGAGACCGGTGAGTACACACTACAACTTTTGTTTCCTCCATAAGCAACACAACACACATCAAACAATACATCATTACAGTTTAGCAGTTTAGCTTATGATTCAAATAATTCATATATAATTCCACTTGCACATTTAATTATTTTATGTCCTTTTCCCTCTAGGTGAAACTGTGCGGCCTACACAGCTCCTCCCCAAACAAACACAAATCTGCAAAAGGACAATAAATATGGTGATAAAGATTCAATAAGTTACTTATCCATACAAAATGTGCAATAAAGCAATGTTTTAAAATTTATTGTGCAAATATTCAATAAAGTGCTGTTGCTTCTCTTAAAGTGCCTGCACAATTATTAAAGTGCATATTTACTCGTACCTACTCAGTCTAAAGTGCATGTGCTATGTGCAAAGCCAAGTGATGATACTCTTCGTCACAGGAAATGAAAAAATAACTTACAATAAAAATATTCAGTAGATATATTCATAGACTTACAAAAAGCATTTGACATGATTGATCATATTATTACTAAAAAAATGCCATATGGTATAATGTGTATGGGTCATTGATGGGATGCAACTCATTGTCAAGTGGTGTAACTGGTATTTTTTCATAAAAATCTGACTATACAGTACAAGAAATCTGGACTCAAATGTTGGATGAATGTAATTCACTTTTGCAATGCAACACTATGTTTCTTGACAAATCTTTATGTAATTTGTCACATTATATATATTTTTTTAGGATATGTCCTGCTCAGTGTTGCCAAAATGCATTAAAATTCAAATATAGAAAAACAAAAATCTATTTTAATTGAATGGTTTCAGAAGAAAGTGCACTTAAATCCATTGTAGGTGGATCAAATATTTAATATTTATCCATTTCACATTTCCAGGAGCATTTAGTTTTAAAGGTTCGAAGGCTCTCAGGTTCAAATGCCATTTCAAATGACGTAACACCAACATGAATACAAAATATACATTTTAACAAATCTTTTAAATTTTTAAAACAATATTTCAAGATATTTCTGAATTGCTCATCTTGCCAAACCCTCCTAGAAAAACAAATAAAGAAATATCTTGTGGTGTCCCACAGGGGTCAGTATTGGGACCAAATTTATTTTAGTTATACTTCACTGATATACAGTATGTTAAAAAATAAAATTAGGTGTAAATAAAATTTATGCTCTTGCAGATGATACAAATCTGCTCGGGGTGGACTAACAACCTAGCTGTTCAACGTCATTTCAACAGGCATATGTTTAAATATACATTTAGATGACGTTAAAAAAACTGCTGACATTTAGAATGGTTCTGCCTGACCATATTTCAACGTTGATTCAATGTCATTTTGCTATCTGGGTACTGTTCTTTCACTTTTACACCAAATTAAAATTTATTTTAGCCTTGATGGCTATGTACCATTTAGATGCAGCGCTCGGAGTGCTTCGAGTTGAAATCTGTTCAACTTCTGTTCAACTTTTAGAACAACGTAGTGCTCCTCAATGTCACAGACAAATGGTGTATATTACACTTTATTGTAGTATTTACATTAAACAAGGCAGGAACAGGTATGTGTCAGAGGACTCATTTTGTAACCTAGCAACAGCAGCATTCTGACGAGAGAGAGAGCACGCTGTACAAGTAACATTGAGAACGCTGTCAGGGTAAAATCACATTTGGTAGACATGACCCCTTAGACTTCTATTAGATGAGAATTGCTCAGTGGGGGGGCGAATTTAAGATGTGTAAAATGTTAAATCTAACACCACACTAATCATCTCTGAATTACATTTACTCATAACCTCTGACCTCTGCTCCTAAGTCATCCTGAGTGGGCATAAAAAACAGCATTTAGTCCAACCTCACATCAGAAAGGTTATGTACCCATATATAAATGAACAATTAGCTTCTGCGCTGCAGCATCTGTGCGATCATATCTAATTGACCCCTCTTTCCTGTGTTGTTGGATCTGCAGGAGCAGCCCAACAGTCATTCCTGATGTCCAGCCCCAGGTCTTCCATCATGGTGTTCATCTCAGCAGTGAGCCTCTGCTGTTTGTGTCGGTAGGCAATCACCAACGCTGAAAGACAAAACAGTGCCGACAACCATAGAGAATTACACCTTTGAATAGTTCTGTTGTCTGAGACTGAAGCCCTCAGGACAGCTATACCTGTCACTCCCACAGACCACACTGAACTCACAGTCATCTCATTCGATCAGTCTCTCCATGATGATCTTATTAACTTATTAACAGATGTAGCATTTAGTTATTACACCTGTAATGCATTGTTGTTGTGAGTTTGCGTTTGCCTTTGGGCTTCTGTAGCTGCCTATCTGTATGTCCCTCACTACGCTCTGTATCTCCATGTGTGTGTGTGATCGTCATCATGGTGTCTCTACACGCAATAGACACCACACAAGTATATTACATGGCATCAGAAGTCTGTCAAGAACAGTACAAACTGCCATGAATACACAGTTTGATCACCCCAGGATGGAGTGGGATGCAGCTGATTTATGTTAAGAATTTGAGAGGTTCTGCAGCCACATGAGTTTCAACTGACATGGTCCTCCCTCTGCACTAATGGCTAAACAGAGCGCAAGCTGGCTAGGAACGAGGATCTGCGAGTAAGGTGAAAAAGTATATCCGGCCCATTATCAACGACCCATAAGTCAGATCCCAGCAACGGGGTAAACAAACAACTCACACTTGTTATTCATTGGCTGCACCTCATCCAGTCCAGCCAATGAATAACAAGTGTGAGTTGTTTGTTTAGGAAAGCAGCCATGATGGCAGATTTTTATGATCTCAGCCATCGTGACTTGCCAAGGAGGGGGAAGTCCATTACCAGGAAAGAAATGGGCATCTATGCGACCTGCCCCTGTTCCTAGCAGGTGACAAGTAGGTTTTAAGGTGAGCCAAAGACGGTTGATCGCACTCCTTGTTCCGAGGTCATCTGTCATTACCATAGAAGACTGGGCCATTAGAGCGGAGACTGAGACCCAGGCCCCCTTGTCCAACATCAGTGTGTGACCTCACAAATGTGCTTCTGAAAGAATGGTCAAAAATTCCCATAAACACACTCCTAAACCTTGTGGACAGACTTCCCAGAAGAGTTGAAGCTGTTATAGCTGCAAAGGGTGAACCGACGTCATATTAAAACCTATCGATTAAGGATGGGATGTCACTTAAAGCTGGGGTTGGTAATCCTGTTCAGAAACACTTTTTGTTATACTGGGTGAAATGGTCCTTCTACCCTCTGAGTAATCAATACATTATGTATCAGAAAAAGGAACGAAAATAATCAGTCCTCTGTGGCAGCTGCAGGACTGACAAAACTCTGACCAATCCAAGCTCTTCGCACCGAAGAGCAAAAACCAATCAGATACCTTCATGTCTACTTCTGTATCCGCCCCCCTCTACCCCTGCCTCATACACGTGTGCACAATCTTCACGTGTCGCTGTTGCCAGAAGAAATCAGCGTACAGAGTTACAGCAGAACGGATTTCATGCTCATTTATGAGCAATGGCTGAGAAAATGCAGCCCCAGTTATTACTTCCAGCGTTACTTGTAACGGCTCGCCCCGAGAAAAAGGCAAGGAAGAGAAAGCCGGAGGCTGAAAAGGCTGCTAACAAAAAGGCTCTGGATAAAGCCAGAGGTCAAACCAGAGTAAACATCGGTGTTGCTTTTGTGGAGACAACTGAGGGATTTGAAGTGATGCTGAGGTTGCTCTCTTTCTGTTGGACAGGTAATTATATGTTTTGCTTCGGGGAGGATTTGTTATTTTTATGAAATGTGTAACTTTTGCTAACGTAGCTACTTTTGTAGGTTGTATTAGCCTAATAATAGCTAATAATAGCTTCTCTGTGGGTTTAAAACGGGTCGGTGATGCTAGTATTGAATAGATTATGCCGCTTCTCATTTTTGCGCGGTGTGCGTTCCAGTTTGTGGAGGCGTGGCTTGGACATACACACTGACGGGAGGGGGAGGAGGGGGGTGGAACTCAGAGGAGGTGCTATTTTCAAATGTTGCTAGTTCTCTTGCTAGCTCTCCAAGATTACCAACCCCAGCTTTAAGTCCATATCACAGTCAAGGCAGGTGAGTGAATACTTTTGGCAATATATTGCATCTTTGGTCGTGGCTCTAAAACGGTGGTCATACGTCACACTGTAAGAAAGGTTCAAGGATGGCTGTCATCGTCTTGCGACCAAAGATAACCTGAGAAAAAATTCTGATGGTGTCAGAAATTTAGGATGACTATCTGACAGCGTGACAGATGCTATGACTTACGTCTACTAACCAGCCAATAGAAATGCAGCAGGAAATGACACAATGGTCTCCGCGACACCAGCACTAAATCCAAACAAATGATCACTTGCCATAGAAGTTAAAAGAACAAAAAGAAGTCTGTGGACCTCCAAGAAAGAGGCAAGTTTGGTGGAGCTGTGGCAGCACAACCCTTGTTTCTTGGATGTTTCCTCCAGCTGCTATCATGACTGAGTGAAAAAAAGCAGTGGAACTGCAACTCCCAGGTGAGCAATCTAGCAGCTAGCAAACACACACATATGCACACACATTGACTGCATGCTGCACGCTGGTGATGTTGCATATTAATGTATGTCGTAACCTGTGATTCAGTAGTTATTGGTCATCGTACAGTCTGCACACATCGAACTTGACATTGTAACAAAGTTTATTAGATCCACGTTGCATAGTGTCATGCAATAGTCTTCTAAGAGTGCTAAAATAACACAGTCATTAGTGACTCTCAGTATCTTTCAGGAGGTCATGTATGAGCTTGGCATTAAGCAGATCAGCTTACCACCCGCAATCACAGGGGGCAATAAAGTGTTATCACCAAACCCCCAAAACAATGATTAAAACATATTGGTCTGCATTTGTTACTTTAAAGGTCTGTATCTGTGCAGGGTTCTTCCATTTGGAATAAAGAATGCCCCTGCAACATTTCAAAGATGAATGAATGAGGTGACAATGGGACTGGAGAATGTTGTGCGAAACATTATCTCATTATTATGTATGCAAATGCATGAAATTGACTATTAGGCTGAATCTGAATCTCAATGTCCATTTATTGTCTCTCTTCTCTCTCTCTCTCTCTCTCTCTCTCTCTCTCTCCCTCCCTATATATATATATATATATATATATATATATATATATATATATATATATATATATATAGGATAGAATAGAATAGAAAATACTTTATTGATCCCCAAAGGGAAATTCATTTGTCTACTAGCTCATCTACCATTTTCAGAAGAGTTAAAGATGGCTGTGGGTATAAAAGATCTTCTGTATTTCTCTGTCCTGCAACGAGGAGAGAGGAGCCGTCCACTACCGCTGCTCTTTGATCCTTTGATCTTGTGCTGCTCATTAATGTCCCAGAAAAACAGTTCCCCAACCTGTCAAACTGTGGCCTTTCTGTCAGGTAATCTGTGATCCAGGAGACAAAAGAAGAATTCACTCCTATCTCTTTGAGCTTGTTTTTGAGTATGTTGGGTTGAATGGTATTAAATGCACTTAAAAAATCAAAAAACATGTGTCAAGTATGGTTGAGGTTCTTGGGCTTGGCCTCCAGGAGGAGAAGGAGTAGCTTGGGGGATTATAATGAATATGTGCTTAAATGTGTGATTTATGCTGTACCCAATGGTAAAGATAGGGAAAGACAGTCATGTATGATTTACGATTTTGACTTATGGTAAAGTTAGGTTGAGACAGTCATAGGTGATTTTGGCTATTGTGAAGTTTGTGTTGAAACCCAGGATATTGTGAAGTTTGTGTTGAAACCCAGGATATTGCAAAGTTTGTGATGTGATGTCTGTAACCATCTGATGAAATGATGAGAGTGGTAGGGCGAAGGTCAAGGCGAATAGAGGTAATTGTAAACTGAGGGGGTACAGGCTGAGGCAGGCCGGAGGGGAAGAGGCCTCCGGAGATGATGGCGACAGCACCTGGCCCTTTGAGGGGGGGTTAGGTCACGGAGAGGTAGACAGGAAAGTACCTAACTCCCTACAAGAGGAAGGATGATAGACCATATAAGAGGTGAATCAAGGCAGGGGGATAGAGAAATTAATCTGTGCAACAGGAAGGGTGTTGACCCCAAGTATTGGTAGCAAGAGAAGAATCCACCTGAAAAATACTTGCTACCAGTGATTGGGTCTTGGGGATCCCCGCTCTCCCTGCCACTGGTGCTCCAACAAGGTACTGCACTTCTATTCAGGCCACAAGGTGATGCCAGTAGCTGCAGTTGACGTCCACCTGAAATTCAAAGACCATGAAAGAAAAGCAGAGCTGGAAATTGTGGACACTGTTAAAGAGAATGTGCACAGTGGCACTACAGCTGAGGCCCTTGACCTGATTGTTCGACTGGACACTCTGCTGGTTGGTGCTAACAGAATCAAGGTGAGCACTGCCACTGGATTCACTCCGAACCTAAACACACATGCACCAGTTGGACTGGAGGATTTTCCCTAACTGACACACACCACAGGCACCTTGCCAGGAAAATAAGATATAAGTTATAAGGTATAAGATTGATCCAGGTGTAAAGGGCGTCATGCATCCAGTGCAGCAACAACCAGTTGCACTCAGGGCTAAGATAAGTGAGAAGCTCAATGAGATGGTTACGGAGGGATACATTGTCAGCGTAGACTAACCAAAAGAATGGGTCTCCTTTGTGGTTGTTCTAACGGGTAAGGACAAAATTAAAATCTGCATAGATCTGTGTGACCTGAACAAGACGATTAAGAGGGAGCACTACCCTATACATATGTATTGTTGTTGTGAGTTTATGTATGCCTTTGGGCTTCCCTAGGTGCCTTGCCTACCTGTATGTTCCTCACTGTAACCAGTATCTGTGTGTGTGTGTGCTAAGCAGAAGTAAGCACAAGTCTAAAGTAATGCTGGCCTCATCATTTTGACTCTACATGCAATATACACCATGCAAGTACAACACGAAGACCTCTTACTGCACTGAACTTTAGTGATATCCCTGACTTTGGATAAAATGATAACTGTAATATAATGAAAGGGGTAAGGTTTGTCCTGTGCCTGATCAAATGACTGTGTACTTACTGATGATGATGATGGGTATCAGCAGAATGACAAGAAACTTCAAAATGACCATTGGTTGAGATTTTAGGTTCAGTCTTACCGTCCTATCTCCATACATAATCTGTGAGAAACAATAACCTCATTGTGTTTGAAGTGAGTTGTACACAAATACATGTTTAAGATTAGCAGCTGCTGCATAGAACAACATGTACTGCATTTTCATAATGAGTGTCAACTGTGATCACCAGGCAGAAGCAGAGTGACATGACAGGCAGACATCTGTCTGTGCATCAGATCACAGAAAGAAAATGTCACAGAAATTAAATGATTGTCAGTCAATTGTAACTTTTTTGAGTGGTATGCAGACATGGGAGAAGATTTGACAATCTATGACAAAAATAAACCCCCTTTCTCTTTAACTTGAGGCCTGCACTGCAGTCAAAAAAAAGTGACGTGATCAGCTGCCAGTCTTGGAGATGGCAGATAACAATCAATCATCAACATATAAACAGAGGGCAGAAATGCAACAGAAAACTGTTATGACACCAAATCTCTTCCAATTTCTAAAATTGTTTCAGCAAGTTCTGACACACATGGACGTACTTAGTCTGAACAGGAAAAGCTCTAGCTCAAACAGTCAAAGATATTCATTCATACACTCAGTTATGTTGAAGGTTGTATCTGCCTCTGAGGCCTCAAGGGGTTGAAGTCTTGTGACTCTTGTTACATATACTAAATATAGTGCATATCAGTGTGTGCTTGAGTTATAACAGTTTGACTTTTCAAAATATGCCATGCTGCTACACACACGCCCTCTCACAAAATCTGGAAAGACAGTTTACTTATCTAAGAAAAAGAACTTTGTAATGCCAGAAGCACATACTATTCATCTTTAATAGAAAAGAATAAGAACAATCTAAGTTCTTCTTTAACACTGCAGTAATGATTTCTCAACTTTCTTTACTGAAAAGATTGTATATATTAGAGAAAGGATTGGCAGTAAGAGACTACAGAATACAGTCTCTATAGAAGCACCTTCCAAACTTAGGGCATATTTGTCAGATTTAATTTCTGCTGTAACAGACCACCTTTTGAGTTTTATGCATTGCTGTTTCCTTTTATGTCCAGTAGAGGGCAAGCCTGTATTGCTAAAACAGTTAAATAAGTTAAATTCTTTAAAAACAATGGTTAAAATATTTGTAATGCATTTGTACATGATTCAAGAGTATAAAAACGTAGTTCATGATTTGAGTTTATCATAAAAATATGATTTTCATGTGTTTTATATGTTTATTGCTCATTTCGGAGCTCTCGGTTGTTATGTGCTTTTATTTTGAAGGCCAAGAACTTACGTATGTACTTCCTGTCTGTGAGCGCCGGGAAAAGGCAAAATAGAATGAGCTAACGGTGAGAGTAAAAGTGTAACGTAAACAAAGAAGTAACGGTAACGGTAAAGAAACAATGAAATGGTGAAGATGAAATAGCAACCCCCGAGGAGGTATAAGGTTCGTACTGCTTGCTTTCGTTGAAGCTAAGCTACGGTGTATTGTGTATAGTGCTTAGTGTAACGTGAGTGTAATCTGTAATGTGTTTTCTGTCAATGCAGTTCTCACGTTGGTTTCAAGTTAGTTTCAACGCATCGGTTTCTTCATGTTGGTGTTGAAATGGTGGAAAATAAACTCTGAAATCATCAGTCGAGTCCCAAAATCTGTCGGAGGGTATGCTACATCTGCTATTAGCTCATTTAAATCATCTACATATCTGCTTGACCCAGTCCCAACAAGACTGCTCAAGGATGTCTTTCCCTTAGTTAATGTGTCTATACTGAACCAGATTTTTCCTTAGTCACAGGTCATGTCCCACAAATCCCACTATAGTTAGATTTGTCACATCAATACCTGTAAATGCACAGTGGGTGAGCTACAAATATTCCTTGATTTGCACAGGTGTTTTGATATCCACAAATACAAATTTCTAATTTGTAACTTGTATTTTGTTTTTTACAAATACACGTGTATTTGCAAATATATTGCCTATTTGTAAATACACAATTTTCCATTTGTAAAAATGAAAAAGCTATTTGTAAAACTGAAAATTCTGTTTGTGAAGTGTGACTCTGCATTTGTGGATCACCAGTCACACACACACATCTCCTTCCTCAATGACGTATTTTTGAGACGCTTTTGCCGAGATCCACACACTGATCCACAAGCAAACAGCTTGTGATTCACAAAAGGCCCCGCCCTCCTAAACAGTAGGTGGCAGTGTTACTCTATGCATTCATGTAGCTACGGCTTTTCAGTTTTGATTTCACGGTAACTGTGGCCGAAGGAGGAGAGCAGCCACCATCCACTGTATAAATACCTTTCCTTGTCCTACATTAGAATAAAGCTAGTAGGCCCACATTTACTGTGAAAAAAATGTGACGCTACAGTATGACACAAGAAATTATAAATTGCAAATGTTTCTACGAAAATAGATTACCAAGTCAAAATAGGATAAACATAATTGATGTATGTGCAGAACATAATGGTGTTAATTAATGATCATGATCAAAGCTCAGATCACCCTGACTGAGGACCTGTCGCGCGAGGACAAAAATGTAGCAAGTGGTGAGAAGAAATTAAAGTGGCAAACGCGCGGGGGCACGCACAGTGTGTTAAAGTTGAAAAGCGTGGATTATGTGGCTCTACGGCTGCTTTTATCCGGCTCGAACAGCCAGTATGCCAGAGGTATATCGATGGTGTGTTGAAGTGAGACAATTTCGCATGTTTTATCTGCTGGCAGATGTGCAGCTAATAGTGGCAGTGGCAGTTTTCTCATCACTACCCGAGCCGCAACCTGCTCTGGAGCTGGGCCAGAGAGACAAATCTAACTCCATATCCCACAGGCCTTTAAAGGGATATTCCAGCGTAAATGTAAAGCCCTGACAAGTCGATTACCGAATGCATCAGTCTTCCTATCTGTTTCTAACAATAACTAGCGAGTGTTGACAGGGAAATAAATGGAGTTGAGTTGCTCTAAATATCACTGTCAGCAAAGCGTGCGTGCATTTTTTAAACTAAGCCTCTCTGGACTCCTTACTTTTCTACTGCATTCGGTATTTGACTTGTTAGGGCTCCGTAGTAGGAGGCAGCTGGAGGAGAATGGGTGTTCAACTTGATTGTCATGTGGCCAAAAATGAAGTGGATCCCAGTGGTGTCATTAGGCCTATTTTAGGGGGGCTGAAGCCTCTCTAAAATATTCTTACCCCCCCCCCCCCCCCCCAAATAATCTGGTGTCATGTGAAACAAACTGGGGGTGTCATATCCTCTCCTCTGCTAATTACAAAGATGTCTCTCCCATCACTGTGTGACGAAAACTTTGTGAACCAGCAGCCAAAGAGTAACAAAAATAAGCATCAAACAACAAAGGTAAACAACAAAGGTAAGTGCGTCTTACCTTGAAATATAATTAGTTTTCCAGTCTGGTACCTGAGAAAGGTCAAACACTGCCTGGACATATCAGTGATAAAACATCTCTAAAACTTGTTTTAGCTCTGAAATATGGGAGCTGAGCTCATTCACGTATGATTATCATAAGTGGCTAATAATATTAACTGTTTGTGAAATTTTGTGCTCGGCCATGCCACGTCCACTCACATCCTGTGCATCTCCTGGGGGCTAAGCCCCCTGTCCTTAAAACCTGGTGATGCCCCTGTTATGTGCTGAAGTCATGTTTTTATCAGTGGCACCAATTACAGAATACTGAAGCATATGAATAAAATAGATCCAGACTGGTACTGGCTACTAATGTGTCACACCACAAGCTCATATCAGAATAGTTCCTTTATACTGTACTGACAGGTTCTGTCAACCAACTTCTAAACTGTAATTCAGTGGCAAAGATGAGGCCAGAGCACAGGTGGACTGACCTGAGGACTGCCAGCTCAAACCCATGTCAGACTATAGGCTGTCAAAAAGTAAAGATCTTACTGTCTTCATGGGAGGAGAGGAGACAGAGGATCTCCTGAAGCTCTCAGTCCTGCAGTGAGATGAGATGTCGGCTGCTGCAGCTGCTTCTCTGACTTGACACAAAGTTGTGTGGTTGGTGTTGCCTCACATGTCCTGCATCTTACATTGCACATCTCTCAACAACAACAGTCCTGGGTGTGCCCAGATTCCTGTCATTCACAGTTCTTGCATTTTAAACCAGCTTTCCAGTCTCCTGGTTGAATTCTGATGTTTTGGGTAATTATCTTGCTGTGGGATTTTTCCCACAACTCTGATTTCAGCCATAACTCCTGCAGTACTATGATCATTATTCCAATTTAGAAGGTGTAGTGACACAGTTTGCTCCAAAACTCAGCCAGAAGCAAACTGTCAGTAATACATTCAACATTTAGTTTGGGCCTGCAGTTGGAGGATCCAATACCAGGATGAGAGGTCATCACAAAAATCATTACGAGTCTTTGAGAAATTCACTGGAGCTGATTTTTTGTCATAAGAGATTAGCAAATAACAAACTTGCAGATAGCTCATTTGATTCCAGTTGTAAATGCCAAGGCTTGTGGGTTAGTGCTATTATTCAGATGTGCTGTTCAGTGACATGAGAAAATGATCTTTCTGGATTAAAATGAGGTTACAAGTCTCAGTGTTACCTTAGAGTCACATGTGTGCCTCAAGCTGCACAGGAACATAGTGACAGCAACACTATAGAAGCAGATGAAGTGCAGCCATTTATAGAGCTACACACTGAAAGATTCATTCATGCCTTCATTTAATTTCAAACCAATTCAATGGCTGTTGTGCACATTAGTTTTAGCTCCTGTGGCATTTAACATTAATCTTAAAAAGGTCCTTGTCCTTACACATGAAGCCATTAATAGGCAAGGACCAAGCTACATTGCTAAGGCCCTGATTAACTAATACATATCAACCTCCTAGAATGGTGAGATCATCTATTAAAGGTACACAGAAAAAGTAAAATTGAGCCAGATATATAGGAAGCTTGAGAAGCTATGGGGCAGACAGATCACAGAGAAGGAGCTCACAGTGATTGTAACAGAAAGCTCCTCATGCACCTCATTACTGCATGTGTCATTGTACAGTCTTCATCGTGCCCACAGATGTTGGCTGGACAGTGAATATAGAGAGGCAGCCCATTGGGCATGGTGAACATCTGCATGGAGAATCTGCTGCTCTGTTCCTGGCCATTGACGGAGAACCAGTGGAACATGTTGGCAACAGGACAACTGGGCAAGAGACGACCACATCCATCATCACTGTCACTCAGAGCAGCTAAAGCAGATAACATATTAAATACACTGAAAAGTAAAAGCCAGTGACGCTACTGTTAAAATGTGATTTGACACGAGTCTCCCAAGGCATTTTGCAACCACTGGTGTTGGTGCAGTGGGTCTGTAGTCGCAGTGGTTACTAAGAGTTGAGTTTTTGGGGACTGGGATTATGGTGGATGATTTCAACAAGTTGGGATGGTCACCCGTGTCAGGGAGAGGTTAAGGATCTTGGTGTACACTGCTGAGAGGTGGGTGGCACATTCCTTGAGTACTTTGCCGTGTACTCCATCGGGCCCAGCAGCCCTCTTGTATTCACAGACTGGAACATACGGCTCATTTGATGTTGTCTCATAGGTGTTCTTTCATCTTCCTCTTGTATGCCTCCTTAGCATCTTTAATGCCCCGCCTCAGGTCTGCTCTTGCTGCGCTGTAGAGAACCTTGTCATCTGTCCTGAAGGCAGAGTTGTGAGTGAGTGGACTTCGGACGTCATCCAGGGCTTAGACCTTAATGTGCTTGTCCATTGTGATGGTCCATTGTGATGGAAGGCAGCACTCTGTCAGTGAAGTCCTGTAGATCTGGTTGTTCAAAGGTGCTCCAGTCTGTAGTGGTGAAGCAGTCCTGCAGATGGGAGAGTGCACCCCCAGGCCAGATTTTTACAATCTATTGTGACAGGCTTGGTTTTCCTCCTGAGGGGAGTGCATGCTGGTAAAAGGAGCAGTGACAGATGATCAGATAGTCCTAGGTGTGGGAGGGGGACTACTTCAGCCTGGCATACATAGACACGGTCCAGGGAGTTCCACCCTCTGGGGGAGTACTTGTATGTATATATATATTGTAGGACTGTCATGTCGTATTGAAAGCTGGCAAATGTGTGTACTGATGATCCATCCATCCATCCATCTTCTTCCGCTTATCCGGGGCCGGGTCGCGGGGGCAGCAGCCTGAGCAGGGACACCCAGACTTCCCTCTCCCCAGACACTTCCTCCAGCTCTTCCGGGGGGACCCCAAGGCGTTCCCAGGCCAGCCGGGTGACGTAGTCACTCCAGCGTGTCCTGGGTCTTCCCCGGGGCCTCCTTCCGGTGGGACATGCCCGGAACACCTCCCGAGGGAGGCGTCCAGGGGGCATCCAGTACAGATGCCCGAGCCACCTCAGCTGGCTCCTCTCGATGTGGAGGAGCAGCGGCTCTACTCCGAGTTCCTCCCGGGTGACAGAGCTTCTCACCCTATCTCTAACGGAGCGCCCCGCCACCCTGCGGAGGAAACTCATTTCGGCCGCTTGTATCCGGGATCTCGTTCTTTCGTTTATGACCCAAAGTTCATGACCATAGGTGAGGGTAGGAACGTAGATCGACCGGTAAATCGAGAGCTTTCCCTTTCGGCTCAGCTCCCTCTTCACCACGACGGACCGATACAACGACCGCATTACTGCGGCCGCTGCACCGATCCGCCTGTCAGTCTCACGCTCCATCCTTCCCTCACTCGTGAACAGGACCCCCGATACTTAAACTCCTCCACCTGAGGCAGGGACTCTCCCCCAACCTGGAGAGGTGGAGGAGGGTAAGTATCTCGATGTAGTAGACAAAACTGAGCGTGTGTGTAGTCAACGGGGGGGGGGGCTTTGACATCAGGGTATGCAGAAAGAAGCAGGTGTATGGAGTGAAATTACTGCCAAAACTCCACAAACAAAAAAAACATGTTTTACTCAATCCCAAACAACACAATTCACAAACAAACTCAGTGTGGTTTGCAAATACAAAACATCATTCTCAAACTGATGCATTTTGTTTTGCAAATAAGAAACTTACCTATCAAATAACTACACCATGCCGCAGAGACAAATAACATATTTCTTCAAGTATAAAAAAAAAAAATCCTTCAAGCACAAACAAAAATAACTTTCAAGTACAACACACAACTACAACTACAAACAATTCTACAGCTACAAATACAATTCTACAACTACGGAACTGTCACGTGACTTTTGGCAGTAATATTGCTGATCCACACACACACACACACACACACACACACACAACACATGCACTCAGGTCCACACACAAACGTCCCGTAATTTGCACTCCACAAGTGTGCCAATCAGGTGGCACTGTTTAGAATAGAATTGTTTGTAGTTGTAGAATTGTGTTTTGTACTTGAAAGTTATTTTTGTTTGTACTTGAAGGATTGTTTTTTTTTTTATACTTGAAGAAATATGTTATTTGTCTCTGAGGCATGGTGTAGTTATTTGATAGGTAAGTTTCTTATTTGCAAAACAAAATGCATCAGTTTGTGAATGATGTTTTGTATTTGCAAACCACACTGAGTTTGTGAATCGTTGGGCTTGACTAAAGCATGTTTTGTTTGTGGAGTTTTGGCAGTAATTTCACTCCATACAGGCGGTTCAATATAGCTGCTAACTGAAGTAAGAGTCAGCGTCAAACACTGCGCTTTAACGCACCAGCCTGCTGACACTGAGCCATGCGAGCCGTCAGTGCGTGAGCTTCCGCCACTTTAAAGCTGCCACCGCTGCTAGAAAATGATCCTCCTGCCTGGTCTGCTGTTCTTACTCTGGGGAGAACCGGGTCGGTGCCGTGGGGGGGCGGATGGAGACTTTACTTTTGATGGAGACATCCGTCACATCGCCGTGGCCAACGGCTCGCTTTACATCGCGACGGAGGAGAAGCTGTACCAGCTGAGCCACGACTTGAATCTGGTCCAGAGTGTGAACCTCAGAGGAGTCCTGAAGAGCGGGGATGAAGTGCAGTTTTACCGGGTCTCTGAGCCGGAGCGGTGGAACACAACGTTCAGAGTCAACGTTTTTCTGCCGTTTGTTTCGAATGGCACACTGATCAGCTGCGGGATGATCGATCATGGGTGTGGGTACTGCGAAGCTCTGGACCTGAGGAATATCTCTAAAGTTGTGCATCGGGAGGACATCCAGGTGGGTCCACAGGGGAGCAACAGCAGCGGGTCCGTCTCGTTCCTGGTGACTGTGGACAAGGGTTCGTCCAGAGAGGTTTACATTCAGACCGCGATACAGCAGCAGCAGGAGCCGGGGGAGAAGTCAGATGACCTGAAGGACCTCTGCCGCTCTGAAAATAAGATTGTCCACCTTCATAACACAGATGAAAAGCAGGAAGGAGGGATATTCACGTACAATGAAATTGGCAGTACACCGGAGTTCAGTACTAAAGAAGCCCTGGAGTTTGTGGACGGGTTCCAGATCAGCTCAGTTATCTATCTGCTGTCCAACGTCCCCTCAAGAAACAGAGTCCGTCTCTTTTGGTTTGAGGGCAAAACCAGCAAGATTCAGACTCTCCAGTCGCTGCGGGGCGCGGTCCTCAGCGTCTCTGAGGATGAAGGAGGACATAACAGACTTGTGGCCTCCTCGGTGATCCCGAGCGGGCCGGGATCACCGGTGCTGTGGAGCGGAGTGTTCAGTATGGTGTCAGGACAAACCGACACCGAGCTGGTACTGTTTGAGCTCAGCCCTGACCTCAGCGGACTGACCGGTGTAGATCCAGACCTCTATATCAAGCGAGCTGGTACCGAGGTAACAGGTCAACTCATGAAGCTTCTAGACACTGGAGCAATCCACTTGTCAGTTAGACCAACTGTACAGTGCACACTAATATTGATTCATCAGTGATGAACCCTGACAAAGCTGTAGTACAGCTGTCCATTTGTTAAGTGACCTTCATTTCATTTTCTTCAAATTGCCCAAGTTATGTAGTTAGGCAAACACTGAAGTTCTTTGGATCCAACTGATCAGTGTTTGTGTGTGACAGCTAAAGATCCTGAAGCCGAGGGCAGTGCTGTTCAGGAAGTACCACATGACCTCTGTGCTGGCAGTGAGGAAGAAGACCTGGATGGTTTTCTTGATTGGAACAAGGGATGGGCAGCTCATTAAGGTGAGTAGAAGAAGCTGCACATCTGTAACTGGAGATAGTTGAACGGAAAACCTATGTACTTATATATTGCAGTCAGAACTGATAGTGAAGACTCTGTATCTGGGCTATATATCTGACAAAAATGAGTTTTAACCTTATTCTTTTAAAATTCTGTGCAATTTGAGGAAACCATGTCAAACAAAAATATTGTTCATAACAGAGAATTTTTTAAACCTGGAGTTGCAAACATGACTGCAGACTAAATTTAAGATGTCAATGGTGTTCCTAGTTTGAAGTTGTGTCTTATTCCCAACAAGTCTACATTAGAATCACAAGGTACTTGTATATAGTTTCATGTGATATGAGTAAATGCAATAAGACACTGCTGTCAGTTATTGTCTTTGTTTAACGTATGCCTCTTCTCCACCAACGCCCTCTGTCTCCTTTCCATCTCTCAGATGAAAATGAAGTTCACTGCCACAAGTGTTCCTAAAACCTTTGCAAGTTTATTTCTTCTCTCTCTTCAGCTGAGGCCTAAAAGGGCTGTCCACCCATTACCTGTATTGTTAAGATGAGCTGAGGATGAGGTGTAGACCTATAATTAACTGGAACATATGCAGAAGGTTAACAGCGGTTCAGTTAATCAGAAACATGACCTCAGCTCTGTCGCGTTCCTCACCTTGTGCTCCTTGCAACATTGTGTGTCTCATTTCCAGCCACCTGCCTTTGAATATTTTCATTGGATTTAACAACCACCGAGCCAACCACCCAGACAGCATTACCAACAGCAGTTCAGTTAGTCAGTAACGTGACCTCAGCTTTGTTGTCTTTGTCAGCTTGCTGTGGATAAGGACTATCACACTACCTGTCCCACGGTGCTCTACAGGGCCAACGACGACCGCCCACTGTTTCCCAAAATACTGCTAGATCAAGTAGATCGTAAGCATGTGTATGTGCCGTTTCAGAAACAGGTGGGTGCACTGTACATGTAACACACTCAAGGATGAAGACTCTGCACTGCCTTCTAAAAGCCATACCATACTGTTGCTCAGTGTCAGTGTTTTGTTCTAGATAGTGCGTGTGCCTGTGGCAAAGTGTAACACACACACAAATCTACAGGATTGTTGGTCTGCACAGGATCCAGACTGTGTGTGGTGTAACGGTTCAAGGTCAGAGAATCACCTGCATCTGATGTCTTAGAACAGCTCTAATCACATTTAAACACCTTTAACACCTCTGTAGACATCATCGACCCTGATCTAACATAGCCTACTATATTTTTTTCCTAGTTGCACATTTGAAGACAACTGTGGAGGTTCAGACTGGTTGTCCATTCCTGGTGATCACCAACAGAAAATGATTTCCCATAGTATCTCAAAGGCCCCAACTGGCCAGGTAAAGAGGAAGAGCAAGGTTGTATCTCTGATCAGTTGTGTGTCAGTTATTTGTGATTTAAACACTCACAACTCAACCTTCCTCAGCTCACGCTAAACGTCCAGGCACATCTGACTGTAGGCAATGAGGTTCTGTCCAAATTTGTCTGTCAGTTCCCTGGGTCTGGTTGTACCTTGACAGACCGTCCTCCAGCATTCCCAAAGTGTACCTGCATACTGTCTGACAGCATACTTCCCACTGAAGGTTAGTATTATTTAATGAATTATCAGCAGGTTCAACAATATTCAGCTCACTCCTGTCTTTCTGTGGAGTAACTTAAGTTTTATTGACTTCACCAGCTGATAAACCTGTGGATATAAAGCTGTTATGTTGATGGAAACACAGGTACTCTCACTGAAGATTATGACAGAACTATTTGACTCTAATCAAAAATCTCACTGTTTGTATGTCAGGTCTGGAAGTCCCTGTAAGAATTAGACTTGGGTCAGTGAAGTTATTGGAACGACTGATGCTGACCAACTGCTCTGACATCATGGGAGCACCGACCGCTGTCCTGTGGGTCCACCACGTCTTTCACCTCATGACCACACTTACTGTGGATTAATGATGTCTAATAACAACAACTAATACTTTTCTGTTCACAACCATCACACGTACGTCTTTGCTGTGCTGTTTGTTTTCTTCTCAGGTGTCAGCAGTGTATCAGCGCTGGATGTGGCTGGAGCATTAACCATTGCACCTGGGCCAATCAAGGGGAGAGGAATGTAATTATGCTTTTTTCTTTAATGTTACACTGGCTTTTATATTTTTCACACACTAACCTGTGAGCTAGACTGCTCTAATGGTGAAAAATGAGGAGGGTCCAGGGTTTTGTGCACTTGTCCCTTAATTCCAAGATAATGTCAGAGTTGTTGTGCTCACAGAGTGCACAAGTTAGATTGGACTGATTAGATTATGGGAAATTGTAGTGCTCATAATCTAGCCTCAATCAAAACCCACAAACTATATCTGAGTATCCTGAGTGAAGACATAAGACTCTGTTATTGATCCCACTTGTGGGAAATTCACTTGCCACAGCAGCAGAGAAGTACATAACAAGCAAGAGTAAAGAATAAATAATAGAAAGCCACTCTATATTTACAAATATATGTACTGTACTGTACAATAATTATTTAAGTAGAAAAGCTATACAATTAACAAATATTGCACAGTGTGGGTGAACATGAAAACAATTAAATGTACAGTTTATATGTACAGGAAAAGGTACAATTCACAAAATAAACAGTGCAGCAAACTTTATAAATCACACTGGGTCAGGTAGAGGAGTTAAAATGAAAAAGAATGGCTTGTTGATGTGGTGATGTGTAGATGGTTCAGTTCACACCAGTCGACAAGACTTCATGTACTCCAGATCGTTCCCCTGAGATACACACCCACCAACCGCAGTATCATTGGAGAACTTCTGGAGGTGGCAGCTGTCCGTGTTGCGTCTGAAGTTCAATGTGTACTTCAAACACAACACGGATAGCTGCCACCTCAAGAAGTTATTCATCCTCACAGTTAACTGAATACAAACAGATTTGGGGGGATATATCCTGAGTGGTGAACCGATAAAGATGAAGTCCAGTGTTTCTCAGGTCCAGTCCATCATTACACAGCAGCATTCATTCCAAAAGTCTTCTAATGTTCTTTTTTCATATTTGCATGGATAATTGGACATTTTGGGAATTCAACACTTGAACGTAGAAAACATCTCTTCTTATTAACATACTATTATATTATTATAATATATATTAGTGCATGTAGGAACAGACCTGGGTTTTGTTCCTACTCGTAGTACATATAAGAAACATTCCTTTCAAGCTGAAGCTAAAGTTAGCACACTTCACTGGACTCCCATTGAGCTCAGAGTTGCAGCCTTAGTGTCTTTCATTGGTTTCATCTGCTCAGTCAAGCATTGGTTTGACCAAAATGCCCTGTGGTCTGTTTCTGCATGTATGTTCTACATGCACATAAAACAGCATGGTGCTGGTATATACCTCAGGCTAGGTGTTGTCTACTTTTCTTCAGGTCTGAGCTACACTGACTTAAACTGGAATATTAATAATACTTTTGTGTGACAGTGAAACTCCTCTATCCTTCTGAACTTCCCCTCCTTCCTCCTGCAGGTCAGTGTGTGTCAGTCGGGGATGTTGGGGACAAACATTTCTGTGAGTCTGAACCTCAGCTCCCACACATTCTTCCATGGACACCTTCTTTACATTCAGGAGAGGATGAAATGTTCAAATGATTATTGTTGTGTGTGTTTTACTGTCAGAAGCCAGAGATCTTCTCCATCACTCCCAGTGTCGTGTCCTTCTATGGCAAGAACCACGCAGTGTTGACAGGTCATAACCTTAGTCATGTGACCAGAGTGAGGATCCTGACTGAATCCTGCTCTCCACGAGAGTGAGTCCCTTTACAGCCCATTAGCACTGACATTATGTGTAAGACTTCAGAAACACAGCACTATTATAAGGACAGTCTGCCAGTACTGACATCACAGTGATTGTCCAGATCAATTGTCAGTGAATCTCTTTCCTGTAGCCAGGAAATGAGGCTCATATGAGGTTCACACATACTATTAAAGCTATGTGATACCTAGTTCTCCAAAACACAAGAGAAATAATAAAATAAAAAAAAAAGAAGAACAAAGACAAAACACAATTATTCAGATGGATCATGTCATCCCTTGATAGGTAGATTCTCTCCCAAGGGGTTTGGAAGTTGCTCAGGTTTGAGATGGGACATAGGATCTGGGCAAGACCTGCAGATAATATAAATATAGAATCTTTCACTGCTACCTCTTCTAATATTGCAACATTTTTGTATTCTATTACAGTGGAACATTATTTTTGGAATAAATTATTTAGTAATAATATTTAGATGTGTTGTGTTAGTACAGAACATAGGACCTAACATAATGGACACAATTTACATTATTGCTCATGATGAACAGAGGACACCAAAGTGGAAACAAACTCTTGTGTGGTCTGTTGTGTTTTGGCTACTCACCTTTGGGGCAGTTACAGTACCTGTTAACAGCTGTCAGCCATGAAAAGACATCATTTGTTTCACATACAATGTTAGCTCTGTCACTGAGAAGTCAACAACACAATTTTTCAAAGCCAGGTTTTGTCAGGTTTGATTACTTTGATTCTTTTTTTTTCAATAAATGCAGCAAGGTGTTGAATGTGGCCTGTGTCTTCCTGTTGGTAGTGTCAGTGGTGGTGGTTAGAGTGTCAACACTCAACACAACTTGTTGCAATCATCCCCAGTCTGATGTAAAATTACCATATTAGTAGGTTTAGAGAAGGAGGACTTTACTGCTTCAGTGTTTCTGTGTTATTGCTGTGAAATTCATGAGCTTCCTGTGTGTGTTTTGCTCAGATCTCCTGTCTGGAACAACACAGGTGTGAGTCTGACCTTCCACATCCTTAGTACAGACAGTAAAGGCTCGGCCGAAGTATGTGCTCTCCTCCAAGACGGCAGTTGTCATGGCAACAAAAAAATCACGTATCAGTCGGTGCCATTGTGCACCAGCGGTACTCCCACCAGCACCTGGGTCAGGTATGTTTGATTTGCTGCTACTTTGCTGTCTGAAAAAAAGCTAGATTAAATGTAAGAAAAAAACAAGTACTACAACTACAACTACAACTACTACTACAACCACAAATACTACTACAACTACACCTACCACTACAACTAGATCTACAACTACCATTACAACTAGAACTACAGCAACTACCACTACAACCAGAACTACAACAACAACAGCTACTAATACAACTAGAACTACAACTACTAGTCATAGTGTAAAATCTAATCTCATTCAGATCTGAACTTAATCCTGGAATTTAAGTGGTCTTATTTTTACAAATAAATTATTAGTGTGTTCTCAGTTCTGTGGTCTTATGATGACTCGTATAGCTCTCTTTGTAAAATAAAGACTGGTTTAACATATGTTGTTACAACCAGGCTCATGGTCTGTAACAACAAATGGGAGTGGAGATGAGGTTTGGCCAATAGCCAGCATTTTTATTTACAAAAGAGAAAAGAATGGGAAATGCAGTGTTGGCAATCAGGCAAGGTAAACAAGTCAACCAGTCACATATCACATTTCGCTACAGTTCTCATTTTTAATACTTACGATTGAGAACTACATCAAAAATCACACTGACCGTCCTACAGGTGATCCCTTGAAAGCCAACCAGCCCCATCCCGTCCCCCAGCAACTCCGGTGCCTGAAGAAGCATTTTAAGAGTGACAGACAGAACACAGAAGACCAGAGGGTCACAAAACAAGTCAGGCAAAATAATTCACAGGCTATGGGGCCTCGGCAGGGCATCGGCCACAACATTATCCAAGCCTTTGATGTGGCAGAAACACTATAATTGTAAATACAGCATCCATCGCATCACCTGTGATTAGGGCAATGGACAGAATGCAGAAAAGTTAAAGGACTGTGGTCTGTGTACACAACCAAAGGAACACTTGGGCCAGCAAAAAGAGTCACTGTGACTACTTGCACCAGACCAATCATAATACAAGGTTACATTTAGTGCTTATGACATATCATTAGGCTACTGTAAGATTAACACACGTAAAAGAGGAAGAAAGAGCAGATAGATAACCGTTGTGGTTTCAGTTAGAAATTTCGAAACGATCTCCATTTCCTGAGTTTGACGTCATCTCTTCTGGCCCTCGTCCATGTACATACTCTGCTCAGGCAGCTGAACTCAGTGCTTTGACCAAGGTAAAATTGTCACCATCTACACTGACTCTCGCTATGCTTTTGGTGTTGTGTACAGCATTGGTGTACTCTGGAAGCATAGGAATTTCCTCAAATCTGACAGCAAACCTATTTGGCATCATCAACTGATTGCTGAGCTGTTAGATTCTATCCTACTACCAGCGTCTGTGGCTGTGTGTAAGTGCACAGGCCACACCAATCACACTGACACAGTTCATACAGGAAATGTGAGAGCGGATGCAGCCTTGGCTTCCAGTTACAACCCTCCAGAAAAACCTTCTAACGTACCATAAGTAAACAAGTGACGTAACATAAACCAACACCCAGGTAATCAGTTTTCAGGATCTCAAGCAGCGTTGATGTAAATAAAGGAGACAGACAACCAAAAGAATAACTAACAAAGGAGGACTAACTACGTGCAGTAGAACTCACCGACCAAGTACCAACCTTGGTGAGAGGGAGAGAGAGAGAGTGAATGTGTGGGTGAGAGCTTTTATAAGTTTGGTTTGGGGTGGGGCATGTAATTGGCACCAGGTGAGTACAACAGGGGGAACTGCAGCAGGAGGATAGGAGTGTATGAAGTCCTGGGCCGGCACAGGAACGGACGACCTTCCTGGGTGTCTAAGGAAAGGACACAATCACACTACATCCATCACACACACACACCACATATGCCTACATTCATACCTACACACAGTATGTATTACGTAACACTTCCTCTCAATGGCATTAGTGGATGTGCAAAAAAGCAGATCATCAACATATTGCACTTTTTAAGCATGAAACAGATTTAATGTTATCAAATGCCTTCTTTCTTTTTTGCTTATAGCATGCCCGCAATCAAATGCCTTCTGACATGAGAATGACCACACAAAATGAGTGGTTCCCTTCAACAGGTCAGTCAAGGGTGCTACTACAGTAGAAAATTTCTTGCAAAAGCTGCAGTAGTATCTATCAACCCGAGGAATTGCTGCAGTTCTTTTTTCATGGTGGGAGCTGGACATTTCTCCAGAGCACTCACCTTGGCCTGCACACTGCACACACCTTCCCCTGTCAACTTTACCAAGATAAACAACAGCATCACTTAGACAATCTAACAAGTTTTTAATGTGGGCCAGATGTTCATCCCACATACTGCTGTAAATGAACTGGAACCACCAATGAGGTCACAGGCAGCTCCTCCAGCATGCAAGTTTAACCGCTGTTCTTCTAGCTCCAGCCTTTTAAGATCAACCTCTCTCCTCAATTTCTGCCAACTTCTCCTGCATGTGCAACAATTCCATCCTCTGCTCACAAGTCAATGTCACATCACCAAAGCAACCAGCAATCAGCGACCTCACCTGCAGCCTCGGCCGTGCTCCCAAGCAAACGCTCCAACCACGTTCACACTGCAATTGAACCCCAATATGAACCCCACTTCCACAAACAAAATGACCACCAGGCCAACAATTAAACTGGTGCAACACAAGAAGGGGCTTCACCAACAGAAACACTCAACGCTACTTCTGATGATCAGCTGAGCGTTCATTCAATCAGCATTGTAACCAGCAACAGCTATGTGCTGATGTCACGCTACAACCACTACAGACTTCATTCACAAAACCTCAGAAAGTCCGCCCACACGCTATGAAAATTACCTGGTTCAACAAAATGGGTAAGCCCCCATTTGATACAGCCTGGCTCTGTCTGTCTGTCTCTGACTGTAACAACAAATGGGAGTGGAGATGAGGTTAAAAAAAAGTAAATTTTTATTTACATAAGAGAAAATAATGGCAAATGCAGTATCAGAAGTTGCCCTCATCAGTCCTTGTTAACCATTTCCACGTTTTCCCATATTCTGTTGTAAACTGTTTTCTTGTCTGTATACAGCATCTACTGCACATCTGTCTGTCATGGGTGAGGGATCCCTCCTCTGTTGCTCACCCTGAGGTTTCTCCCTTTTTGCCTGTTAAAGGGTTTTCTTGGGAGTTTTTCCTCAGTCGATGTGAGGGTCTAAGGGCAGAGGATGTTGTCATAATGTTGTGTAAAGCCCTTTGAGACAGACTGTTTGGAAAAAAATGGGCTATATAAATAAAATTGCCTTGCCTTGCCTTACCTGGCATCCCAGGTGTGCCCCCCTCTGCTTTTAAACCTCTCCCGCTGATACCGCTGGCGTCACCTTGGGGTCCCAGATGGTGTCCCTCCTCTTGACCCAGAATCACCACCTTGCCAGCTGAGCAGCACTGAATAGCTCTTTGATGGCTTGATGCTGGGCTTAGCCCCAGATTCCCATGTCACTAAGCAGGTTCATGGTTTCCCATGAAGCCTCTGCAACCAACCTCAAATGGGCGGATCTTGACTTTCCAGCCACACCGCTCAGCGTATTTCAGAAACTTCATAGGTCTCTTTCACTGCATCCTCTCAGGGCACAGTAAACTCAATGATGTACACACTATGAAATGGGGAGAACCAAAGCACAGGACCTGGCCTGAGGTTTATGGCTGAAGATCTATGATGGTAGTGCAGCTTTGTGTTAGGTTGACCAACATGCTCTGGTCTCTTGCTCCTCCTAGGTAGCCACTGTTCAAATTTGCTGGACAGGTCTTGGCTTGTTTTGCACCCTTGCGAACAAACGCCCTCCTGGTCATAGGGTGACATGATGAGGTGGGAGGCAGGTTATTGATAGATGTCCATCTGATTTCCAGGGTAGTTGCCAGGCACCTGAGCACTTGGTTGTGCTGCCAGGTGTATCGACCCTGTGCCAGACTCATCTTGCAGCTAACCAGGATGTGCTTGAAGTTTGCCGGAGACAGGCAGAGAGAGCAGTTTGGATCTTCAGCGTACCACTGTTTGATGTTTCTGGAATGTATTCATTGTTACAGGTCACAGTGTCACTAAGTAACTGTTATGGTTTGACACTCAAATGAGTCAAACTTCCTAAACCACTTCCCCTTTAAACTGAAGCAAGTGAAAATGACACCTCTGCCTTTGTGTTTGTGTGTCCTGCAGTGGGAAGAGGAGGATCACACTCACTGGCTCTCATCTGGACTTTGTGGATGGGGTGACACATAGCCACGCCCCACAGGAGATCAAATCTCCTGGAAATAGTAGCTATGAGGTGGGTCTGGTGATCACACATGTAGTAGATCATTCAACATTACAGTGTCACATTGTATCACAGCATGCAGGGAAGATCTGCTTCCTCCAGACCAAAAATAATAATAAATAAAACAATGGTACAAATGGCCACTAAGTATAATATCTGCAGTAGAAAGGTCTCTGCCCCCCCACTGAGAAGTGCTGGTGCATCATGCTGCAGCGGGACACGGGAATTTAATGGTTGTGAATGGGGGACGATTAATCAGCCTATTTTTTGGTGCCTACGAGACGTCCCATCTCAAAATAATACACCAGTTCAAGAGAATGATATGAAGTAAAAATTTTCAATCCATCAGCTGGTCAGAAAAAAGTTAGTTTATCTGGAACTAACCAACTCAGTCAGTATTCTTCCACCTGCCTGCGTGGAGGAATACAGAAACAACCAATCGAGGAATTGATGATTGAATTGAGTGAATTGGTTAGTAAACTATCCCTTTAATATAGTTTTAGAATTTACGTATGAATAAGCTGCAGTCTGAAAATGAGCTTCCCCTCTTTGAAAGACCAGCAGGTGCCACCGCTTAGTATCACTTCTTCAGTTTAAGAAGTGATATACTTGTACACTCTTCAGTCACATCTCACACTGAAACTGCTTGAGTTTTAATTACTTTTTAATTTGCTTTTTTTTAATTACTACTTAATTGTCTCTGACATGGATCATGTTGACATGATGTTGAATGTTCCTTTAATTTTCTGCAGACTCTCACCTATGACTCACCTGCAGCCAGACGCACTCAGAAGACTCTGAACAGCACAGTGTCTTTGAAAGTAGCCAATCAAACGGTGTCTTGCTCTACAAGCATCGCCTACTATCCAGACCCTGAGTTCACCAGCTTCACATCCACAAGGATAGGAGACGACGTACGCATCATTATAGAGGTAATGAATGCTGTCATCACACATGCACAGATGGTGTAGAATAGTCAGGCTCAAAGGTGGAGGAAGGTTGCAGGTAAGCAGACTCAGCAGACTTCTTAGTTAATCAAAGGTGAATGTGTTATTTACAGTGCTCTACATTTCACATCCTCAAACCAAAAAAACACAAAATTTCTAACATGGAGAGTCTGGAGGCTCTCTATTTACACTGTCAAACATTCATTTACTTATAGCATTGGTGTGATTTTTCATTTTTGATGCTTTGTTGTGCCTCTCTTTGGTAGGCCACTTTCAAATTGCACATTGTTGTTGCTCAATATAAAGTGTTCCCACACAACATCTTGTCTTCCATTTATCTCTAGAACCACCAGCATTCTGGTCCCCCAAGCCAGTCTCCCAGACCATCACATGCCATCACAGTGTTTTGATTCACAGGCAGTGATGGAAAAGTAAAACATTTTAGTAACCTCTGGGCCTTGATGGGTCTGTGTGTGTGTGGGGTGGGGGTTTAAGTTGGAGAATAATAGACTAATAGAAGCTGCTCTGCACAATCTGATGCGCAACTTCATCTGGACACGTTTGGATGCTCATATTAATATCTGCTGTCACTGTTCACCCATACATGCTTTCATTTATTCAGTCATCTTTTATACTGCATATCCTCACTAGCAAACATATACAGACAGACAACCATTCACACTCGCATTCACACCTATGGGCAATTTAGAGTCTCCAGTAAACCTAACCTGCATGCCTTTGATCTGTGGGAGGAAGCCAGAGTACCTGGAGAGAACCCATGCATGCATGGGGAGAACATGCAAACTCCACAAAGAAGGGCCCCAGCTGGCCGGCAGATTCAAACCCAGAACTCTCTTGCTGTAAGGCGACAGTGCTTACCACTGCACCAATATGCCACCTCATTCATTCATTCATTCATTCATTCATTCATTCATTCATTCATCCATTCATTCATTCATTCTCTCAACCTATATTTAACCCAAACTGTAAGGGACAAGTGGTCAATAAAAGAGTTGTCACTCACTTTGTCACATACAGCACACAAATACATTAAAGGCAGGCTAAGTGTTTTCTAAGTGTTGGTTTGTGTTTTCATTGCAGAAGAAGGCAGACAGACTGGAGATGACCACAGCAGAGTTGACAGTGTTTGGTATCCATGGAGGGAAACCCCACCGCTGCATCATGGTGGTCAAAGAAACCATAAACATATGTGACTTTTTCACCTGTGACATCAACAGCACACCTGTCACTGAATTCGAGGAGTTAGAGGTAAATCTCTCAGTCACAATACAACAATCTATTCTAGATTAACTGCTTAATACTGAGTATGTGTGACAAGAATACTGACCTGAAGAAACCTATCTGGGTAATGGGGCAAAAGACAGCTCCCCATAAAAGGTTAAAATTCCAAATTCAGCCCCTTGGGGCCTCAGAGGCAGATACAACCTTGAGCATAACTTAGTGTACATATGAATATTTTTGTGACTGTCTGAGCTAGAGATGTGCTGTTTTTTTTCTGTTCAGAGTAAGTACGTCCATGTGTGTCACTACTAGCTGAAACAATTTTAGATATTGGAAGATTTGGTGTCATGATAACACCTGTTTCTGTATATGTTGATGATTGATTGTTATCTGCCATCTTTGAGACTGACAGCTGGTCACATCACTTTCTTGCACACTGGCTGCAGTGCAGGCCTCAAATGAAAGAGAAAGATGCTTTAATCTTCCCCCAGTTTCCTGTTTGATGACTGAGCATGTCTGCATACCTACATGGAACCTACTACTACCACTACTACTACTACCTACTGAAAAAAGTTACCATTGACTGACAATCATTTAATTAATGTGACATTTTCTTTCTGTGATCTGATACACAGACAGATGTCTGCCTGTCATGTCACTCTGCCTCTGCCTGGTGATCACAGTTGACACTAACAGCTGCTAATCTTAAACATGTATTTGTGTACAACTCATTTCAAACACAATGTGGTTATTGTTTCTCACAGATTAAGTATGGAGACATGACGGTAAGACTGAACCTAAAATCTCCACCAATGAACCTTTTGATGTTGCTTGTCCTCCTGCTGATACCCATCATCATCATCAGTAAGTACACAGGGATTTGACCCATTTCACCACTGCCCTCAAAGAGACACGGGGCAAACCTTAACTCTTTCATTATATTACAGTCAGGGACACTGGTAAAGTTAATTGCAGTAGGAGTTCTTGGTGTTGTAATATACTTGCAGGGTGTATATTTTGTCTAGAGAGTTAGGGGTTAGGGTTAGGGTTAGGGTTAATGATGAGGCTGGCAGTGCATTAGACTTGTGTTTACTTCTGCTTAGCACACAGGCAGCTACAGAAGCCCAAAAGCAAATGCAAACTCACATCAGCAATACATTACAGGCGCAACAACTAAAGGCTGCATCTATTAATTAGTTAAAAAGACCAGGTAAATCATCATGGAGAGACTGATCAACTGGGATGGCTGTGAGTTCAGTGTAGTCTGGTGGGAGTGACAGGTATAGCTGACCTGCAGACCAGACCAGACAACAGAACCATTCATTTGTGTAACACTCTCTGTTTGTCGGCCTGGTTTTGTCTTTCAGCGTTGATGATTGCCTACCGATGCAAACAGCAGAAATTCACTGCTGAGATGATGGAGGACCTGGAGATGGACATCGGACAAGGCCAGCCACAGATTCTCAAACTGTAACTAGGTACAGTTTTATATGTTTATATTATATTTTAAATATTGAGCACTTAGCTCCTGAAATATCAAAACTTTCACCCTTACTTTCATACTTTAATCTCTGAACTCAGCTCTGCTGTACCCTTGGTACCCTTTGGTACAGCAGAGGACCTCAATGCAGCTTTCGATACAGTAGACCATACAATTCTTTTAAAGAGACTGCATAACCTTGTTGGCATCTCTGGTACTGTTTTTAACTGGTTTAAATCATATCTCTCAGACAGAAAATTTTATGTTAATATTGTCAAATGCTCATCAGGATTTTATCAAATGAATTGTGGTGTTCCCCAGGGATCAATTTTAGGCCCTACACTTTTTAATCCTTACATGCTACCATTAGGAGATGTCATCAGGTGACACGGTGTCAACTTTCATAGCTACTCAGATCATACACAACTACACTTAAGCCCCAAATTATTCATACCCCTGTCAAATACAAGGGATTTCTTCATTTTTTCACTCACAAATTAGTATTTCACCTCAGTTTTTACTTAAATAGGACACAAAAGAAAGTCTGAAGCCATAACCGATTTGTGTTTAGATAGAATGTGTAAATAAACATCTTTAACAGGGTGAAAATCACACTGTCCAAAATGATTCATACCCTGTCTCAATAATCAGTTGCATACCCCTTATTTTTTTATTACAGCCTCCAAACAATTTTTATAATTGCTCACGAGCTTCTTGCAAGTATCGGCAGGAAATCTGGACCATTCCTCCTTTGCAAATGTTTCCAGATCTTTGAGGTTAGAGGGTTTCCGTGCTGTCACCCGTTTCTTGAGCTCCATCCATAGGTTTTTGATGGGGTTTAAATCAGGACTCTGACTTGGCCACTTCATAACATTAATATCACTGTCCTGGAACCATTTCTTCACCACCTTGGCTGTATGCTTCGGATCATTGTCCTGCTGATAGGTCCAATACTACCCCAGGTTCAGGTTCTCTGCTGCCTGCTTGAGGTTTTCTTCAAGAATCTTGATGTACTGCTCTTTCCTCATGATTCCTTCCACTTTAAACAAGTTGCCAGGCCCATTTGCTGAAAAGAAGCCCCACAGCATGATGCTTCCACCTCCATATTTAACAGTAGGTACTGTGTTCCTTGGTTTAAAGGCTTCACCCTTCTTTCACCAGATGAAAGCCACATCTCTGTGGCCAAAAAGCTCAATTTTTGTTTCATCTGACCATGGAACAGACGACCAGAAGCTTTCATCTTTCTTTAAGTAGGTCTTTGCAAAGGTCAGACGAGCTTTACATGCTTTGGTTGAAGCAGGGGGGTCTTTCTTGGTCAACGTCCATAGAGGCCATTTTGGTGCAGTATCCACTGGAGTGTCTGCCTTGATAGAGTCACACCACTTGAACTCAGTTCCTTCAGGACAGCCTTGGTAGTAGTCCTTGGATTGTTTTCAACATTCCGCTTGATCTTTCTGGCAAGCCGAGGTGACGCTATTGACTTCCGGCCACGTCCTTTGAGGTTGTTGACCGTGTGAAATTTTTGGTACTTTTGGACGATGCTTTGCACTGTTGCTACTGGCACCTGAAATTGTTTGGCAATTTTTTTGTACCCTTTCCCTTCCTTTTTGGCATTTACTATGCGTGTTCTCAAGTCCTCACTGAGCTCTTTGGTCTTTGCCATGGCAAGTCTTGTGTTGACTCGAAAATGACTGAAATGTCACAAGGAAGTTGACTTTTACAGTCTGAAAACTGGTTAAAAAACAAAATACAACAACTCAGCAACATTGAGAACAATATTAAACACTTTAGACCCAGAGACGACGGTTTGTTTGAATATCCTGTAGCTATCAGTCTTTGTATCACTGGGGTATGAATCATTTTGGACAGTGTGATTTTTTGTTTTCACCCTGTTAAAGATGTTTATTTACACATTCTATCTAAACACAAATCGGTTATGGCTTCAGACTTTCTTTTGTGTCATATTTAAGTAAAAACTGAGGTGAAATACTAATTTGTGAGTGCAAAATGAAGAAATCCCTTGCATTGACAGGGGTATGAATAATTTTGGGCTTAGGTGTATATATAAAAATTGATTCCCTTTTTAAATGCATTTTAGATATTAAGTCTTGGATGGCAAGTAACTTTCTTTACCCTTTCTTCTTTCCCCACGTTAAGGATGTTATGAAAATCATTTAAAGAACATTTCCAAAGTATGTCAGTTTTCTCCCTCAAGCCGATGCAGAGATTTTAATACATGCTTTTATAACCTGCAGGATTGACTATTGTAATGCTCTGCTTTCTGGTATCCCCAAGGAGAATATTGCACAATTACAGCTACTACAAAGCTCAGCTGCACGCATGCTTACAAGGACCAGAAAGAGAGCCCACATCGCACCAATTTTAGAATCTCTGCATTGGCTGCTTGTTAGTTTTAGAATGGATTTTAAGGTTCTCTTATTGGTTTATAAAGCTCTTAATGTTCTTGCGCCCTTTAATTTATCAGACTTGCTTTTATCATATGAGCCTGTGAGAGCCCTCAGGTCCTCTGGAAGTGGTCTTTTAGTAGTTCCAAAAGTCAGAACGAAAACAGACGGCGAGTCATGTTTTTATTACTATGGCCCCCAACTTTGGAACAGTGTGCCAGGGGACCTGAGGACATTACCCAGCGTTCATATTTTTAAGGGTAAACTTAAGACTTACCTTTTTAGCCTAGCTTTTAGCTGACTTTCATTTCATGCCATTTTATTTCTTTTACTTTATTTTAGGAATTAGTTTTTATATATTTGTTTTTATTCTCATTTTATTTATTAATATGTGTGTGTATATATATATATTTTAGTATTATTATTAGTAGTAATATTTATTTACTTTTTAATAGTACCTCTATTAGTAGTGTTTTCTCATTACAAAGTAATGGTAACATTTCCTCAGTTGTCTCTGGTTTTTAACAGTTGATTACATATCACACACTTTTATCTTTGGTCATGTATGAATTGTCGGGTGAGGGAGGGATGGGCTTTAATGTTTTATTGTCTTTGTGTATGGAAAGCACTTTGCACTGCAACCTTGTTCGAAAAGTGCTATATAAATAAAGTTTGATTGATTGATTGATTGTTTGAAGGGGTGGGTCCAGAGTATTTCCTGGTGGGGGGACAACAGTGAATCGGTGGGGCCTGCCCCAAAGTAACAAAAATAAAGTCTGCCACTGATCGCTCTCTACAATATTTATATTGTACAGTTACACACTGTTTATATTTTCATCTTGCTTTTCTTGGCCACGTTAAATCTGCTGGGTATACTCATACCCAGTGGTTAGAACTTAGCTCTGTACAATAAATCTAAATGAATCCCTCTTATGATATCACAATTGGTTTTTGAAAACTGCCTCTCTAGCTCAGCATTTACACAGTCTAGGATCGGATAGTACACAGTCTTACCAAAATATCCTTGCCAATGTCACAGTATCGCTGACCAAATATGGAAATGACAGTGTCATCAAGAGTAGAGCTTGTTTTAGTGACAAGGTCCTCACAGCCCTAACAAAAGACAACAAAAGACACAAACCTTGTGGACCGATGTAGCTTTGACAGACTTAGCTTTATGTTGCTTTGGAGAATCCCGATCTATTAGAGATGTGAGTTTTCCAATCCCTTTCCCAACATCACATCTCTTTGAGACTGGATTTTCTGTACTTGTCATGCCACTAAAAACTAAATATGAGAACAAACTGAGCCAGATCTTGACTTAGATCATCCATTGTGCCAAGCATTTTATAATGAGTGTTTGAGCTGTGTTTTGCATAATGTGGAAATGTGATGGTTGTGGACCTTGCTGTGCAACATAAATTTCCATGCAAACAGACAATTAAGGTTTATCATATACTACCTATACTATCTTATATCATCTTATTTAGTGTCCTCCATGCTACATCAGCAATCTCATTGGGTAAGGCATCATACTCTATGCCAGATCTATAATCACACTCACTTTGTTTGAATGTAGGTTTGTTGATTTGATATTACTTTTTGTTAATCAGCCGTGTCTATGTGTCAGGGATGGAGGCCCCTGTAAGAGCAGGCCATTGGGTGTTTGATTTTACATGAAAGGGCAGATGCATACTGTCTTACTGTGGAGGAGGTGGGAAGGAAATCCACTCTTCTTAGCCTGTGCTGAATTATTATTCATTATAATATCACTATTCCATACTGTCCTGCCAGAGCACCTCGCTCCCAGAATGCAGGTCTGTTAGTGACTCCCAGTATCTCTAAAAACAGACTGGGAGGTAGAGCCTTCAGTTACCGGGCTCCTCTATTGTTTATTGTTTCCACAGATCTCTCCAGAGCTCCATCTCCCTGCACCAACCACCGCCTAGAATCACCTCCTTTCTCCTGCTCTTAAACCGGCCTGCACTCCCTGCTCATGACCCTGTCTACCATCCATTTAATCATTAGGCTGGCCTTCCCTCCCTGCCCACCAGAAGCTGCCTTCATCATCTTTTCTTAACTGATTGATTCCATTTCCATGTTTTCCATATTCCATGTTGTAAATTGTTTTCTTGTCTGTATACAACATCTATTGCACGTCTGCCCGTCCTGGGTGAGGGATCCCTCCTCTGTTGCTCACCCTGAGGATTCTCCATTTCTCCCTGTTAAAAGGGTTTTCTTGGGAGTTTTTCCTCAGTCAGTGTGAGGGTCTAAGGGCAGAGGATGTTGTCATAATGCTGTGTAAAGCCCTTTGAGACAAACTGTTGTAAAAACGGGCTATACAAATAAAATTGCCTCGCCTTAATTTACAGCATATTTGAATTCCTTTTTCGTTTGTATACAGGCCTATCAATTTATTTCTCATTTGTTGTATGAAAATGCAACTTGTGATTTATATATTATGGCCTTTAATTTATGGTCATGCTGATGGACAGTTCCTTGGAAATTGTAATATTGAGTACTGCAGCAGTGACTGTGGAGCTTCAGACAGGTTTGGCCATTATTATTACAAAATAAATGCACACATGGACAAAAATTTTGTGAATATAGATATACTGGAGTTGAAATATTGATGTTTTGAATATTCTGGTATTGCAAAAATCAAAGATTAACCCAACCCTGTACATTTTTTTTCTTTTTCTTTTTTTTTTTAAGAATTATGCTATCTATCCCATTGAGCCTAAAATGGTGATTTGGTGCATATACCTGTGTTTTCGTGAATAAGTAATTGAATAAAAATAAAATGAACATGATGGAGCATATCTTGATACACACAACTGAGACAATACAGCAAATCTGTAGGGAACTAGAGTTAGATACGAGAATAAGATAAGACTCATGTTTAATGTTGTATTTTACATTTTTTTATGTAATGTAATGTACTTATTTTATTACAAGAGAACAGACAAACAGCTGTCTTACTGTAATTGTCTTTCCTTGGTAGCTTGTTAGTTAATTCTCAGACAGTTAACAAGCATGTGCATGAGCTGTACTGATTTACAGTACATCTGTGCTGTACTGCACAGTGACCTCTGCTGGTCGTCCTGGTTGTTCTCGTGTTGTCTGGGCACAGAGATATGAACTCCTTTAATGGAGGAGCAGCCAAATAATTAATTACTATATACACTAAACTAACATCAGCAAGACACACAAAATCATAAAAAGTCAAAAGTTAATGCTTTTGAATGATGTTACAATGATGATAACTTGATGGCTTTTTATCTAGTACCTTGAGAGTTTGTTTATAGAGCGTTTGTAGTTGAGCAAGTGTTGTTTTTCCAGTTTGTGACTAGCTTATGATGCAATATGCAATATGTGAAAAATCATTAAGTGCATATATAGTTTGGCAGCATCGAAAGGAAGCTGATTTTAGATGTGTCTGAAGTTTCTTAAGTTGAATTTGACAGTGTTACACACCTGCTTTATGTGTTTCTTAAAAGACAGCTGTGAATCAACAGTAACTCCCAGATATTTAAAATGTGACAGTCTGGATCTTTTTCCCATTGACAAGGATATCTGGCTGGTTTCCATTTTTTCTTATGTAAAAGTACATGCATGCAGTTTTACTGATGTTTAGTGTCAGGCAAAAGTCGGAGAGCCAAGTGGAAATTTTGGCCATCGCCTCTGTTAATTTGGCTGCTACTTCACATCTGTCTCTTCCATGTGCAAGGATAACTGTGTCATCCGCATACATTTGAGTTTCAACTTTAGGACACGCAAGTGGTAGGACATATAAACTAAATAATAAAGGGCCTAAAATTGAGCCTTGCGGGACACCAACAGAGCAGTCAATGAATGATGACATCTTATTCCCAACTCTGGTGCATTGTCTTTTCATAGTAAGATAGGATTCCATCCATTTCATTACATTGTCAGAAAAATTTAAATTTTACAACTATGAAAGAACATTATGGTTTACTGTATCAAATGTTTTTTTTGTTTGTTTTTTTTAAATCCAAGAAGACAACTCCTACAGTTTTGATTTGATTCATTTTTTTTGATACAGGTATCAAAAATACAGGTTGCTATTTTGGTCGAATGGTATTTTCTGGAGCCAAATTGCATGGGATGAAGGAGGGCTTATCCAGAATTTAAGTCAGTTGTTCAGTTACCACTTTTTCAGCAATCTTTGATGCCACAGGCAAAATACTGATGAGCCTATAGTTGTCAACAACAGTTGGTTCACCTGCCTTAAAAATGGGAACCACAACTGCAGCCTTCCGTGCAGCTGGAAAAATTGACTGTCCGTCCTGGGTGAGGGATCCCTCCTCTGTTGCACACCCTGAGGTTTCTCCTGTTTTTCCCCTGTTAAAAGGGTTTTCTTGGGAGTTTTTCCTCAGTCAGTGTGAGGGCCTAAGGGCAGAAGATGGTGTTATGATGCTGTGAAAAGCTGATGGAAAAATACTGGATGTTCATTTTACCATGTTGATCATATGTCCTGTCCTGCAGGAAAGTTTTGTGAGAACCTGTCCAGTTTTAATTGGCAAAGTGGCCTTGAAGATAGTGGAGGTATGCAACAGCTTTGAGAGGTTAAGTTTTTAAAACATCTTCCTTGCAACGTAAGAGATAAGGTGGCTGTTGCTAGGCAGTGTGACATGTCTTATGAGTACTCTCATGACTCTGTCGTGAGAGATTCTGTGCACAACTTGAATAATAAGACACTGACTGAGAGTGGTGACGTTTTTCACCCACAAAAGCCTTTTGAGACAAACTGTAAAAATGGGCAATACAAATTACACTTCTCACAAAAAGTTAGGGATATTTGACTTTTGGGAAAAATTTATAGAAAATGTAACAAGTTCATGCTACAGTGATATTATATCGCGAAAGTATAAGGCATTTAGTGTAATTTCAACTCAAGTTCCCCTGTAAAGGTTATAGTGTGTTTTAGGTGCATTCTGAAAATTCACCCGAAAGCCCAATATCCCTAACTTTTTGTGAGTAGTGTAAATTGCCTTGCCTTAACTTCAAGTTAGAAGTGAAATCAAAACTTTCGCATTAGCATGAAATGAAAACTACAAATTTCCCATACACGGCCCCCTACTATGTTTCTCTGTGGCAATACTCACAAACAGACAGAGACAGCAGACAGAAACCATAACCATAACCAGCAACAATAAAAATGCCACTTGGAGAGAAGCTATAAAGAAGCCTGGAAGTGTGAGTTCTCGTATCGCCTCCCAGAGGGCAGCAGTATGAAGTGTTTGTGTCCTGGGTGAGAAGAGTTCTTAATTATGTTTGTTGCCCTATAGGCAGCAGCTTTTGTACAGGCCCTTAAGTGCTGGTAACTGTGTGCTTTCTTCACAAGTTCAGTGACGTTGTGAGTTAACAGGCCTTCATACTGAGCAGAGAAAGGTTTGCCTGAATGAAACAACATTGTATCAATATTGTGTTATATTGAGCAGTGTCTCATTCTAAACTGTGTTCATGCGTCCAGATGTGTCCCATGTTACGTCACCTCCAGGACCACACCAACTGGAGAGGGTGCCACACCTCCACCAGCAGGGTGAGACACCTTCACTTTGTCTTGAGACGCAGTACAATCAGTTAAAGTATGTGTCCTCATGTACTTATCGCCTGTGACCTGAAATGTTAGTTTTGTGTAGTGTTTTTATACCTTATATCTTTTTTAATGACTGTAAAAGTAACGGACGTGACAGTGTTAGGAGCTTTCTCAAAGGCTTTCTCAGCATCAGTTCAGGGCTGGACTAAAAAGGTGGTTCAGAGCATGGACCTCGCATCTGATCTGAGAGTTTTGTTCAAAGAGAGGGCACAGTTAGTTATATTTTCTATCAATTATGGATTCACCAGGACTAACAAACACAAATCGCGAGCGTGAAAAAACCGACAGGCTCAGTGTCAAACCTTCTGTGCCCACTGGGCTTGGGTCAGCCCCAGATGAATGGGTGATAACAGCATCCTGCACTTACCAGTAGGTTGAGGAGGCCCCTACTAGCCCATATCTGTGGGATGTGATGATGGTACCAGGATAATGCATATAGAATATATATATTTTAAAAGGGCACAGCCTTGACAACCCAAGATACATGTGGTGAAAAGCAAAGGGGGGAAACCTTGAGTTTCATGTCAAGACACACTGCTGTGGTCTTCACCTACTTTCTAGCCTTCTGTCACATCAAGGCGCTCCTCCTTCCCTGAAGCTGCAGCTGGAGATACTCAGGCTGTATAATCACCTTCTGCCACTAGATGTCGCCCCTGCTCCTCAGTATGGACATGCAGTGGCATGCAGCAGCAGGAAACCCGGTCAGAGGCAGCAGTGTCGGGAACTCCGTCAGCTCGGCACGGTGTATTCCATCAGAGCTGCTGTTCGCCCTTTCCGAACAGGATCCATCCTGCCGTGCAGCTGTGCACCCCTCCGACCAATCCAGCGGTGCGCAACGTCTGCATCTGCGCCTGGGAAGGTCAAGCGTCGTTTCTGATCGGCGGACCTACCAACTTTTCTGTTTTGATCGCCTCCAGATCGGCGCCTCATCATCGGGACATTATCACAGCGTTCCGCCGCCTCTGGTGAGTCTCTGTGCGTGTGTTTTCATACGGGCTTTGTCCCTTCAGGAGACAGCTCTGCGACACTGAGGTGGGGTGGACATCCATCTGACAGGGTGACACCTTAGCGAAGGTCATTACACCGTGATTCCTCTGAGGTTTAACTGACTCTCACGACACAAGCACAGTAATGTATCCATGATGTTAACAGTGACATTTGATTGTTAAGGGTGTTCGTGTCAGTATAAATTAGAGTTATCTGGCTTGATGCTTGTTGATATCTGTGATACATTTTCTGTTTATTGTGAGAGTAAAGTTGGACTTATAAAGACACATACTAACAGTTTTCTTTCACAGTTGAGGATCTCTAGCTCCACCTTCATGAATATGCAGCTTCCTCTCATTTTGCTGCTTGATCTTCTTCCACCTTCCCCTCCGGGGTTCCAGGATATAATCAGCATTCAGGAGCTGCTCTGAGTGTTGCATAATAGCCCCCATCTCAGTGGGATTCAGAATCAGTCAGCCCATCCAACACAGGCGGGGCGCTTGCCAAACCAGGGTCCAGGGGACTCCAAGGGGTCTTGACAAAGGTTGTTATTAGGATGCCAGCAAAAATGATGGATAGATGCATTGCAACTGAAATCAGATGATAGACATTGACAATGCGTGAATGTCTTACTTTAAAGGTTCATGTGCAAGCAGGGGCTCCAAACATTAGTTTTGTTCCAACAGGAAGTGAAATGTGGGTCAGAGGGCTTAAAACAGAGTTTTGATCAAACTGTGGTATATCCACCTCTAGCAATTTGTGGCTGCTCTTATCTGAACTTTTGTGTGAGACGAGAAAGACAGCAATCTTGTCAGAAACAGACTTTGTGATGAAACTGGACAAACACTTTTCACTTTGATTTTTGTATTCCTGGAAACTATCTGCAGCACCATATTTTTTCCTTCACTGGTTTCACTGGTTTGCAGTTCGCTGTATGTATTTTGATGACAGGCCTGTGGTTTGCAGTCTTTCTATAGCCTGTTGTGCAGCAGATCTCCTCCCATGGTTTGGAGCTGAGAGGTCTGTAATCTCCCTCAACCACAGCACCACCACCCATATTCAGTTCTCAGGGTAAAAATGACACAGCCGGACACGTGCCTCGTTTGACAGTGTGGATCAGAATCAGAATCAGAAAAACTTTTTGTCCATTGCAAGAGCAGTGGAAATTCATCTTTGATGTGACTCTTAGAAATTAAGAAAACATAGTTAAAAACATAAAAACACAGTTACAACACATGGAATGGATATAAATTATACACAAACATGTAAATTAAAATATTGTTTCTTGTGAATAATGTTGATGGAAGTTGAAATCAATGAAGTTTGTCCCTGCTGGAGGGGCCCTATAAGGGCTTTCCCTCTGAGTAAGTGTGGAGATCTGAAAGTGAGGACTGTGTGGTGCCTGAGGTGATTTGTAAACAAGTGTTAGAATGTTTTTGCTCTCATTGAAACTCTGCAGAAAGAGCCGTTGTTGTGCCTTTTTGTAAATACAGAATAGACAGGGGACACTGTTCTGTCCACCTCAATGCTCAGGTACCTGAAGGTCTCCGTTTGTTCCACTTTCTGCCCTGTGATTTCCAAAGGATCCTGCAGTGTGTTAGCAGCATCACCAGGCATCGTTCTCCTGCAGCAGCACAGCTTAAGGCCTGTTCATACTTCACAAAAAGAAAGAAATTAGTTCTCACTTCCAGGGCTGCAAGTTCTTGCAGCTTGTTCTCGACACATTGGCTGGGCAGAACTTTTTTCAAATTTTTTCACAACTATATTGTAATTGGTCAGAAATTTGAAGTGGGAGTGGTTAACTGGGACCGGCGCGGAAATTTGTACAGCAATGGATAGTTTTGAGGATCAACTGGCCGAGGCGGTGAGGAAATATGAACATCTATACAACACATCCTGTAAAGCACATAAAGACAGCTCCCAGAAGGTAGTATTCGCAGTGTGACCACTAATCTCTCCTGGGTAGAGATTGGCATAGATTGGCAGCGGATATTATCCACTTCAAACATATTGTTCTTCTGCTTCATCAACTCAAAAGTACCATCTCTGCCTCTGTACCATCTGTTGCTGTATTGTTGTCGTCGTTTTTTATTTATTTAACAACCGTTACCTCTGTTAGGCGTGTGCTGCAGTGGGCGGGCCCTATGAGGACGACCCAAGAGTTCTGCACATGAGTTTCTCGTGAAGTATGAAATGTCCTGGCCAGAAGAAACTTTGTTCTTGTTCTCGCCACCTTGAGAAAACGGACAAATTTCTTTCTTCTTGTGGAGTATGAACAGGCCTTTAGTTTTAGAGATATTTAGCCATAAGGAGCTCTCCTTGATAAGAGTTAGTCCACCTGCTACTGCTGAGTCGATCTATAGTTCAGTGAGGCAGTTCAGTAAGGTGGATGGAGTCCCGCGTACAGCAGAGATTCACAGGTATAAAAAGCTAAATTATGGATGCTAAATAGGGGATATCAGTTCCACCATCTGATTTCTGGCTAAAGGATTTTTATTCCCTAAGAGAGACCAGTAATTGTCACTTTGGGTATATATATGTGGTAGTTAATCAGGATGAAACTAAGGCCTTATGATGTACATCTTCCATCAATACATAAATACATCCATCTATACCACTTGTAGTTGGGGGCTGGAGTCATTCCCAGGGCGGGGTACATGGGTGAGGGCAGGACACACCCTGGACAGGTCACCATCTATCTCACAGCTAACATATAGAGACTATTAACCTGTTGCGCATAATTTTGGACTGTGGAGGAAGTTGGAGAACATGCTCCACACAGCAAGGCCCTAGGCCCAGGATCGAACCTGGAACCTTCTCAGTCAATGTGAGGTGACAGTGCTAACTACTCCAATGCCATCCTGCTGTGATATGTGTCTAATCAATTGTGATTATGAAAACATATTTTGCTACATTTCAGTGTTTGTGCACTGAAAGCAGAAACTTTTAGAAATCCTGCTGACCCCATTGTGGTTTGAAAACAGTGGTTATGTAGTAGTAGCCTGATCCTGGATTAGACCTTTGGAAACGCTGACATGGACACCAACTGGTTCTTATCAGCCTCAACTACCAGAAGGTGAAAGCAAAATGAATAATGAAATCAAGTGTTACTGACTTTGTTTTTGTTGCAGCTGTTGTTCAATTAAATTCTCTGCTGCAGCACTAAAACACAAATAGAAATGATAATCACCTTCCTCCTCCCATAAGCTCACCGAACATGCTTTTCAGGTGTGTTAATGTGGACAGAGTTTGTCTCTGATTAGAGCTAAAGGAGTCATCAGGATGGAGATTGAAAACCCAAACAAGCTAAAGAATTTTGTTTGCAGTTCATAGCAGCAGTACCACTGTACAGTCAGTGGGGGCCCGTTTCAATACTTCATGTGAGGCCCTACCTCGTAAAACATTTAATTTCTGGTATGTTTGCCAGCTATGTGCCCATGCGTCCCTGACACATTAAAACCTGAAAAGGACGTAATAAACTTCCTATGCATGCCTCCATGGGACGCATGTACCCGTGTGAAACGATATGTTGCGATCAAGTGTTTAAATCACTATCAGGGCAAGAAATCAGGAATCAGCAGAACAAACGAGGATTGAAGTTGGTTTTCAATAAAAGCCAATTTGTCTCATTACGTGCATTTAAAGCCACCTACAGGCAGCTTATTACAATCAAAAACTATAGTAACAGCTTTAACATTCATTTGAACTTAAATTGGCGACCAAAGTAGCCTAATGAGCACAAAGTGCTCCTTATTATTTCAGCACCACGGACAGCATGGAGGAAAGGACAGACATACAGACAGATGCAGATTCGCCCTATACAGAAATCTGCCCTTTCAGTTTTTAAGTACTGAGAATGCTCTAGTCATCTCATCTCTGTCCATTGATTTTGTCACCTCGTGCTCATTTGAAATTTGAGCGAGAGCTGACAGCTGCTCCTGGCGCATTGTCAACCTCAGGTGAGTTTTGATTAATTTCAAGCGAGAGAAACTCCTCTCTCCGCTCGCTACAGTCACAGGCACTGTCAGCGTATGTTGGAGGGCAATGCTGAGGTTTGGGTACAGGTCCAACACATCGTTGTTGTAGGGATGGGCAATGATTTTTGAATATTTGAATATTTGTTAAGTAAAAAAAAATCGAACAGTTTATGAGACTATCGTCTTGTCTGAAAAATGTAAATGTTTCCTTTTTACTGTCGCAGAAGGAGAAACATGTAAAGACTCCTACAACAATCAGAAAGTTCTGTGTCAAATAAAAAACAAGTGAAAGTAGTGCAAACTGTGCACGGTGCGGACTCTGATGAGAAGCAGTATTGTTACAACATTCTCCGTTACCGATTCTTGTTACAGTCCACGATTTTATTTCTCAATGACAGACGGCTGATTTACTGGGTGGCTGTAAAACTGCAACTTAATCAGTGTCCCACCCAAATGCCACTTTTTGAAACACGTTACACTTTTTATTAAAAGTTGAATTACTTTTATTTTTACTTATTATTTTATGTTTTTATTACATTTAATCATTTATTAATTTTATTGCACCCAAATGAAAATACCAAGATTTAATTGTTGATGAAACATGAAGCTTCTAACAAAAGAATTTCCTTCCAGGCATCAGTAAAGTCTGATTCTGATGAAGCTTGAAGGTTGACCACACACCAAAATACAAAATACTTACAAGTGATTAAACGTTTGTTACACTCAAATATGTATTTTTGTATACATTATATGTAGCATTCTCACATGCGCCTCAACTGGTAGCAGCAAAACCTGGTAGATCTGAGTTTTTACTCAAGCTTTGCTTTATTTTTTTTTATGTTTTTGACATATTCTGTCAACTACTGTTTCAGTTTCATCAGTGGGAGAGGAGTTTGTTCAGGAGAGGGGCTTCTTTCATTGAAAACAGAGCAGGTCTGGCCAGCCTGTTGCAGCTGAGGTGAAGAGATGCTTTCGTGATTGTGGTGCTGCTGCTGGTGCAAAGGTTAAAGGCTTGAAGATGGAGATGTACTGTAGGTTCTTTCTGATGTGAGGCATCATGGGAAATGTCAACTCAGCAAGAGTGATGAGCGGGAGATATTGGTGAAGACTCACACAGTAGACATTTTTTCTACACTACAACATCACAGGAAATGCCTGGTCTTGGGTGTCCAGTCCTTACTTTGTTGTGGGAATTTGAAACAAGGACTGTGAAATACTAAAATGGTTTGAAATGTTTTATTGAGTACAGTCACAGTGGTCACATCACACATCAGGGAGATCTACAGAGACAAAACAGTTCAAACATATCACAAAAACTTAAAACAGAAACACCATGTAAATAGCTATCACAGTCTACACTGAAATACTGAAGATTCTGCAGCATAGCAAATTCAGTATTACACTGACATATTAACAGCATTACCTACCATTTGAATGGTGCCTGTTCTGTCCTCATTTACTGCTCAACTCCTCCACTTCACTGTAAAGATAAACAGACAACAAAAGGTGAAACACATCAATGTAAATAGTGATATAAACACACATGATATATAATATGAGTAATAAAAAGGATTACACACACACACACACGTATTAGATGATATACGTGAATACGAATTAACTTTTAGCATAGTACATTATTTGCCGATATGTAAACAGTTTCATGCTTTTATGGAAACGTAGGCCTTTACATGTATTTCTCATATCATCCACTTCAGTTCTCATATCATCCTCTTCAGTGCTTTAATCATTTATTTATGTTTAATTTAAAGCACATGCTAAAATTAATCATCATAGTGCTTCGGTTTCATTAAACTAAATGTGCAGGTCAAACAGTTCATTTCTAACAAGCTAAACTATTAGCTAGGCTTCTAGTTTAAACCAGATTAATATTTGATGTGCCTTTCAGACTACCGTGGTAAAGACAGTTATATCATTTTAAACCTATCACAGTAAAATGTTCATTTCGCTGTCAAGTCAACAAAATAGGTTGATGACATTAAACAAATAATTTGATACACATTCAATACTCACACTGCGATCGTCGTCCATATTGGCTTCCAATGAAATAGAGGGCATTGTTGTGAAAAGCAAGGAGTCTAGAACAGCGGGTCCAGAACTGCAGGTCTGAATCTGCAGTCTCTGGGTCTGCAGACACACCCTCCTCTATGCCACTGTAATATGAAGCTATAGACTAGAATCTGTTAGCTCACTGTAAGGCTTTCTTGTTCGGATAAACAAATGACATAGGAGTCAATCAGTGAGATTCAGCTGTTCTTTCATCCTTTCTAAAAATAAGATGACTGTCCCCACACTCTGGCTTTTTATTTAGCATAGAGACACAAGATCAGAATTGATCTAACTCTTGGTGTTCAGTGCATTTCTAACAAATGGTAAAGCTATTCTTTTAACACATTCAGACCCCAGTTTCTGTCTAAAACATAGCATACATCAACCTCCCCAACCCAAGGGTTGACCTTGACTAAAACCTGCATGCCTCAACGTCTGAAACAGATAGAGACGTGAAATGAAACCACCTGAGACCTTTAACCTTTGACACAACACAGTGCATTGAGTGTGTGTGCTTTTTGTACCTTTCATTGTAGTTATTTCATCTATCCTCAGGAAGAAAGCTCCAGATGTTTGTCCTGTGACTTCATTACTGACTGTCTGTGTGTGTGTGTCTGTTGGAGAGGGAGAGAGTGAGAATGGTGGGTGGAGTGGGTGGAGGCCATAAATGGCAAAATGTGAAGACGGATGACGGTGTTGTTGGGAGACACTGCTGCTTCTCTTCTTCCTCTCACTGGTGTTTCCCTGCTGCTGCTGCGTAGGAGATCACTGCACTAGTGTGAGTGTGTGTGTGCGTGCACATGTTAGCTTACAATCATATGTGCAAGATATAAAATAGTTAGAGAGGAAGCAAGGAGATAAAAGCCATTCAACTGGAACAGAGAAGAAACAGACAAGCTGTTTCTGTGGGCTGATGTTGTTCCTGTTATATTGTATTTTATACAGTGCAGTGAAGCCACAACGACCAGCTGGTGGTTAGCTTAGCTTAGCTGGAAAAACTGGAAACAGTCCAGCTGTCAATAGACAGCGCGTTTTCCAGTTCTTCCAGAGCTCACTAACACAGCATATCTAATCAGTTTATTACAAGAACTCTTCATACAACAACTTGTGTTTTCTTCTTTTTGGGTGAAAAAAAAAACAAAACAAAAAACAGACTTGTTCAGACTTGCTGGCGAGGGCGATACAGTATGGTCATGTCTATGGTCAAATCCTACTTTTATATCCTCAAAGTCATCTGACAAAATAAATAGATTGGTTTAAAGAAGAACAATGCAGGATTTTCCCGTGGCTATGCTACATTTTTACCTTAATTAAACAGCTTCAGAGTAATTGTGATGGTTACATACATGACTTGTAACTTGTTACAGGGAGAATGGAGGCTGGCTGGCTTCATTGAAAACAAATGCACATGGCCCAGAGGAGGGTTAGCAAAACAGATGAAAAGACTGACACAGAGAAGAGACACAATATAGCCTTCATCTGGGCCTAAGACTGTTATTTACTTGAAGTCCAGAATGTAACATACTTTGATTAGAGGCAGATCTTTTAGGTCAGAATGGTATTTTAGTACAAAGCTTCTTTTTCAGCTGCTCCTGTCTGTTGTGTTAGATTTATTGCATTACATGCCAATATAAATACTTCTTGTAATTGTTTCAAATTAAAAGCCCTCTAGCATTTCACTGGACAGAAAACTTTTGTGACATAATAGAGCTTTTATTAGTGCTCTACAATAAGAGTAAGAATCCTATTTCTGGTTGTTTCTGTTTGCATGTTATTCAGATGTGTTAGTTTCTATAGCAGTTCCTGATGTCCTTCTCAGTTCCTCCCTCTCCCTGCTCAGTGTGTCTGCCTCCCTTACTAATAATGATACAGGTAATGAAAGTGTTTTTTCTTTTTTTTTTTTTTTGCTGTAATGGAGGTGAGGCTCTGTGTATTGGAAGTGCTTCCCTTTTCTGCTTTTCTAGAGCAGCTAGAAAGCTCAAGATGTTTGTCCTGAGACAAGCAGCACAGTAGATTGCCCATAAGAAATGTAGGTGTATCTCTGTGCCTAGTTTGTGTCCATAGATGTCTAGTCATGATCTACTAGTCTATATGAATGAAAGTCTCAGAATCTACAGACAAGTGAAGTGTGAGTGAAGTTGGTGATGCTCCATAAGTAAGTAAGTACATTTTTATTTATATAGCACATATATAGAGTGCTTCACAGTATACAAATAAAACCATAATTCAATCAACACAAAAATTAAATAACAAATATAGCCGCAAGCGGCAATCCCCGGGTTCTAACCTGTTGAGGCCCAAACCGGCCACCCCGACCCCCGCCGGCCACGGTTGACGACAGCGCCCGCTCCGTTCCTAAAGGCTCCACGCGATACACACCCATTACCAGGCCCAGATATCTCCAAACCGGGTTTTCGGTCACACATTTGTGACACCCCATATTGGCCGAGTTCAAAATGTTTTGCGAGTCACATACTTTCACAACATGCGCTTCAACTGGGAGAAGCAAAGTCTAGTGGCTGTGATATGAAATGAAACGATGAAACGATGAAACAACAAATGAATAGAATATGTTACCGGCGCCAGAGCTAGGGGTCCCTGGCCGGCAGCATAAACCGCTCAGGCGGCGGGCACTGAGCGGCTGAGCTACGGTGTGACTGAGCAACCAATCAATCTGTGGATCCAAACATAGGACACGGTCCCTCGTTAGCTACTGTTGCTTCCGCTAAGCGCCTTTATCGTCTGCGCCCGCTCTTCAAAGTTCACATTCCATATAATCAACATTACAACATACCGTACCAACTACCAGTACTCTCAAGCACACACACACACACATTCTTGTTCAACCGACCTCATGGGGACGTGAACGTCCGATCACGAACCACGACAATATAGTAAGTGTTTCACAACTTAAAGCATTCATCTTAACTTCAGTGCTTTAACACATGCTGTTACTCATTTCAACTTAACAAAACTGTATCAACCATACACTTTACCAACCTGTGGATCCAAACATAGGACACGTTCCCTCGTTAGCTGCTGTCGCTTCCGCTAAGCGCCTCTATTGTCTGCGCCCGCACAGAGCAAGCAGAGCAGAGCAGAGAATGCTTGGATCCACTGGTCTTGGAGCACCCTCTACTGGTGCAAACGGTTATTACAAAATGTAAAAAATAAAAGGTTCGAATATTCAAATGAAAAAGGGGGGGTGTCTGTTAAAAAAAAAAACTATATATGTGGCTATTATCACATCCACTACAAATAGAATAGAATAGAATAGAAATTACTTTACTGATCCCAAAGGGAAATTGATTTGTCTTTTAGCTCATCTTCCATTTACATTAGAATTACACAGTCTGATGGCTGTGGGTATGAAAGATCTACGGTATCTTTCTGTCCTGCACCCAAGAGCCGGCCACGGTCGACGACAGCGCCCGCTCCGTTCCTAAAGGCTCCACGCCATACACACCCATTACCAGGCCCAGATATCTCCAAACCAGGTTTTCGGTCACACATTTGTGACACCCCATATTGGCCCAGTTCAAAATGTTTTGGTAGTCACATACTTTCAGAACATGCGCTTCAACTGGGAGAAGCAAAGTCTAGTGGTTGTGAGCTTTTACTCAACCTTTGCTTTATTTTGTTGTGTCAATGTATGTTTTTCTCAACTACTGATGGATACTTCTGTGGGGAGAGGAGATTCTTCAGGAGGATGACACCCTGTTCCATCTGGGATGAGGAGGTGTTTTGGTGGTTGCTATGCTGGTGGTGCAGAGGTTAAAGGCTTGGAAGTGGAGATGAAGTGAAGGTCCTTTCTGCCGTCAGTCATCATGCAAAATATCAACTCTCTGCCCAACAAGAATAATGAGGAGCTGGAGATATAGATGAAGACTCAGGCAGTAGACATTTTTTCAAATCAAAACAATACTTGTATACATCCCACCAACAGAGAACGCTTGGATCCACTGGTGGTGGAGCACCCTCTACTGGTGCAAACGGTTATTACAAAATGTAAAAAATAAAAGGTTCGAATATTCAAATGAAAAAGGGGGGTGTCTGTTAATAAAAAAAAACTATATATGTGGCTATTATCACATCCACTACAAATAGAATAGAATAGAATAGAAATGACTTTATTGATCCCAAAGGGAAATTGATTTGTCTTTTAGCTCATCTTCCATTTGCATTAGAATTAAACAGTCTGATGGCTGTGGGTATGAAAGATCTACGGTATCTTTCTGTCCTGCACCCAAGAGATAGGAGCCGTCCACCACCGCTGCTTCTTTGATCCATCAAGGTGTTATGAAGTGGATGATCCGTGTTGTTCAGTATGGCCTCCACCATCCTCATTGTGTATCTCTCCACCACCTCCTCCAGAGAGTCCATCTTTACTCCCATCACAGAGCCAGCCTTCTTGACAAGCTTATCCAGCCTCTTTGCCTGCTTTTTTCCTAAACTTCCTCCCCAGCAGACTGCAGCATAAAATAAAACACTTGCCACCACAGACTGATAGAACATCTGCAGCATCTTATTACAGATGTTTAGAGATCTAAGCTTTCTAAGGAAAAAGAGGCGCCTCTGCCCTTTTTTGTAGAGTGCATCTGTGTTAACAGACCAGTCCAACTTGTTATCAAGATGAACACCTAGATATTTCTAGGTTGTCACCACCTCAATGTCCACTCCACAAGTGTTGACTGGCTGAAGAGTGGGCTTGGACCTACGGAAATCCATGATCATTTCCTTTGTCTTTGAGGTGTTCAGCATGAGGCAGTTCTGGTGACTCCAGTCACTGAAGGCTTTTATCAAATCCCTATATTCACATTCATACTGTTTTTCACATTATGCAAGTTATTAAAAAAATCCCTAATAACCACCCTAATGGTGCAAGAGGCTTTTTTGTAGAGGACCATCAGGAGGACATGTGTGTAAAATTTCAAGTCAATAGCACACCAAACGTGGTGAAATTCTGTCCGACGGTCTTTGAGATATGCATGTGTGGCATTTATAGCGCCCCCTATGGGCTGAGCTCGAAACGCTTTGGTAGGCAGCTTCCCAGTCACCTTGTGACCCTACCCACCAAGATTGGTGACGATAGGGCAATGGGTGTGGGAGTTATGGCCGATCATTTCTAAGCTCCGCCCATCGCGGAGATTCATTGGTCCGTGGCGGCCATGTTTTTTATCCGACCTGGCTCATTTATAATAGAAATTTGTATTTTCATCCCCCGAGGCCGTATACCAAATTTGGTGTTGATAGAGTCAATCTTTCAAAAGTTCTATTCATTTTACTGTTTTTCACATTATGCAAATTATTGAAAAATCCGTCATCATCACCCTAATGGTCCCAGAGGCTTTTTTGTAGAGGACCATCAGGAGGACATGTGTGTAAAATTTCAAGTCAATAGCACTCATATCTGGGCGGGGAGAGCCATTTGAAGTTCACACGCCATGTAACAGCGCCCCCGTTAGGCCGAATGGGGTCAAATTTTTTGACAAGCATTTGCATGTCATTTATAATCCATGTACCGATTTTCATGTCCCTAGGTCCTTCCAGCTCATCATAAATTCAAAAAACGTAAACAACAGCAGTTAACGACCAACAGGCCACGCCCACTTTCACCAATCAACATGGCACTCAAGATATAAGTTAACAGTCCCCCCTAGAGTATGCATACCAAATTTGGTGAAATTCTGTTCAATGGTCTTTGAGATATGCATGTGTGGCATTTATAGCGCCCCCTATAGGCTGAGCTCAAAACGCTTTGGTAGGCAGCTTCCCCGTCCCGTTGTGAACCTACCCACCAAGATTGGTGATGATAGGGCAAGGGGTGTGGGAGTTATGGCCAATCATTTCTAAGCTCCGCCCATCGCGGAGATTCATTGGTCCGTGGCGGCCATATTTTTGATCCGATCTAGCTCATTTATAATAGAAATTTGTATTTTCATCCCCGAGGCTGTATACCAAATTTGGTGTTGATAGAGTCAATCTTTCAAAAGTTCTATTCATTTTACTGTTTTTCACATTATGCAAATTAGCAAAAAATCTATCATGACGGACTTTAATGGTCCCATTGGCTTTTTTGTAGAGCACATTGAGCTGGACCTGTGTGTCAAATTTCAAGTCAATCGGACTTACGGTGTGAGGGGCGTGGCCTTCCAAAAAAGTCATTTTTAAGCCTTAATTACAGCGCCACCATCTGGCCAACTGGGCTCATATTTTAATAGAAGTTGATGCACATCATTTCCAATCATTGGGCCAAGTTTCAGCTTTCTGGCCTATTCCAGCTCACGGGAATTTGAGCTCAAGCGGCAGACGACAAATAATAATAATAATAATAATAATAATTAAAGCCGCAAGCGGCTGTGAACGGGCCCTCGCCACATGCGACCGCGGGCCTCTGCGGCCCGGGGAGGCCCCTGCGGGTCGGGGAGGCCCCCGCGGCCCGAAGCGGGAAGAGAGGAGAAACCCGGAGAAAGAGGAAAAACGCAATGTTGGGCTCGTCCACCGGGTGGCGCTACGAGCGTTGCCAGGGCCGGTCGGGTGCATTGAGGGGCAGACCTTCATCACACGCGTGAAGTTTGAAGCCAATGGGACAATGCATGATGGAGTTATGAGGATTTGATGTTCCATGGCGAGACATCAGAAATGGCGGCGCCGTAGCGGCCACGCCCCTTAACGTAGAGCAAAGGTTTTGATAATGTTTAATCACAAAGGTTTTGAGATGATGTTCATGAAGTATGAAGTCGATCCAATGAAATCCCTAGGAAGATTTTGTTTAAGTATGTTGTGTAGAAATCACCAAAACTTGACCTTTGAGGTCAAATGGCTGACTTCCTGTTGACTTTAGAGCTTGGACTCAATTAACTTTTTTGTGCGTCTTGATGAGTTCTATCAGCCTACCGATTTTCATGCTTGTAAGTGAAACACACGTAAAGTTATTCAAGTTTCAAACATGATGAAATGGCCAAAAAGACTAGACCATTAGAATCAAAATGGCGGACTTCCTGTTTGGTTCTGACCAGTGGTGCCAGAGACTTTTTTGTGCGTCTGGACAAGTTACACACGTGTACCAATTTTCATGAGTGTACTCCAAAAAAAGGCCTATGGGGAGGGGTTTTTGAAAATTTCAAGGTGGCGCTGTTGAGCCGTTTGGCCACGCCCATGGGCGTGCCGCATATCAAATGAAAGAGCTCATCAGTCTCGACCTGCGTGCCAAATGTCACGTGGGTACGAGTTTGTTAAAGCCATCAAAAAGCCAATCGTAATTGGTGGCGAGGGATCGACAGTCGCGGCGCCGCCACACGGACGCCATTAGTCATAGCTTGACAAGCTTAATAATGTAGCTTCACTATCTTGTCCTGCATGTATTAGAAGTGGAACGAAGTTGATTGGGTGAACTATGTGGTATTTATTGACGTTAGAGTAAAAGCTGCACACTTCCTGTTACCACCGGGGGGCGCTATGAGTGAGGTGGGAAGTCAATACATCGGAACGTTCAGGGCGGAGCCATCGTCATGTCCAGCAAGTTTGAAGCCGCTGGGACGAAGTATGTGGGCGTGAGAGGCGTTCGAAACGAAATTGCGAGAAAACGAAAAATCGCCAAACTTTGGCGGGCCCTAGCAGCCACGCCCTTTGACCTACGGACATTCTTTTAATAACTTTTCATTAGCATGGCCTCTAGATGCCCTGTACCAAAATTGAAGTCGATCGGGCGAAATCCCTAGGAGGAGTTTGTTCAAATACGAAAAAACTACAAATCAAAATGGCTGACTTCCTGTCGACATTTCACCACGACGTTAATGGACTTTTTCGTGCGTCTTGGGATGATAGACATGTGCACCGAATTTCGTTGTCCTACGACAAAAAAACCCCAATGCGGAGGGGTTTTTGAAAATTTCTAGGGGGCGCTATTTCGCCATTTCGCGTCGACAGTGTGCGACGACCCCAAAATATCGAATTTTTGCGCAGTCCGGGCGTGTGTGCAAATTTTCCTGACTTTTCGAGCATGGGAAAGTCCCCAAAAATGCGATCGTTGACGAGTAAGAATAATAATAAAAATAAACAGCGAGGTTTCAATAGGGTCCTCGCCGACGATGTCGTCGCTCGGGCCCTAAATATAGCCGCAAGCGGCAATCCCCGGGTTCTAACCTGTTGAGGCCCAAACCGGCCACCCCGACCCTCGCCGGCCACGGTCGACGACGGCGCCCGCTCCGTTCCTAAAGGCTCCACGCGATACACACCCATTACCAGGCCCAGATATCTCCAAACCGGGTTTTCGGTCACACATTTGTGACACCCCATATTGGCCGAGTTCAAAATGTTACTTTCAGAACATGCGCTTCAACTGGGAGAAGCAAAGTCTTGTGGCTGTGACATGAAATGAAACGATGAAACGATGAAACAACAAATGAATAGAATATGTTACCGGCGCCAGAGCTAGGGGTCCCTGGCCGGCAGCATAAACCGCTCAGGCGGCGGGCACTGAGCGGCTGAGCTACGGTGTGACTGAGCAACCAATCAATCTGTGGATCCAAACATAGGACACGGTCCCTCGTTAGCTACTGTTGCTTCCGCTAAGCGCCTTTATCGTCTGCGCCCGCTCTTCAAAGTTCACATTCCATATAATCAACATTACAACATACCGTACCAACTACTAGTACTCTCAAGCACACACACACACATTCTTGTTCAACCGACCTCATGGGGACGTGAACGTCCGATCACGAACCACGACAATATAGTAAGTGTTTCACAACTTAAAGCATTCATCTTAACTTCAGTGCTTTAACACATGCTGTTACTCATTTCAACTTCACAAAACTGTATCAACCATACACTTTACCAACCTGTGGATCCAAACATAGGACACGTTCCCTCGTTACCTACTGTCGCTTCCGCTAAGCGCCTCTATTGTCTGCGCCCGCACAGAGCAAGCAGAGCAGAGCAGAGCAGAGAACGCTTGGATCCACTGGTCTTGGAGCACCCTCTGCTGGTGCAAACGGTTATTACAAAATGTAAAAAATAAAAGGTTCGAATATTCAAATGAAAAAGGGGGGGTGTCTGTTAATAAAAAAAAACTATATATGTGGCTATTATCACATCCACTACAAATAGAATAGAATAGAATAGAAATGACTTTATTGATCCCAAAGGGAAATTGATTTGTCTTTTAGCTCATCTTCCATTTGCATTAGAATTAAACAGTCTGATGGCTGTGGGTATGAAAGATCTACAGTATCTTTCTGTCCTGCACCCAAGAGCGGCCACGGTCGACGACAGCGCCCACTCCGTTCCTAAAGGCTCCACGCCATACACACCCATTACCAGGCCCAGATATCTCCAAACCAGGTTTTCGGTCACACATTTGTGACACCCCATATTGGCCCAGTTCAAAATGTTTTGCGAGTCACATACTTTCAGAACATGCGCTTCAACTGGGAGAAGCAAAGTCTAGTGGCTGTGAGCTTTTACTCAACCTTTGCTTTATTTTGTTGTGTCAATGTATGTTTTTCTCAACTACTGATGGATACTTCTGTGGGGAGAGGAGATTCTTCAGGAGGATGACACCCTGTTCCATCTGGGATGAGGAGGTGTTTTCGTGGTTGCTATGCTGGTGGTGCAGAGGTTAAAGGCTTGGAAGTGGAGATGAAGTGAAGGTCCTTTCTGCCGTCAGTCATCATGCAAAATATCAACTCTCTGCCCAACAAGAATAATGAGGAGCTGGAGATATAGATGAAGACTCAGGCAGTAGACATTTTTTCAAATCAAAACAATACTTGTATACATCCCACCAACGGCTACTGCCAAAGTTCCATGTGATATTCTCCATGAAGTCGTTGCTAGGATACAGACTAAACATCCTGAGGCACTTGGCTTCAGTCATGTCTCCCTGATGGACTCACTGAGGATGTGGTGGAGAGATACACGCTGGTGGAGGCCATTCTGAACAACTCAGATCATCCTCTTCATGAACAATGAAATGCAATGATATGAAATGAAACCATGAAACAACAAATGAATAGAATAGAATAGAATAGAACAATGAAATGCAATAATATGAAATGATATGAAATATGAAATGAAACGATGAAACAACAAATGAATAGAATAGAATAGAAATAGAATAGAATAGAATAGAATAGAATAAAATAGAAATTACTTTATTGATCCCAAAGGGAAATTGATTTGTCTTTTAGCTCATCTTCCATTTCCATTAGAATTAAAGAGTCTGATGGCTGTGGGTATGAAAGATCTACGGTATCTTTCTCTCCTGCACCCAAGAGATAGGAGCCGTCCACCACCGCTGCTTCTTTGATCCATCAAGGTGTTATGAAGTGGATGATCCGTGTTGTTCAGTATGGCCTCCACCATCCTCATTGTGTATCTCTCCACCACCTCCTCCAGAGAGTCCATCTTTACTCCCATCACAGAGCCAGCCTTCTTGACAAGCTTATCCAGCCTCTTTGCCTGCTTTTTTCCTAAACTTCCTCCCCAGCAGACTGCAGCATAAAATAAAACACTTGCCACCACAGACTGATAGAACATCTGCAGCATCTTATTACAGATGTTTAGAGATCTAAGCTTTCTAAGGAAAAAGAGGCACCTCTGCCCTTTTTTGTAGAGTGCATCTGTGTTAACAGACCAGTCCAACTTGTTATCAAGATGAACACTTAGATATTTATAGGTTGTCACCACCTCAATGTCCACTCCACAAGTGTTGACTGGCTGAAGAGTGGGCTTGGACCTACGGAAATCCATGATCATTTCCTTTGTCTTTGAGGTGTTCAGCATGAGGCAGTTCTGGTGACTCCAGTCACTGAAGGCTTTTATCAAATCCCTATATTCACATTCATACTGTTTTTCACATTATGCAAGTTATTAAAAAAATCCCTAATATCCACCCTAATGGTGCAAGAGGCTTTTTTGTAGAGGACCATCAGGAGGACATGTGTGTAAAATTTCAAGTCAATAGCACACCAAACGTGGTGAAATTCTGTCCGACGGTCTTTGAGATATGCATGTGTGGCATTTATAGCGCCCCCTATGGGCTGAGCTCGAAACGCTTTGGTAGGCAGCTTCCCAGTCACCTTGTGACCCTACCCACCAAGATTGGTGACGATAGGGCAATGGGTGTGGGAGTTATGGCCGATCATTTCTAAGCTCCGCCCATCGCGGAGATTCATTGGTCCGTGGCGGCCATGTTTTTTATCCGATCTGGCTCATTTATAATAGAAATTTGTATTTTCATCCCCCGAGGCCGTATACCAAATTTGGTGTTGATAGAGTCAATCTTTCAAAAGTTCTATTCATTTTACTGTTTTTCACATTATGCAAATTATTGAAAAATCCGTCATAATCACCCTAATGGTCCCAGAGGCTTTTTTGTAGAGGACCATCAGGAGGACATGTGTGTAAAATTTCAAGTCAATAGCACTCATATCTGGGCGGGGAGAGCCATTTGAAGTTCACACGCCATGTAACAGCGCCCCCGTTAGGCCGAATGGGGTCAAATTTTTTGACAAGCATTTGCATGTCATTTATAATCCATGTACCGATTTTCATGTCCCTAGGTCCTTCCAGCTCATCATAAATTCAAAAAAACTAAACAACAGCAGTTAACGACCAACAGGCCACGCCCAATTTCACCAATCAACATGGCACTCAAGATATAAGTTAACAGTCCCCCCTAGAGTATGCATACCAAATTTGGTGAAATTCTGTTCAATGGTCTTTGAGATATGCATGTGTGGCATTTATAGCGCCCCCTATGGGCTGAGCTCAAAACGCTTTGGTAGGCAGCTTCCCAGTCACCTTGTGACCCTACCCACCAAGATTGGTGACGATAGGGCAATGGGTGTGGCAGTTATGGCCAATCATTTCTAAGCTCCGCCCATCGCGGAGATTCATTGGTCCGTGGCGGCCATGTTTTTTATCCGACCTGGCTCATTTATAATAGAAATTTGTATTTTCATCCCCTGAGGCTATATACCAAATTTGGTGTTGATAGAGTCAATCTTTCACAAGTTCTATTCATTTTACTGTTTTTCACATTATGCAAATTAGCAAAAAATCTATCATGGCGGACTTTAGTGGTCCCATTGGCTTTTTTGTAGAGCACATTGAGCTGGACCTGTGTGTCAAATTTCAAGTCAATCGGACTTACGGTGTGAGGGGCGTGGCCTTCCAAAAAAATAATTTTTAAACCTTAATTACAGCGCCACCATCTGGCCAACTGGGCTCATATTTTAATAGAAGTTGATGCACATCATTTCCAATCATTGGGCCAAGTTTCAGCTTTCTGGCCTATTCCAGCTCACGGGAATTTGAGCTCAAGCGGCAGACGACAAATAATAATAATAAATATAGCCGCAAGCGGCAATCCCCGGGTTCTAACCTGTTGAGGCCCAAACCGGCCACCCCGACCCTCGCCGGCCACGGTCGACGACAGCGCCCGCTCCGTTCCTAAAGGCTCCACGTGATACACACCCATTACCAGGCCCAGATATCTCCAAACCGGGTTTTCGGTCACACATTTGTGACACCCCATATTGGCCGAGTTCAAAATGTTTTGCGAGTCACATACTTTCAGAACATGCGCTTCAACTGGGAGAAGCAAAGTCTAGTGGCTGTGATATGAAATGAAACCATGAAACGATGAAACAACAAATGAATAGAATGTGTTACCGGCGCCAGAGCTAGGGGTCCCTGGCCGGCAGCATAAACCGCTCAGGCGGCGGGCACTGAGCGGCTGAGCTACGGTGTGACTGAGCAACCAATCAATCTGTGGATCCAAACATAGGACACGGTCCCTCGTTAGCTACTGTTGCTTCCGCTAAGCGCCTTTATCGTCTGCGCCCGCTCTTCAAAGTTCACATTCCATATAATCAACATTACAACATACCGTACCAACTACCAGTACGCTCAAGCACACACACACACATTCTTGTTCAACCGACCTCATGGGGACGTGAACGTCCGATCACGAACCACGACAATATAGTAAGTGTTTCACAACTTAAAGCATTCATCTTAACTTCAGTGCTTTAACACATGCTGTTACTCATTTCAACTTAACAAAACTGTATCAACCATACACTTTACCAACCTGTGGATCCAAACATAGGACACGTTCCCTCGTTAGCTGCTGTCGCTTCCGCTAAGCGCCTCTATTGTCTGCGCCCGCACAGAGCAAGCAGAGCAGAGCAGAGCAGAGAATGCTTGGATCCACTGGTCTTGGAGCACCCTCTGCTGGTGCAAACGGTTATTACAAAATGTAAAAAATAAAAGGTTCGAATATTCAAATGAAAAAGGGGGGGTGTCTGTTAATAAAAAAAAACTATATATGTGGCTATTATCACATCCACTACAAATAGAATAGAATAGAATAGAAATTACTTTACTGATCCCAAAGGGAAATTGATTTGTCTTTTAGCTTATCTTCCATTTGCATTAGAATTAAACAGTCTGATGGCTGTGGGTATGAAAGATTTACGGTATCTTTCTGTCCTGCACCCAAGAGCCGGCCACGGTCAACGACAGCGCCCGCTCCGTTCCTAAAGGCTCCACGCCATACACACCCATTACCAGGCCCAGATATCTCCAAACCAGGTTTTCGGTCACACATTTGTGACACCCCATATTGGCCCAGTTCAAAATGTTTTGGTAGTCACATACTTTCAGAACATGCGCTTCAACTGGGAGAAGCAAAGTCTAGTGGCTGTGAGTTTTTACTCAACCTTTGCTTTATTTTGTTGTGTCAATGTATGTTTTTCTCAACTACTGATGGATACTTCTGTGGGGAGAGGAGATTCTTCAGGAGGATGACACCCTGTTCCATCTGGGATGAGGAGGTGTTTTCGTGGTTGCTATGCTGGTGGTGCAGAGGTTAAAGGCTTGGAAGTGGAGATGAAGTGAAGGTCCTTTCTGCCGTCAGTCATCATGCAAAATATCAACTCTCTGCCCAACAAGAATAATGAGGAGCTGGAGATATAGATGAAGACTCAGGCAGTAGACATTTTTTCAAATCAAAACAATACTTGTGTACATCCCACCAACGGCTACTGCCAAAGTTCCATGTGAAATTCTCCATGAAGTCGTTGCTAGGATACAGACTAAACATCCTGAGGCACTTGGCTTCAGTCATGTCTCCCTGATGGACTCACTGAGGATGTGGTGGAGAGATACACGCTGGTGGAGGCCATTCTGAACAACTCAGATCATCCTCTTCATGAACAATGAAATGCAATGATATGAAATGAAACCATGAAACAACAAATGAATAGAATAGAATAGAATAGAACAATGAAATGCAATAATATGAAATGATATGAAATATGAAATGAAACGATGAAACAACAAATGAATAGAATAGAATAGAATAGAATAGAATAGAATAAAATAGAAATGACTTTATTGATCCCAAAGGGAAATTGATTTGTCTTTTAGCTCATCTTCCATTTGCATTAGAATTAAACAGTCTGATGGCTGTGGGTATGAAAGATCTACGGTATCTTTCTGTCCTGCACCCAAGAGATAGGAGCCGTCCACCACCGCTGCTTCTTTGATCCATCAAGGTGTTATGAAGTGGATGATCCGTGTTGTTCAGTATGGCCTCCACCATCCTCATTGTGTATCTCTCCACCACCTCCTCCAGAGAGTCCATCTTTACTCCCATCACAGAGCCAGCCTTCTTGACAAGCTTATCCAGCCTCTTTGCCTGCTTTTTTCCTAAACTTCCTCCCCAGCAGACTGCAGCATAAAATAAAACACTTGCCACCACAGACTGATAAAACATCTGCAGCATCTTATTACAGATGTTTAGAGATCTAAGCTTTCTAAGGAAAAAGAGGCGGCTCTGCCCTTTTTTGTAGAGTGTTAACAGACCAGTCCAACTTGTTATCAAGATGAACACCTAGATATCTATAGGTTGTCACCACCTCAATGTCCACTCCACAAGTGTTGACTGGCTGAAGAGTGGGCTTGGACCTACGGAAATCCATGATCATTTCCTTTGTCTTTGAGGTGTTCAGCATGAGGCAGTATCATATATGTTTTTCAAAAGTTCTATTCATTTTACTGTTTTTCACATTATGCAAGTTATTAAAAAATCCGTTATAACCACCCTAATGGTGCAAGAGGCTTTTTTGTAGAGGACCATCAGGAGGACATGTGTGTAAAATTTCAAGTCAACAGCACACCAAACGTGGTGAAATTCTGTCCGACGGTCTTTGAGATATGCATGTGTGGCATTTATAGCGCCCCCTATGGGCTGAGCTCGAAACGCTTTGGTAGGCAGCTTCCCAGTCACCTTGTGACCCTACCCACCAAGATTGGTGACGATAGGGCAATGGGTGTGGGAGTTATGGCCAATCATTTCTAAGCTCCGCCCATCGCGGAGATTCATTGGTCCGTGGCGGCCATGTTTTTTATCCGACCTGGCTCATTTATAATAGAAATTTGTATTTTCATCCCCCGAGGCTGTATACCAAATTTGGTGTTGATAGAGTCAATCTTTCAAAAGTTCTATTCATTTTACTGTTTTTCACATTATGCAAATTATTGAAAAATCCGTCATAATCACCCTAATGGTGCAAGAGGATTTTTTGTAGAGGACCATCAGGAGGACATGTGTGTAAAATTTCAAGTCAATAGCACTCATATCTGGGCGGGGAGAGCCATTTGAAGTTCACACGCCATGTAACAGCGCCCCCGTTAGGCCAAATGGGGTCAAATTTTTTGACAAGCATTTGCATGTCATTTATAATCCATGTACTGATTTTCATGTCCCTAGGTCCTTCCAGCTCATCATAAATTCAAAAAACGTAAACAACAGCAGTTAACGACCAACAGGCCACGCCCACTTTCACCAATCAACATGGCACTCAAGATATAAGTTAACAGTCCCCCCTAGAGTATGCATACCAAATTTGGTGAAATTCTGTTCAATGGTCTTTGAGATATGCATGTGTGGCATTTATAGCGCCCCCTATAGGCTGAGCTCAAAACGCTTTGGTAGGCAGCTTCCCAGTCACCTTGTGACCCTACCCACCAAGATTGGTGACGATAGGGCAATGGGTGTGGGAGTTATGGCCAATCATTTCTAAGCTCCGCCCATCGCGGAGATTCATTGGTCCGTGGCGGCCATGTTTTTTATCCGATCTGGCTCATTTATAATAGAAATTTGTATTTTCATCCCCCGAGGCTGTACACCAAATTTGGTGTTGATAGAGTCAATCTTTCAAAAGTTCTATTCATTTTACTGTTTTTCACATTATGCAAATTAGCAAAAAATCTATCATGACGGACTTTAATGGTCCCAGAGGCTTTTTTGTAGAGCACATTGAGCTGGACCTGTGTGTCAAATTTCAAGTCAATCGGACTTACGGTGTGAGGGGCGTGGCCTTCCAAAAAAGTCATTTTTAAGCCTTAATTACAGCGCCACCATCTGGCCAACTGGGCTCATATTTTAATAGAAGTTGATGCACATCATTTCCAATCATTGGGCCAAGTTTCAGCTTTCTGGCCTATTCCAGCTCACGGGAATTTTAGCTCAAGCGGCAGACGACAAATAATAATAATAATAATAATAATAATAAACCGGTAGGATTTTAGAAGGGTTCTACCCCTTCGGGGTTAGAACCCTAATAATAAACCGGTAGGATTTTAGAAGGGTTCTACCCCTTCGGGGTTAGAACCCTAATAATAATAATAAACCGGTAGGATTTTAGAAGGGTTCTACCCCTTCGGGGTTAGAACCCTAATAACCAAGATAAAGGAACTTATGCACACGGAATAGGGCAGTACATAGATAAAATACACTAACTATCACGTGGCACTGCAAGGCCAAGGGAGATTAAAGCAGACAGTTTAGTGACATACAATGGTAAATGGGCAGTGGGGACCGTCTAACACTTAAAGGCTTGTCTGTACAAATGTGTCTTTAACTGACCCTTGTAACTATTTACAGACCGAGCAGATCTCAGATCCAGTGGGAGCACATTCCACAGCCAAGGGGCCACTGCCCCAAAAGACCGGTCCCCCTTTGTTTTTAGCCGGGTCCGAGGGTCTGACAGGAGGCCCTGGTCTGATGATCTCAAGGCCCAGCTGGGGGTATGGTGGTGAAAAAGGTCGCAGATGTAACAGCGTAAGATGGTCAGAACAAGAAATAGTGAACTGTTTAAAAAAGTTCACAAAAACATCAACAAAGGGAAGTCCAGAGCGAGATGTTTTGATTCAGCCGCGCATGTCACACGACTGTCTGTTATGAATAAGTGCAGAGGCCTAGGTAAACATCAGATCAGAATAGACCATGTCACATGTCAACATGAAACCTTCATTCAGAATGATTTGAATCCGAATGAAAAAAACCATGGTTAACATAGCATGTGAAACACCCCCCCCACACACACACACACGCACACACACACACACACACTTCACGCTAAACTGGATGGTCAGAACAAAATGTTCAAGCAGTATCACAATGTTGTGACTGTGCTGTGGTTGTTGGAAATGTGCCACATTAATGATGATAAGAGCAATATATTTAAAGATGCCAACGGCTGCCATGATGGCCCTTTTGAGGGAGAAAGACGGATGGCCAACCTACACTTGAGCACTACCAAGTGGCATACAGACACACCATATATGGACTTTGTGTGTTGGCAGTTGAAACCCTGAGTGTCTGTGTGTGTGTGTTTCCTTTGTGGATGAAGGAGGGGAGAGCTGGAAGTTTGCCACCTCATAACATCACCCAGTGTGAAGCTGGCGAACATTTTTCTGGCACTGACACATTGTTCACTTTTTACTGACCTGGGCCTCTCGTGCTTGAACTTATGACTGTCTTCAGTTTTCTCTCCATACCTCATTTCAAGTACCACAGACTGACAGAGAGATGAGTGTAATTTACACACTGATAATAGATCTTTTCATAAACATAGCGGAGGGTTGTGAGTTGGTTCTCATGCCTGCCAGTTTTCTGTCACCTGTAATTACTTATTAGGCACTTCATTGTACTCTGTACTGTATGTCCATACTTCCAAGTTTTCATTTAAAACAGTCTTCAAATGAAAAGCAACTCCACCCAAATGAGTGCATTAGCTCCATATCAGAAACTATTTTGGTACATCTGAAAATACATACGGTATATAGCTATAAGGTCGACCTCATGTAATAAAAAGGGCAAGTTTAAGCAACACTGAATTCCATCATGCATATATGAAGGTATTCAAGGCTGCCACTTAAATAATAAATATATGAGATCCTAACACTATTCACAAACCTGTCAGCCCTATCAATCTGAGATGTTCATCTGTGAACACTGTAGGTGGAGGCAAGGCAAGGCAAGGCAAGGCAATTTTATTTGTATAGCCCGTTTTTACAAACAGTTTGTCTCAAAGGGCTTTACACAGCATTATGACAACATCCTCTGCCCTTACACCCTCACATCGACTGAGGAAAAACTCCCAAGAAGAAGGAGGTGGTGCAGGTTGTCCTTGATGTGTCTATCATGTGGCTGTCAGAGGTTGTCAGTGTCCAGACCATGGCTTGATGGAAAACACTGTAATAGACGTGAAATAATGTAGGATTAAAAAGTTATAAAGAAATGAATCAGTACTCTGATGATATGCTCACACAATTATCCAAAAGTGCATTCTTCCCTCAGCTGAGTCTGCTGTGCTATTTTACATTAAATTATAACAGAACAGAAATGAACTGTCACTTTTATGTAGATGCAGATGTCACGATGGTTCCCAGCCCTCACTGACATTCTTTATTCTGAAAGAGAGATAATCCTTCCTGCAGATGTTTTGACTGCTGTCATCAACAATTAACTGTACCTGCAGAACAAGGCCACACACTCAACCTAATTCAATATTACCACACACTTAAAACACTCACATGTCAGCTGTGTTTACATGCTCTTAAACAGCATGTAAACACACGTCAGTTAACTGTAACAGTGTTATTGTTAAATACCTGCAACTTAATATCACTGAGAGTCTGCTGTCACTGTAAATGCTGAGTGAGGTAACAACCTCAGATTTTCAGCACTAATCTGAAAACACATCATAAAATATTTTACTTAGTAACTCAGTACAGTAACAGCAACTCAAGCTACAGTAACGGACACAAAATCTGAACTAGCATTATTAGCATCTTTTCAGAATGGTTAGTGTAGTTAGCTTCTGTCTGGCTATCTGTTGACTACCATGCAGGGTGGGAAAAAGGTGAAGTAGCTGGAGAGGGCATCTTTTCAGCAATAGTTACATAGCATCATTTCGGAAGAGTTAGTGCAGTTAGCATCATTTGAGAGCAGTTAACATGGTAGGCCTAAGCATCTTTTGAGAATGGTTTGCATAGTTGGCATTGTTAATTTGTTCATATTGTTACTGTTAGCTTGTAAGTGGCTTGGCACAGTGTTAGTGATGGTGTTATGCTTTGTGTTATTTCTCTGTGCTGACAAGGTTTCAGGTTTATTTAGGCCCACCCCTGTCCCCAAATTGACAGGATTGAGGTTTGTGGCCTAAGAACTTGGCTGTTTGAGTCTCTGTTTGCGAGACTGTCATTGTTTCAAGTTGGGAACACTGGCTGTCTGATTATTTCACTGACATATCTTTATGGATATTAAAAAGGTTAAACACATTTATCAGCAAGGCATTGAGTATGTTAGTTGTAGTGTAGCTCTATAATGATGCCTTTTTCAGTCAGATCAATCAGAGCCTGACACAGGGCCGGATTTATACATTTCTGTGCCCTGGGCATCAAGACTCAAGGGTCCACCCCAAAGCAATGATCACAAAGTTGCTGTCATCATCAAGAACATATATATTTCTATACTAATAAATCATAGGATCTGTAGGCCATAGTGGTTAATCTGGCCCAGGCCTGACACTTCTGCTGGAAAACACTGAGAAATCATTGTATGACTCACCCAAACTGTTGAAAACACATCCACACATGTGCTAAAAGTAGAAATGTCCTTGTGGAGGAAAATCCGCTCAAAACCATACACTGACAGAGGTGGTTCATGTTGAAATGTGCTGCATTACCACAAAGTAAATGTGTATTGTCCTCCATGTTTCCTCAGACACTGCTGAATGGATGGCTGACCTCGAAGTTCACCCACTGGCTCACTGAGCTTCCGTTGTTGCAGCTGCTGTCATGGCCAAAAGCCCTGAGGTGAAGCTGGCCGTGTTCGGCAGAGCAGGGGTGGGAAAGTCAGGTAAAATGCTGTGTGTCTGTTTGTTACAAAGGCTTCTTATACTCTGAACTTTGGTGCTTAGGTTCCAGGCGACATGTGAGAGATTTAGACACGCTACTGGGGGTGTGTGGGGTTTAGTTTGTGCTTTCATTTCTCCCACTGTGACATCTGCTTTCTAATGTCTTCCTCCCAGTTCTCAGTTTGTTTGCATAGTCAAGGAGGTTGTCTTTGGTCTGGCTTCAGAGTCCTCACTCCCACAGATAAGTCTGTTGAGTCACTCTTCTGTCAGCAGCAGTAGTGACAGTGACTCGGCCTCAGCTGGCGCCCTGTGTATTCTCCCCAGTAGCTCCCACAATAACAAGGACGTCATGTGTCCTGTCAGTTGCAAATCAAGACATATTGCTGACTGCACCTCTTGAACCCCAGTGAAGGGGGGGGGGCAACATGGACACAATGTAGTTTCAGTTAAGTTCACTGACGCAATACATGAGCATTAGCAACACATTTCCCTACACAGGATGAATGAGACATTATCAGTCGAAAACTTTTTGACCTCTCTTGGCTGTAAGGACAGAGCAAAGGACAATAGATAATCTTAATGTATTTTTATTTATTTTTAACTCAGAACCTTTTTACAAAGCAATGAAGAACCACCTTTTTAATCAAGCTTGGAAATGGCATTTAACCTCATTCTTTTAAGCACTTTTAGTGTCTTTTTACTTTTAGTTACTGCATTCAGAATCATGGGATTTAATTACACACTCAACACACATGCTGTCCCCAACATCTCAACCAGCAGGTGAGTGATGTTTAAAGCAGTCACCCAGTGAATATAATACCAACTTTGCAACAGTCCTTATACAAACACGTGGCTTATTCAAAAGTCCAGGAGTGTGTGTGGCATGTGTGTGTAATAGCACTTGGCTTTTCCGTCAGCCCATCAATGAGTGTATCATATATATATTCCTATTCATTTAGTACCTTGTTACAACAACAGCTGGGGAGTGTCCTGTTGCTGAGACATCCTGTGAGAATTGTGTGACTTTGCTGTAAGAACCCTCTCTGTTAAGCAAGTTAACAAGTACACAGTAAAACACTGGAGGGGAGCTGTAGTAGCATGTGCATCATTTTGGATTACTTTTGTTAAAATTCAGCTTTTTTTAATTCTATGTGGAGGAGGGATGTTACAGAGACAGTTTTGCAATATTTGGTTCCATACAGTTTTTATTTCGCTGTGTTCATGGCTTGTTCTTGGGTGTTAACAGAGTGGAGGGAGCTGATATACACTTTTTGGTAAGTAAATGTTTAATATGATATTCCAAAAAAGATAGCATTTGCTAACCTATGCTGTCAACGTACAAATTAATATTAGAGTTAATGTAAAATATAGACACACTGTGCTAACCTGGCTATCTAGCTGATAGTTCAGTGTTTGCTATGCTGACGATACCTGGTTCCAAAGATGCAGAAATTTATGGGGCAAGGATTAAGTTTAACAATGAACTGAATGTCAATAGAAAATTCAGTACCTCATAAGATTTGTCTACATGCAGCAAAACTCCCAGGTTTGCCTTGCCTTGCCTTGTCCCATTATCATTACACATTCTACGTCTTATCTCTGATCTCGCTTGTATCATATTACATTGAACCAAATACACAATGTATAGAAGGTGGTGTGGGAGTTTGTCACTGGATACTGTCAATTCATATACAGCAGTCCTCAGCTCTGTCCTCTTATTCCTCTGCTTAACTGCAGTCGAACCATTCTTCAAGAATCCACATTGAAAATTGAATGAATTTGTGACGATGGTTGAGATTTTGAAGCAGCTCTCAGTGTAGTTCAGTTTTATTCAGTGCTGCTTCAATTGGTGATTGTATGTTTTTAAAACCTACTGTGGGGCTGTAGATCACTCTTGGTGAAGTTTTTGGGGTTTCTTGTGTAATTTTAGTGAACAGGGTACAATGTTTGTACACAAAGAAAGGGGGTGAATATTGGCAAGTGTACCCAGTTGTTTTATTCTCTTCCCTTTTCAAAAGCAGACAATCAACAGATTCTCAACGATGACAAAAAAATCACTTCATTTGACCAACACCTGGAGTGTGAGTTATTCTCACTTAATGTACACTATTATGGGCAGTAGAGTTGGGAAACACCGTTCTTTACAAAGAACTGAGCTGCTAGAATCAGTTCATTAAATAGATTTGTTCAAAAAATCCATTCACTGAATCGTTCAATGCTTGGCATTAGCACTGGTGCATAGTCTGACTCCCTGACCTGATACACAGCCGAACAATTCATGATTCAGTTCATGGCTCAGCCCTGAGGCTAGGGTAGCCAACTGTCCCATTTTGGCCGGGAAATCCCATATTTTGATCATAATGCTTTTGTCCCATACCGGACGGCACATATCCTGTTTTCCCACATTTCCCACAATCCTCGCACACCAGTGCATGTATGCGGAGTCCACACAGTCGTTAAAATCGAGCTTTGCGCGGACGTGCCCTGTGGATGTCCGCTTTAAGTCCGTGCAGACCTCCGCACAGTCTGTTCTGTTTACGTTCAGCCTGAATCTGTGGGGGCCTTCAGTTGTTGGAGTGCAGCCACTGGACAGGTTGCAGCCATGTGAATGTCAGGTCACGCAGGGAGAGAGGGCAAACAGCACCATCTGTTCCTGTTCTCAGTGCTGAAATTTGACAGAGAGCATGGCACTGTGTGTGTGTGTGTGTGTGTGTGTGTGCGTGTGTGTAGCCAGAGGCTCAACTGAACACATGAAGAGAGCCTGATGGAGAGGACTGTGGAGAAAGTCCTCTCCAACAGCTTCAGAACCACCAAAGAAACTGAAACTTTATTTCAAAGTCGAATGATGGTGTTGATCCCTGCTGTAAAAGCATAAATGACTATGCATTGGCTAAAGCGAAGACAGAGTCAGGCTTTGCATGAGCTGTATCACACAAACATGCAATGTATTATGGACCTATGGACCCATGCATCAGTATATGCTTAATGGTTATGTGCCTTTTTAAAGGAATGGTGATCCAAAATGACACTGAAATGCATAAATTAAAAAAGAAAAAAAAACTTTAACCTTACCTGAGTCTCACATTCACTGTGTAATACATTCAGTCAACGTACTGATACGTTTGCGAGTACAGACACTTGCGAACAACACAACGTAGTACGTTCACTGGGTCTCATTCATGAAACGTGAGCAGCATGAATTTGTGTGTAAACTGTGAGCAGCTGGATATTTACGTGGATTTCCACATTCATCAATCTTTTAGTGGCGCTGATCTTTTTGTAACTACTCATAAAATCTACACCTGCTCCTGACTGCGTGTAATGCTTGTGTAAATGTAGGAATGCACATAAATAATGCTTGTCACTGTTGGAAATTACAATTTTAATTCTGTGCTGTGTTATGAACACAACATGCTGATGCCTTTGAAACACGAAATTTAATCATGACAAACTAGAAATATTTGGAGAGAGAGAGATGTTTAAAGGGATCGTATGCATCAAGGCTCCATCTAATGATGATAAGAAGAGCCTCCTCCTCCCGTGGCTGTTGTAGTTCTAATGTTTATGTGTTTATGTTTTTTTTCAATGTTTCATATCAAACTGTTTTGTCTTTAATTCTTCAATGGTTCTTTAAACCGAGGACACTTTATTCACGACATCTGTTACTTCCCTCCACGCCTTTGATTTACCTGTCCCAGTCACACCACTACAAACAAGAGAGAATCAAATGTTTTTATGGGCTCCACTTCACCAAAATGACTTTGATCCCCGATCTCTCTTTTTCTCTCTTCCCCTCTTTCCTTGTTTGTGCCTACCTCCTTATATGGTGGTCATAGTCTCCTTATATGGCTATTCATGTGCAGGGATCTATGCTAATTGCTGATCACTGGGGGCGTGCTGTCAATTTACGATGGGTTGGTCTTCATGATCTTACACATGTGCTTACGATCCAGTGTTGCCAACTTGGTGACTTTCTCGCTAAATCTGGCGACTTTTTTGGTCAAAAGCGACTAGTGACAAATCTAGTGACTTTTCTTACACAGCCTCAGCTTACCTCATCTACTGTGTTTATTGGTGACAACACATGGGCATACTGCTTGTATCACAAGGCTGATTTCTGGTAATCAAAACCCAACCAGCGTGTTGAATCCCAGAACCAAGAACATTAATTCTCAGCCTGATGGCTGACAAAAAAACAGGGAAGCCAGTGGCTCCATCGATTATATTTTTGACTCGAACCCGTGTCAGGTTGGGCCGACCTGGCCCAATGAGAACTCCGACCGACCCAAAGAAAGAGACGAAGCCTATATACAGTCTATGGCCAGAGCAGGTGTTTATTTAGAAGACGTTTAATCTGTGCTGATTAAACTTATAAATGAATGCTGCTCTGGATCCAGCTCTTTCCTTCTACTCTTACTCTTCAAAAAAAAAAATCTGGAGCAGGGTTTTAGTAGCATGGGCTTTTATGTGCAAATCTACACACAGATTTACTAACGTTTCATGAATAAGACTCACTGAACGTACAACACAGATGTTCGTGAGTGGCATAACATCAAGTTCGCGAAAGGTACGACACTACTAGTAACACGTTCAGTAAACAACAGTTTGGTGAACGTGGCATTGTGTCGCTTGTTGTATATTCAGTGAACGTACTGTTTATCTTCCAGTGAATGTATTACACAGAGTGACTGTGAGCCCTCAGCCCTGAGTGACAGTACATTTACTATGTGTAATACATTCACTTGAATGTACTGATGAACGGCACATTGACTGAAGTTGCTACACAGACGTTCGCGGGTGATACAGCAACACTACACTGAGTAGTACATTCAATGAATGTGAGCCCTCAGCCCTGAGTGACAGTGCATGTTCAGTGATGCACTCACTGAACATACACCGTTCCCTCGCAATGAGAGTCTCTGCCACCAGATTCGTGAGTGATTCAGTAACTCATGGACCACACGACAGTTCCACTGCCGGCCTGCACGCTCACTGCTGAGCTCAACTGTACTGAGAAAAGAATGAATCAGGTCAGGAAGTGATTCCCTTCAGTTCGTTCACTCAAACAATTTGTTCCTTTGAATGAAACATTCGTGAATGATACAACACTAATGGGCAGGAAAAATATTTCTAGCCCATGATCTCTTTTACAGCTCACAGCCTCCGTCTGGCATCCACAATAGTTTAGCTTTTATTTACTTAAAACCCAAAATGTAACCAACCTTTGGTAAGAATATAGTGAAAACTAGCAATCAAACCAGTTTACTTCCTGTAATGGAGGTGAGGCTCAGTGTGTTGGAAGTGTTCTTCCTTTTCACTGCAGTTCCAGAACAGCTGTGAAACCAGAGTGGCTCAGAGGACTGCTCAACACTCTGCTGATCAATGGTGGAAATAGCATCAATCAATCAATCAGTCACCATCAACCATCAACAATCAATCATCAACCCTGAACAGCCTCTAAACTGCAGGACTACATGTTCTTAACAGAACTCATCAGTTAAGAGCTTCAGGCATTGAATACTCAGTTCTCTAATGTTGCCAGCTGACACCAGACTGTGTGAGTGTATGTCAAGTTAATGGTTCTTATTCAAGACCCAAGTGTACTTGTGCTTTAGCAGTTTCCATGCAGGCTGGAGAAAATGTGCACCTAAAGATGAGAGCAGACCCACTGAGTGTCAGTGAAGGTGAGTGGCACTCTTTGTGATGGTCTGACCTGGACTCCTGCAGAGCGATCTGAGCAGACTGTGTTAAGCTGAGTGTGTCTGCTCTGACACATCTAAGCTTCTGGTTATTGAAAACTGGGGTTTAGGAAATACGATCAATTTGTCCAATTACTTACCTCTACCTTGGTCTCTGCTAAACACATGTCTACACACACAGACACACACACAGACACACAGACACACACACACACACACACATCCATACAGAGAGCTATGATGTGATGAAGTAATTACGGGAAAGGTTTTTCTATAGTTTGTCAGATAGGAGTAAACAGCAGGGCTCTCATGAGTCCTGGCTGATGAGATGATGATATCTCAACACAGGATCAAATTATTGGGTAATGTGACAGTTCAGCTCACCTCAGCCTCAGTGTCTTTAAGCTTATTGTTTTGTTTTTTATTTCATATCCTTACTGTCATTACTCTCAGTGCTCTGAATCATCTTCTTGGCAGCAGGGCGAAAAACCAACCCTCTGTTAGATGTAGAGTTGGTCACAGTTACAGGACAAAGCCTTGTTACTGATGATTTCTCTTTCTGCCCTCCCCCATGCTCTCTCTGCTTGGTGTGTTTCATCTTTAAGATAAGGCCCCCACAGAGTTGCATGGAATGTGCATGGAACGTCCGTGCAGACTCAAAGTGGTTGTTCGCAGGGCATGCATGCGTGCACACAACCCAATTTTTTGGGTTACACGTTGATGTGCCAAGTTGATACCTGCCTGCACCACTTTGCTCGGAGCAATGTGACAGACACTTTCTCTGCTGACTGGTGAATTTTTCATTTTCATTTCACCTTTATTTGTTCAGGGAGGTCAATTGAGAGCAAGCTCTCTTTTCCAATGACGCCCTGATTACAAAACACATAAAACAACATAAATATACACAATACAGATCAATTTATATTCCACAATTACATACGGACTGCATAACAATTAATAGTAATTTCTTAAAGCTATTTAGAGAAATAAGGTGATCAAGTTTCAGACAGTTCTGTAAGTTATTCCACTTCTAAGGGGCATAGAATTGAAAGGCAGTCTTCCCCAATTCTGTCCTAACACTAGGAATAAACTAGAAAGATAACCAGGTCAAATATCAAGTAAAGATTTGTAAATAAAAATCATGCAATGTTGCTCCCTCCTTACACTTAAGGCCATCCAACCTTGTTATAGAGAACACAGTGATGGGTTTGGAACACATCTCTGGTGGTGAATCGAAGTGCAGAATGATAAAGTGCATCAAGGGGCTTCAATGTAGAGATAGCAGCATGAATGTAAATAACATCACCGCTTGCATTTAAAAAAGTGGCATGAACAAGATCTTTTCTATTTTCTAATGTTAAACATCTATTATGATAAGGAAAAGATAACTTTCCTTTTAACTTTTTGGTTAGATCAGAGATATGAGATTTAAAAGACAATTTGTCATCTAACCAGTTGCCCAAATATTTATAATTAGAAACACTCTCAATTTGAGTTTCATCTACTGTTGAGATGCCACCGTGCAAAGGCATGGATGAGAGCAATCTTGTGAATAACATATATTTTGTCTTTTTGGATTAACTAATAATTTAAGATTAATTAGAGCTTGCTCTATAGTATGGAAATCAGACTGTGGCCTTTCAAGAGCAAGGCCAGCAGAATAAATAATTGTGTCATCGACATACAGGTGAATGGAACTATTAGCTATGCCAATGCTTAAATCATTAATAAAACGAGTAAATAAGAAATAAATAAATATAATAATAATATTTCAGTTTTGTCACTGTACTTAAATCATTTGACTTGTCCTTGTGTGACATCACTTGCAGCAAGTGGAACCTTCCGCTATATTGGCCACTCGTGCTGGATCAGAATTGTAGCGACAACTTTGCAACTTGTGAAGAATTTGGATATATTTTCAAGAAAAGTGACCTTTCTCTGGTGGAAGTTGCCTTAGGACTGGCAGGGAAGACTTTTGAAGTGCGTTGGGTTGTGACATGCAGCAGTTTTCTCCACCTGCTCATCTGACTTTTTCCGTGGTCTTCTCCTTTCTGGTAAGTTTCAGTTAATTGTCTGTTTAGCTAATGATTTGTTGTATATTTTGCTTAAAAGCAATTATTTTATCCATTTGAATTTAATTTGGGATGGGCATTTCAAGCACTATCCGATAATCACCATGAACTGTTCCACTGTTTTTCAAATATATAGCCGCCACGCACACACACACACCCACGCACACACACATAAAGCAGCGGTACCGCTTACTTCTGTCCTCCTCATGTAATGAGAGCACATCTAAAGGCAGACGGACTGGACTTCGATGAGAAGCAGTAGTACCACAGTTTGTTTTTTATTTGAAGAGTTGCAGACAGAGTTTTCTGATGGCTGTAGTGGTCTGTCGGTGTTTCTCTTTCTGCGACAAGCAAAAGAGAAACGTTTTTCAGACGAGAGGATGGTCTCATAAATTATTGGCTTTTTTTTTTTTTTTTTTTAGTTTAACGACTAATGGAATATTCAAAAATCATTGCCCATCCCTAATTTGTATTGAGCTAACGTTTGTTTAATTGTTGCCTCTGTCTCACAGACAGATGATATTAAAGTTACTAAAAACAATACTGGAAAAAATGCCAGCAATGCTCTCTGACTGACTGGTGTTAGATCTGTGTGATTCTGTCTATGTTATCCATCTGATTTGAATGTTTATCTCCTGTAAGTCTTCTCTTTTTAGCCTGAGACTGAAGAAACTGCTGTTACATGGAGTCTACAAACTGGTATGTTGATGGTGTAGACATTTCCTGCTATAAAATGTGTCTAAATATGTCATGCTGCATACTGAAATAAAAGTATTCTTTGTTAAACTTCAAGGTGGGTTCTTAGCACAGCACTTTTCTAATCGCCTCTGATGAATGGGCACAGTTGCTTGGATACTATTGTTTGCATCATAGCACTTTGTCCTCATTAAGTCCAGTGCCTTGTGCAAACTGTATTGGCACATTTCAGTCAATACATTCTTTGAAAATTCATTTTACACATATGCATACAAAGACAGTTGTGCCGAGTGAAAGTCAGGCTAAGGGGTGTTTCTTCTCTCTCTCTCTCTCCCTCTCCCTCTCTCTCTCTCTCTCTCTCTCTCTCTCCCCCTCATCTACAGCCTGTGGAGTCACCTGAACAGGACGTTTATGATAAACCAGTTGACCGATGCCACATCCCTCTGCCCAGATAGGACTGCAGTGCTGATGAAGGGTAATCTTGTCATCCATGCCCCTACACTGGCTGATGCATATCTCGTGCTTTTTGGACTGATTTATCCTGGAAAACGATCTCCTTAAAAGACTGGGAATGCTGAAGTGATAGTTCAGGAAAAAGATTTTCTGGGCTTTTCTGAAAGTTATTGCACCATTTCATGTATTTAGCATATAGTGGAGTAGAATTTTACAAAACAATGTATATATTGTATTGTTGTATATATTGTTGATTGTTGACTTGTTGACTCTAAAAATGTGAGTTGCATTTAAACCTGTGTTTTGAATGTCTGTCTGAATGCATGTTTACTGCATGGAGATTTTGAGATAAAGCTACTTTTGCGACAACTGATGTAATCAGTTTCAATAAATAATTCAAGTTCCCTAAAATCTTATTATTTTGAGTTAAACTTACTTGTAAGAGTTAGTGGAGCTTCTTTTGATTTGTTAACAGTATTCAAAAGATTCAACTTGTTTTTATTTTTAACAAAATAATTAAGGTTAGTTAATCAAGATTGCTTCTTCAAATAAAAAAAATCAGTTAACATTAATTAAAATTTTTAAGTAATCAGTTTCAACATTTGGGTTCAACGAACTTATTAGGGTTTACAGTGTAATTTCCTGATCTTTGGCAGGACAGATGAGGCTAGAGCACCAATACACTGCTTGATCTGTGGGATACTGCTAACGGGGGCGATAATTAATGTTTCCGTCTTATCTGAGTTCAGCTGTAGGTAATTGTCACTCAGCCACTGCTTGATGCTGGACAGGCAGTTAATTAAGGAAGACAATTTGTATAACTTGGTGGCCTTGAATGAACAATACAGTTGAATATTATCAGCATAAAGATGAAATGTTTTTAAGATGTCTGATTACCTGTGCAAGGGGACGTAGATATGAAAGGAACACAAAAAGGTCCTAGGACAGAGCCCTGAGGTACCCCACATGACAGCCCTGCGGTTTCAGACATGATTTGCAGAAACACTAAAACTTCCCTCAGAAAGGTAAGAGGAGAACCACTTTAAAACCGAACCAGACATCCCAACCAGATCATGGAGTCTATTAATCAAAATGTTGTGGTCAACTGTATCAAAAGCTGATGAAATGTCTAACAGAACCCAAACTGTGTGTTCACCAGAATCAGCTGACATCAAGATGTCACTGTAGACTTGAGACTCTATAGCTACAGGTACAGGTGTTAGATCAGAATGTGGTCTCAGACTACTGTTGGATTTTAAGGCATGGGGTTTGGTTAAGATTATTTCTATTTACACCCTTACCACTATGAGTATTAAAGACTCTAACAGATACAATGGGCTTGATAGGGTTTTTTAAATGGGGTGACAACATAATTGAGTGGGACAGATTGCAGTGGTGATCAGGGCCTGCAGAGGGAGCTGTAGGGAGTATTAGTGAGATTTGAGAGAGTTTCAGTAACCACCAAGGAAGAGTCTGCAGAGGGGGTGTGATGTGTAAACAGTCAGTCAGTGAATGTTGTGGACTGGACAGCTAACAGTGTGAGATTATTGTTCTGAGCCAAAAGACGGGATCCAGTGTGGTTTAAATGGAGACAGGGATTTGAATTATCCTAGTGAGTTGTCTGGTTCCACAGGTGGGCTGGTTAATAGCTGCCATAGATTTTATTCCTTGCCAGGCTGCTCTTAGATCCCTGCTACTGTATTTTGTAGGATTTTCAATTTTTCTTTTGTACTGTATTCTTGCTTTCCTTATTTCATTTCTTACTTCTCTGGAGACTGCTTTCTTTTCCAGGGGTCCCCACAGTACAATGTCTTTTTTTTGTGTGTTGATCACGCTGTGTAGTTCTTTAGTTACCCATGGCTTGTTGTTTGGATAAATAAAACTCCTTTTTTGTTGGGATAACTGCATCAACACAAAAATTTATGTAAGAGGACACTGTATCAGTCACTTCATTGATGTCACCAGAAGCATCATAAAAACACTGCCAGTCCGTGCATTCCAAGCACCCCTGGAGGGAGGATATACTGTCATCTGACCAGATTTTTACAGTCTTCTCCTCCCGATCCAGATGCCTGAAGGCGGGTGTATACACAGGCATTAAATACACGCTGTTATGGTAGGAAGCACCAAGAGATGGCATGGGTATAGATCTGTATGCCTCATTTACTGATCCATAACAAAGATCAATGGCAGTGCTCTTCTGTGTGGTAGCACAGGTTACATACTGTTGATACGATCTAAATTTTTTTTCTAAAACACAATGGTTAAAATCTACCAAGATGAACTTTGGGGCCTCTGGGCAGGTGTCATCCAATCTTTGAGTGACATCAGCAATCAGCTGAGTGGCAGCTGATGCATTGGCTTGCGGGTGTATATACATGAGTGTGTGAAACAGCTGTGGGAACTCGGGGGGGGGGGGGGGGGGGTAAGTAAAACAGACAGAGACACACTGCCAGCAATTCAGTAACCAGAGTGCAGACACGTTCTCTGACCACAACATCGTTACAGTAGCTTTTGTTTATATAGAGGCACACTCCTCCTCCACGACATTTCCTGGTTATCTCCGGGTCTTGATCCAGGCGAGTTGGGCTTCCAAACGCACTTATATTTAGGTCCTCGTTCTGATCCAACTCGCCGTAAAGGTGAGAAGACAAGTGTCTTTGATGCCGGGTTTCCACTTAACCCATACCTCCAGCTTGTCCATCTTGTGTCTGAGAGACTGGACATTTGATAGCAGGATTGTAGGACGGGGAGGCAGTCTGTGGTGTTTGTCAAGCCTGAGATGTTTCAGTCTCTGACGTAACCCTCCTCATCTCCGTCTTTTTCGATTCCGACTCCTGCTTCTTGTATTCAGTCTACAGAGCTCAGCTGGGATTTCTGCTGGGATATCACTGGCGGTTGATGTCCATAGAGAGATTAGAAAGTCACAGCTGAGAGAAATTCTCCCCAACTTGCCGTGTTCCTCCACACCATGACAGGTGGAAAAGTTTAGCACTAGCGTTGCCACACTCAAAACTGCAGCCAAGTTTGTGAAAGTTTCCACAAACTGCATTGCTGGGTCACTGGCAAGTTCACTCACACGCAGATGTTAGAATAAATAAAAATGGTGGAGCAGAAACAATAAAAACAAGTCATTAAAAACAGTCATTGCGGAGTCACGTGGGTGCAGCATCCAAGATGGCCGTGAGTTAGAGGAGCTCTCGCCCTGCACATGCTACTTTTTTGAGTTACTAATGTAAAAACGCATAACTAAATAACCTAACGCTCTTCCCGAGTTTTATAACTGCTCAAATATAATATTTTCGGCCAAGAAAAGACTTAGAGGACATGGCGACATCGAAATACTTCAAAAGCTCCTCCCGCACGTCTACCCGGAAAAGTCCGGGTCATGAGGACGAACAAGCGGTTGCTAACCCTCCTCCTGCACCCACTAATATGCCGGACGGTTTGGAAAAACTTTTTGTAGAAGTTTCAAAGATGAACGGCACTCTGCAGACTGTCGCAAATGACGTATTGTCCATCAAACAAACAACGGTGGAGTTGAACAATAAAGTGAGCGCCATGCAGGAGAGGCTGGGCGAGGCCGAGGCGCGTATCACACCTGGAGGAGACCGCGGAGAGGCTGCTGAGTGACAAGGGGAGCAAGGATAATCAGACGGAGCAACTACAGAACCGGCTGCAAGCTCTTGAAAACCAAAGCAGGCGAAATAATGTGAGGTTGGTGGGATTAAAGGAGACCTTTGGTACTAATGGGAAGCTGCTTGATTGTGTCCGGAAGATCCTCGCAGAGGGCCTCGGTATTGAAACGGATGGGGAGTTGGAGATAGAGAGGGTGCACAGGCAACTGGCACCGATGCCAAATACAGATCGCCCCCCAAGACCGGTGCTGATCCGCTTTTTGAGGCAATCTGCGAGGGACAAGGTGATCAATGCTGCTAAGGAAAAGCGAGGATTTGACTGGGGAGGATGTCGCCTGTCTGTGTTCCCAGATATGACCAGAGAGTTGGCTCAAAGGAGGAAGGCGTTTACACCGGTGAAGCGCAAATTACACGAGCTGGATATCAGATACACGCTGGCCTTTCCTGCAACGCTTCACTTCAAATGGAGAGGGAAAAATGTGAGTTGCAACACCGTGGAGGCTGCGGAGAAAGTTATTAATGAGCAGTGACCAGGATGAACCGTAGACTGAGAGGATATGAGCAAGGTGAGCTGCTGTTCACACCCGATGTCAGACTATGCGTTTTGTACTGAACTGAATGGACACGTGCAGGCCAAGGAGAGGTGTCTCGAAACGAGCTGGTACCATGGGAGCGGCGTTAATCCCACGGACCTTATGTGTGTTTTCTTTTTTCTTTTTTCTTTCCTTTTTTTCAACAGCGAGGAGCACTCAGCACTCAGGACACTGGCTGCATTATAGCAGCTGGACATCTTTTGTTTCACCTTTACGTGCAAGTTCAGTTTGCATTGTTATGTTGTGGTTTTGTTATATGTGTTCAAAAACAGGCTGGTACAGAATAATAAGTGATTGTCACAAGGCACCAAAAATGGCATTCTTCATGGCAGATAGTCGCAGACAGATATTTAAAAACATTTCATCTTCCTACTTCCTCTTTTTGTTTTATACTGACTTTATTATTATTAATATTATTATTATTTATCTTTAATCTAGAAGGGCAAAAAATATGACTAACAGGTCAGTTAAATTTATTTCCTGGAACATAAATGGATGCAGTAGCCCTAAAAAAAGGAGGAAGATAATATCATTTTTGAAAAACAATCAGGCAGACATTGTCATGATACAGGAAACCCACATGCAAGGTTTGGAGGCAGAGAAGTTTAAAGTGGGATGGGTAGGACATGTATTTCATAGTTCATTTTCAAACAAACGTAATGGTGTTATGATTTTGGTCCACAAGAATGTAAGCTTCATTTTACTAAAAGAAACTAAAGATGCAGAGGGAAGGATTATTTGTGTTGAAGCTATGGTTGAAGGAGTGCCTCTTGTATTATGCAACATATATGCACCAAATAAGGGAGATCCCAATTTTTTTCACGAGGTAAATAATATATTAGGAGACACTGAGGGTGAAATTATTTTAGCTGGAGATTTTAACGAAGTTATGGACCCAGTACTGGATAAGAGTTCATTTAGACTTCCTCTAATGACTAAAGAGAGAGAGGCCTTGCATATGCTGAATAGAGACATGGGGCTAATCGATATATGGAGGCTGACAAACCCAAATGTGAAGGATTTCACTTTTTTCTCCCACTGCCATAAAACCTATTCTAGAATAGATCTTTTTCTAATAAGTAAATCTCTAGTAGACAAGGTGGCTGACTGTAACATTAAGACAATTTCCCTTACAGATCATGCACCAGTTGAGCTATTTATTCAGGCTAATCTGAAAACTGAAAGGAGAGGCAGATGGAGACTGAATATTGGACTATTGTCAGACTCAACCTTCAGAAAGACAATAGAAGAAGACCTTAAAACCTTTTTTGAGATTAACATAGGTAGCACTGAAGAAATTACTACTGTATGGGAGGCCTCAAAGGCATTTATCAGAGGAAAATTTATAGCACAAGCCACCAAGAAAAAAAGAGAGAGCCTTACCAAGATTGAAGATTTAGAAAAGGAAATAAAAGACAAGGAAAAAGATTTGTCAAGACATTTTTCGGACGGGAAATTTCAAGAACTTTGTAAACTTAAATATTCTTTACATGAGATCTATAATAAAAAAGCAGAATATGCACTTTTTAGATTGAAGACAAACTACTATGAAGGTGGGGAGAAAATGGGTAAATTACTAGCCAGACAGATAAAGGAAAAAATCTCTGCTAACACCATACCAGTTATAAAACAGGGGGACATACAGTTTTTTGCTGCCAAAGATATAAATAGAATATTCCAACAGTATTATGAGAAGCTATACACATCTTCCTTGTCTCCTGATGCCTCAGAAGAAAATATAAAACAGTTTCTCTTGAATATAGATGTGCCCAAGCTCTCACCTCCTGAAGCAGCAGGTCTGGAATCACCCATAACTGAGGCCGAAATAAGGAAGGCAATTTCTTCAATGAAAAATGGGAAGTCTCCAGGTTATGATGGACTTCCTGTGGAATATTATAAAGCTTTTGCCAATATTGTTGTTCCAGTACTAGAGAGGGTGTACCGGGAGATATTTGATAAGGGCTGTGTGGCCCCTACCTTTAATGAAGCGGTTATCTCATTAATTCCTAAAACAGGTAGAGATGTAACGGATCCCTCCAATTTTAGACCTATAAGTCTCCTTAATCTTGATTGTAAGATTCTTACAAAAATTTTGGCGACACGTTTACAATTGGTTTTACCAAGTATAATTCACCCTAACCAGGTAGGCTTCATGAAAAATAGGACTTCAACTGATAATATTAGACTTCTGCTACATCTAATGTGGCTGAGTCAATCTCAAAATGTCCCCATAGCTGCCATCTCTTTAGATGCAGAGAAGGCCTTTGATAGGGTGGAATGGCAGTTCCTGTTCTCCGCTTTATCTCATTTTGGCTTCCACTCTAACTTCATTAAATGGGTAAAAACGCTGTATAAAGAACCCAAAGCAGCGGTGATGACAAATGGAATAATCTCCCCCTTCTTTAATTTGACCCGAGGAACTAGACAGGGATGCTCTTTGAGCCCGTTATTGTTCATTATCTTCTTGGAGGTCCTGGCAGTGTCTGTTAGAGCACACCCTGGAATAAGAGGAGTAAGGGGAGGAGGCAATGAACACAAATTATTGTTATATGCCGATGACATTCTGGCAGTGGTATCTGAACCTTTAAGTTCTCTGCCACATCTGATGGGCACTATACAGTCTTTTTCAAAATTTTCGGGCTACTCCATTAACTGGAGTAAATCTGAGGCAATGCCTCTCTCCAAGTTATGTATTTCATCTATGGTTGAGAAGTTTAATTTCAGGTGGGTACGAGAGGGGATGAAATATCTTGGCATCAAACTTTCTGAGGATATGGACAAAATAATCACGCTAAACTTTAACCCCTTACTCCAGAAGATAAAAACAAACCTTGACAAGTGGGGTAAACTAAAACTGACATTAATGGGAAAAATTAATATCATAAAAATGATAGTTGCCCCACAGTTTAGCTATGTGGCAATGATGCTACCAATTAATATACCGTCCACCATTTTTAAGCAACTGGACGATGTAATAAAACACTTTTTGTGGGGTGGAAAAAGACCACGAATTAAACTGAGAAAGTTATGTGCACATAAAGAGGAGGGAGGGCTGGGCCTCCCGGATTTCAGGTTGTATTATCTATCTTTTGAGATGGCCAAAATAGCAAAATACTGGCACACTGCTGAGAATGAAGCAGCCTGGATGGAGGTAGAAAAGGAGATATGCTTACCTTTCCAACCCATTCAAGTATTCTCACAAAAAAGAACTAACATTACAAATCCAATACTTACACACTCAAAGGATGTTTGGACCAGAGTACATAAATCGTTTAAACTTACACACACTTTACAAAGTTATTCATCATTGTGGTATAATCCTAATATATGTATTGAGAAGAAACCTATATATTGGAAACAGTGGCACTCTAAAGGCTTAAGCACCATTAATGATCTATTTGAAGAAGGGGTGTTTTCAACATATGACAAGGTGTTACAGAAATTCAAGCTGGTGGGAAAAGATAACTTTTGGAAATTTCTGCAAATGAGAAGTTGTATTACCTCAAAATCATACAATATTACTGATAATGTGGTGACAGATTATATGAAACTCCCACCTAGAAAAAGGAAAGCCTCACAATTTTATAAAATGACTATCTCTTCTCTTAACAATGACTCTAACTACTTAAAGATGATCTGGCAGAGGGACCTTGGTGGAGAGATCGAAAGTGATAGATGGGCAATAATTGTGGCTGATTGTGGTAAATATGTGAGAGAGGCAAGGGGTAAACTTACACAGTACAACGTATTGCACAGGTATTATTACACACCATCCAGACTGTATAGGATGAAATTACAAGGTGATGACTTGTGTTGGAAATGCAAAGAGTATACTGGAACTCTGCTTCACTGTATGTGGGACTGTGTCTTTATCAGAATTTTCTGGACTAAGATCCTAATGATTTTAAGTAAATGGCTTGGAGCAGAAGTTCCCTCATGTCCGGAGCTGTGTTTACTGGGGGACAGATCTCAACTACCTAAAATAACCAAATGTAACTTCTCTGTAATCTCAGTTGGTACAACAACAGCATGTCGGATCATTTTAAGACATTGGAAGACGTCAAAAATTCCACAGGTGAAAGAATGGGTCTGTGCAATGACTGAAACTGCATCCTATGAATGTATGCTTAGCAGATTGAGTGATGATGGGAATGAAGGGGGGACTTCGTGGGAAGGGTTTTGGGATTATGTAAAGATAAATGATGACCCACAGTAACATGCTTATACGAAAAATGTGAATGTATGAAGTACCAGTAGTCATCATCTTAGTTTTCTGCCACTCGTCTTCTTTTTTCTTGTTGTCTGTTTGTTTGTTTGTTTGTTTGTTTGTTTGTCTACTTATTTATTTTATATGATGTGCTAAATCTGCCGCCGGAATCGTTTCTTGATTATATATACATACATGTATATGTATATACATATATATACTGCCCTTCTTTGTATGGAGGAAAATGTCATGTACCAAGCCTATGAAAAGTTCAATAAAAACTTGAATTCAAAAAAAAAAAAAAAAAAACAGTCATTGCAAGGACAGAAAGACTGCTGGGTCGCACACGCACTGCAGCACCCCCATCATGCATGTTCACTAACATGATAAACTCCCCTTCCTCATCCATTGTTGCATTTGGTGGCCTTATACCACTGCTTCTTTTTCCTGCATAACCATGAGGTAGAAAGTGTAAACAGCTTGCAAGACTTGGGGGAAATGTAAGATATTGGCACGAGAAATGCAGGAAATTGGTAAGCTTGAGTATGAAACCTCAAACAACTGCGCTCCACTCTGCTTACAGTACACCAAGCTCTGTGGGGGCCTTTACTTTGCTGTGATGGAAGTGAGGCTCAGTGTATTGGAAGTGGTCCCCTGCTTACCTGTAGGTCTTGATCAATAGGGAAAGCATAACAACTCTGTCTGGGACAGGGGTAATGTGGAAATGTCAGGCAGCTTACAGCCACACTACCAGATGTCTTTTGCTATTTTCTGGGCTCCAATCCACACTGTGATGGGTGCGTGTTGGTCTGTAGGGGGTGAAAATGAAGGCCTTTGGAAATGATATTGTAGACATGGTCTACATGGTTGGTTGTTCTTATGTGCCTTAACTATCTGGGATAAAAGCATCATGGCTTCATATCATATGTTGTCCAGATACATTCTGTATTTTTACACAGTATCTGTGTTCACTAGCTCACATGTGCTCAGGGTATGTTAGGTATTTTTAGGTATGATGTTTTTGAAATGCTGTTCTAAAATAAAATATAAGCCTTCAGATACCCCTTCAGCCAATCAAATGCCACCATGTCACAATCAAACACTTTGGTCCATGTTGATATACTGTCCATTTGCAAACCTGGAGTATGATGTAAACACTTATCCACAGTACAGACCTCATAGTTCACCATAGATGGCCACTGTGGTGAACCATGTTGAATATTGGATTAAAAATGAAGATAATAGCAGCACGGCCTTTCTCCCTGCACCACATTAAACAGCTCCTGTCTCCCTTAATGCTTTGCTGCAGGGGAAATATATTACTGTCACTGTTGCCTAACACAGCTAGAAATAGATATAGATATTTCTTAATATGAAAATGGTTTACTTTATAAATTGCTTTAAATTAGGAAAATGTTCTCTCTGTCTTTGTGAATGTTTTATTTATAATCTGCAGTTTACAACGGCAACACAACACTCAGCCCTTGCCCCTCCGCCTACCACCAACCCGTATCCACACAAATCCCTGAGGCCCTGTAGAGTGGCTGTGCAATAAATTAAAATGACACATAGTTGCAACTGGAAATGGAAAAGGAAATAAACAAAATGGTTCCAGCTAGTGAAACACTTTGAGTGGCTCATATGACTAGAAATGCACTAAATAAATGCAGTCCATTTAACAAGGTTTCATTGAATACCATGGGCACTTATCTGGTGGTTCCCAAACACATTTAGCAAAAACTTCAAACTATTTTTAATGGCTGGCGTGTGACTACTTTCACGGGAATGTAATGCAGGAATGCTCCAAAACAGTAAATTTGTCACATGTTGTCACTTCCATGATGACCTTGGTGGAGATGAGAATTGGGTGCATGCTGGTTTGTGGCATTGGGTAATCTCAATTCCACATAAGGTGAAGTATATATAATAATATAAACAGGTCAGTTTTATAAACAGTCGTAGTGAAGGAAGAAATGCTATAGAGAACAAAACGGACTGTAAACATATTTATCTATGCTTTAAAGTTGTCTAACATGGGAGTACATGGGAACTGACTCATCGTTAGAGTCACACTTTAGTGCTCATTAGAGAAACTACAGTTTGTGGTACTTAAGTGTGTGTTTAATTTTTCAGCCTCAGAGGTCAATGCTTGGCCTTGTACCGATGATCTCATACAAATTCAGTTTGATTCAGCTCTGTGCTCTTCTACAGAAGCTTTTGAAGTTTACTGGTGATGATGATACAGGTTGTATCGTCAGTCACCTTCTCATTCTGTAGGCCTACATCCACAAACACTGAAGTGCTGCCTGGATCTGCTTTGCCAGTGAGTGAAGGGAAGTTTACTTTGAAAAAATCCAAGGGGAAGATTAATTAACCTCATTAGGACATGTTAATAGTTCAGCTTTGGTGATATGCCTTCAGTTTATTATCAACTCATGGTCTTTTACAGCTGTTGCAGCTGTTCCACCTCGAGATGATGTAGCCTACACACCCACAGAGAAAAAGGTGATGTACCGGATTGGACAGCAGTGAGAGATTTATGACATTGCATCACAGTTCAATGATCAATATTAATGCAGGCGAGTATGGTGCTTAGTATTTATAGCCTAGGCCTATCCAACATTTCACTGTTTACAAAATCAGCATCTAGTTTTTTCCTGAAAAATAAAGTTTGTAAAATGTCTGCGGGGAGTGGACCTGCTGACAGATGTGCAGCTGACAGTGACCTGTGTGCCACCAGCCGATCCTCCCTCGCTCACGTCCTGAGGATGGGACAAAGTCTCCTGGACAATCTTTGTGCTTTTCCTTCATTTCTAACTGGCTCCTGTTAGTTTTCGCCAGTGTGCCTGATCTGGTATATAAAAATGAATGTTGAAAACAATAACTCATGAGAAAAAAAATAGAAAACAAGAAAATGGAAATATTGTAATAATACCTGTGACCACAGCTGGCCACCACTGTCTATAGACCTAAAGGCAAGCCCCTCCACCTCTAAAATGGATCCGGCGCCACTGGTACAAAAATGTATTATGGATCTCCAACAGAGCAGATATCTAACAGAGACAAAGACAGTCAGCTCATGACAATGACTTTGAAAGAGGCTTTGTACTGCGAGATAGCACCATTAACCTTCTGTGCTCTAAAATCAACTGTCTGATGTGTGTCTGCTGGAGGAAATGAAAGTCCAAGACGGTAATCAAATAATTGAAGAGATTTAACATCCAGCAGGCGACCTGTGCACTGTCCACTAATTAACATGAAATGGTGGCGGAGGGACATGGCTCATCCTGCTGCTTTGGTTGACAGACATATGTATCTCAGGTTTTCTCAGTTTAGATAGCACACAGCTATGAGGCTGGCTGATTGGCTGGCTGGCAGTTTGACGGCCCAGATTCCTCTCTGCATGGAAGACCATTCATGGTATGAGGTGTGACTCACTTAATGTGGTGTAGTCACTCTAATCAGCATGTCAGAGCTAGATTGCACTCTTTCAGATAAGAGATCTGAAAAGGTTTACAAGAGGCTTTCAGCACGGCAGGGATCAGGGATGTGAACATTCAGGAGGGAGTGTTTGCTGTGGAGCTGTGCTGTGCTTCAGCATGTTACGTAAGACTAAGAATGAAGTTAAGGGCTTTGTTCTTCTAATTTTCTTATTTGTTCAGATTGTGATGAGTGGTGTGCTCACAGCATCTTACAATTGTGTCACTGCAAAGTCAACAGCACAGGTGAACAGAATAAGAACACCAGACTTATTTGATGTTGTCGGGAGGCCTAGGTTGTGTGCTGTCTTTGTGACAGACAAACCTGCTTTGGTGAAAGGGAAAGAAACTTGATGTGATGAGAGAAGACATGAATCTGCCCTGCTCAGGTGACACACAAGCACAGGTGGACAAAGGTGAAGAGTCCTCTGCCTCATCTTTACATAATGTGACACTGTTGGACACTGACAGGTTCAAACATGACTGTGTTGTTACATTCTCAAAATAAATGAGAATTCACTCAGTGATTAAAAGTTCACACCATTCTTACACCACACACTCCAGCTCAGCCCAGGACCTGTCTCTCTTCTGTCTGCTTTCCATAACTTCCAACTGTCTTTCCTGAATCACAAATTAGATTTAAATCCCCTACAAGGAACTTTTAACTGGATATGCAAAAGTCTCTCATTCCTGCTGATGTCTCTGTGTGACCTACAGCAAATGAGGCCATCGGTGGGAAGATAAGCTATTTCTAAATAGTCTAACTCTTTACCTTCAGGAGGCAGAGGACAGGTCGGTCCACCGGACGACAAAACTATGTATGGCACTCAGACCGGAGGAGATGGCACATTTGACAAGGCTATAAATTAGCATTGAGTTGTTGCTACGCTAGCAAGTAAAAACTGAAATCCATTTCATTGCTATATGTTCATCATGGCTGATATTGGGACAGGATTCGCAAAGAGAAACCTACCGCTTTTGTCCACAGGGGTCGCCAAAATTAACACAAAATGAAAGTTCCTTGTAGGGGCTTTAAATGCAGGATCTTTGCCATGGTTTGTATCATTCCCTGTTTAATTCCTGTTTTATTTTGACGTTCATGTCTGGTCTTCCTCCTTCCTCCTTCCTCCCTCCTGTGATTACCTCATGTGTCTCACCAGTGCCTGATTGCACCACCTGTGTCTCGTTTCTCGTTTCTCCTGTTGTTTCTTCCAGTGTTTTCCCACTGTCCTTTGTCGGTTCGTCTGTGGTTGAGCCCTGTGTTTCATGCTCACATTCCTACTTCATGTGGGAGTTCCTGTGTTTTTTCAATAAATCTTTGTGTTCTATCATACCTGCTTTTGCGAGTCTGTACTCTTGGTCCAGAACTGTACGCTCTGTCCTCTACTACTCAGTATAAACACCAGAAAACCTGTCAATCAGCCGTGGACCCACTCTGGGAGATGATGATTGTGTCAGTGGAAGGTGGGCTCCTGAATTATTTTTAGAGCTCACCTCCAACTCTCCACAGCCTCCACATATTGTCTGCTCTCCACTCATGTGCCCTACTGGTGTGAGTCATCGCTGGTTATTTACCTCCTCGCCTTTAACAACCTCCCTCTAGCAGTGCTTTAAAATTGCATGATGGAGCCATTAAGTGTTTTTTTCTGCCCCTGAAGCAGTTTTATCAGCTGAGGTACAGGTTCATGTTTAATCTTCAGGGTGGGTCTCACTGATACTTGGTTTATTCAACATTGTTCCCATCTTCTTTTTATTGATGGACTAATTAAGAAATTGTTATCTCTTAACTTTATATCAAGCTTTATTTTGTTACATTCATTCATGTCTTGAAGCAGACAATAGAAATAAATACAGAAATAAAGCAGTGCTCTCATAGCATCATCAGACTTACAGGAGATACTCAATGCAGCTCTGCCTGGAGAGAGAAGTTAAAAGTGAGCTGCAGCCCTGAGTTTTAAAAATACACAATGAGTGGAGCATCTCACACTGAGGCTCGGACTCTGACAGAACCACCAGCCCAGGCTGAGACAGGACACATCTATCTCATCCAGCACAATGGCCAGTAGCGCACTGTCTGTCGGGTCAGCTGGTTTTGGTTTAATGACAATCAGACACACCCACCAAACATGCTCTTAAAACACAAAGACTGAGCTGTGATTTCTGCATAATCTTTCAGAGCACAGTTTTTAAAGACCATAAAAATAGGAGAATAGGAGAGACATCAAAGGGCTGCCAGTCAGAGTTAAACACAGGCTACAGCCCAAATGAGATCTACAATAGTTTAGTCTGGTTTAACATTCTGGAGCTGAGGTCAAAAACCTTTATTAGAGACAGGTCTTAATGTCGAATGGCCTCATTTTTGTTTGTAGAGTCAATGGTGCATTTCATTTACATTGGAAACACAGAAGATGGAGAAATTGTCAAGTAATATAATAAAATGAAAATATAACAATTTCATACTTGTAAATGTTAGATTTCAAATGTATAACATTTTTAAAAAGCCTTACAAATTTAATCTAATTAAGTAAAGTCTACTAAACTTTTTCACAGACAGAAATGTCACTGGTATGAAATTATTAAGTAATTCATTCAGAATTATGAAATAACTAAGTAGATTTTATTGTACTTATTCATTTTCAATTACTTATGGTAGTTGTGTGAAAGCATATTATTTATTAGGCATTATATTTATCTACATTTTGTTCTATTGATAAATGTTAATAATTTTTTTATACATCACAAATCATACAAATACAATACAGTGGCATGACTAGCATTAGGCAAGAAAACATGGACAGCCCCACTGATATGGTTTTACAATGGAGCTAAAATTACCAAAGCATGACTGGTGATGGTGTTGACACCAGCGTTGAAATCAGTCAGTCTGTCCTCTTCCCTAGACCTCAACTGTACACTGCACTGGCTTGTTCAGGTCAACCTGTAAATGAATAGACACAATTCATGTTATTAAAACAAAATTTAAAACATTTAATCCTATCTTCATATGTGATTATGCAGTGAAGGGTAGGGCAAAATATCAACATCAGTGTTATATCTTTCACCTTCTGTTAATCCATATAACAATTAATTCTCAGACCACGATGTAACGTTAACGGTTTTATTTGCTCAGCAGACATAAGCACATGGCTGCTCTAACCGACCCTGGAGACAACAACATCGGTTACCCATCATGCACCTGGTGCATGCCAACTACAGGTCCTATAATAACCCAAAATACATAACATCTCCTCCCCTCTTACAACAGACGCTCTATATGAAACAAATTAGAGAAGGACTGTACTACTCTTAGCTTCTAGTACAATATTAACCCTTATCATAGCTCTGTCAGCATCATGCTATTAACATGAACACATAAAATAAAAGTTTTTAACTATACCAATTCTGAACTAGACTGCCTCGATCCCTGGACAGTTCCCAAGGGGATTATTCTGCCCCTGATGATTGGGTCAGTCTCTAAACTACACTACTAATCCAGACATGCAGGGGGTCGTCGCTCTCTCGCGGGATATCTGCGCCCTGCAGGAACATCAGTCTTTTTGTCCATTGATGGCAAAGTGTCTTTAGGAACTGATGCCACAATAGGTGTCCCTGTCCCATCTACAGTAACATCTGCAGTGGGGGTAACTGTCTCTGGTGTAGTGGACTGCTGCACCTGTGTGTGAGGTAAAACTGGTGCTTGGACAAGTGCATCCGATGAACATCCAGGAGACAGCTCTGATGACACGGATGAAGTTGACAGGAGTTGGTCAAGATGTGTTCGCCAGACACTGTCGTTTGTCTGGACAGTGTAAGAAACTGGTCTGGTCTGTGCGATGACAGTGGCTGGAATCCATTTCGGTCCTCCACTGTAGTTCCTTGCTAACACAATTTCTCCAGATGTGAAAACTCAGTTCTTAGCCTGACGTTCTCTGTGTTGTATCTGTTTCTCCTGCTGACCTTTAACTGTCTCAGAAGGTCAAAGGTGGTACGCAGCTCTCTCCTTAGCATCAGGCTAGCAGGGGATGTTTTTGTGGTGGCGTGTGGAGTGTTTCTGTAGTTCAACAGGAAGTTGTGTAATCTTTGATGTAGCGTCCCTTGTCCCTGTGATGTTTTTAGTGCGTTTTTTAGAGTCTGAACAAACCTTTCAGCAAGGCAGTTAGTTGCAGGCTGGAAGGGAGCTGACGTGATGTGTTGCACTCCGTTCGCCTGTAGGAATGAAGACATTTCCTGAGAAACAAGTTGGGGACCATTGTCAGAGACTAGCTGTGCAGGAGATCCAAAACGACTGAACATTTCTCTGAGCTTTTCAATGGTCTTCCCTGTCGTGGTTGATCTCATTATAGCCACTTCCAGCCATTTACTGTGGGCGTCGACAGCGACCAGAAACATTCTGTCCTCCAATGGTCCTGCAAAATCAATGTGCACTCGATGCCACGGCTCCTGCGGAAACTCCCAGGGGTGAAGAGGAGCTGGTGGAGGTTTGTTCCTTACTATGTGGCACAATAAGCAACTTGTAGCCATCTCTTCGATTTGTTTGTCCATGCCTGGCCACCAAAAGTAGCTTCTTGCCATTTCTTTCATTCTCACGATTCCACTGTGTCCTGCATGTAGTTGCTGCAACACTTGTGCACAAAGTGATCGTGGAATAATCACCCTCCTCCCCCATAGCAAACACCCTGACTGGACAGAAAGCTTCAACCTCCTCCCTAGGTAGGGCTTCAGACGTGGATCGTCACCAGCAGGTTGACCTTTAACCACCATGTCCATGACTGCTGACATTTCTGGGTCGTTGCGAGTCTCCTTTTTGACCTGTACAGCAGAAACAGGTGCTTTTGTCACCTCTTTGAAGTAAAAGATGTCTGTGGTGTTTGACTCAGGTTTCGTGATGGGAAGCGGCAATCTGGATAAACCATCTGCATTGCAGTGTGAGTCTGACTTTCTGTATTTGATGTTATACGAATGAGCAGACAACAGCAAAGCCCACCTCTGCAGTCTTGATGCAGTGAGTGATGGTATACCAGTGTGTGGTCCCAGGATGGTTGTGAGAGGGCGATGGTCAGTTAGGAGTATGAAGTTTCTCCCATATAAGTACTGCTGAAATTTACGGACCCCGAAAACGATGCTTAACGCCTCTCGTTCCAGTTGTGCATAGTTAGACTCTGCCTTGTTCAACGTTCTGGATGCAAAAGCGGTTGGCTTTTCTTCTCCGTTTGGCATTACATGTGAAATAACTGCCCCTACTCCATACGGAGACGCGTCACAAGCAATCTGCAGTGCCAGTGATGGGTTGAAGTGAGTCAGGACCTGTGAAGTTGTCAGCACATCTTTAGCTTTCTGGAACGCTTCTTGGCAGTTTGCTGTCCATTTCCACATTTTGTCTTTGCACAACAGCTCATGCAGTGGCTGTAGCAGTGATGCTAAGTTTGGAATGAATCGTCCGTAATACTTCAATAATCTTAAGAAGGATCACAGTTGGCTGATGTTCTGAGGTGGGGGTGCATCCACGATGGCTGTGATTTTCGACAGTGCAGTGTGAAGTCCTGCCGCATCCATCACATGTCCCAGATACTCCACAGACAGCTTAAAGAACTCACACTTATCCTTGCAGACTCTAAGCCCATATTTCCCCAGCCTTTGAAGCGTGGCGTCTAAGTTACGCAGATGCTCTTCATCGTTGTCTCCAGTACACAGAATGTTGTTGAGGTAACATTGTACTTCAGGTAAGCCATTGAGGATCTGATCTATTGCGTGCTGAAACAAAGCCAGGGCAATATCTGACTGTTCCTCCACATGCATTTGCAGGTAAGCCTGGCTGAGATCTATTTTGCTGAATTTTTGTCCTCCACTGAGGCCAGCAAACAAGTTGTCGAGGAAGAGGAAGCGGATACTGCTCTGCTACCAGTACTGGGTTAAGAGTCACCTTAAAGTCCCCACAGATCCGGATTCCATCTTTTTTTTTTGGTACCGGGCAATAGGTGTGGCCCCACTCACTGGTTGTCACGGGCTCCAAAACTCCACTCTCGACCATAGCATCCAAGTCAGCTTCAACCTTTGGCCTAATGGCGTAAGGCACTGGTCTTGCCCTCAGGAACACAGGTTTGCTATCAGGTTTGACATGTAGCTTCACAGTAATGTCTTTCATGCAACCCAACTCATCACAGAAGACCTGGTCATGTTTTTTTAGTATTGACTGCAATTGCGTGGAAGAGGGTGATAGCTTCCTCACCTCCTGCCAGTTGAGACGGATTTTCTTTAGCCATGCGCGTTGCATTATGGCTGTGTAGTTTTTCTTGGTGATGTAGATAGGAAGTGTCTCTGACTGACCGTTACACTGTACCAGTACATCCGTCATCCCTTTCATGTGCACTGGGTGTCCAGTATATGCTCTGAAAACGGTGTCTAAAGGTCGTAGCTGAAGGTGTTTCAGGCATTTCCTGTATGTTTTGTAAGACACTATTGATGCCTTTGATCCCGTGTCTAATTGCCTTTTCACTGAATGTCCTTCCAGCTTAGCATGAATCCAGAACCCATCTGATCCTTCACCCACACTCATCACTCGCACAGTGTTAACACTAGTGGACATCCCCTCTTCTGAGGAATCACTGTCCTGTCCTGTGACTGTGTGAACATGTCTTTTCTTCTTGAACTTTACATTGTCCTTTTTGTTTTCAGTCTTTGAGCCTCTGTCTGTACTCTTTTTGTTTCTGCATGCTCGTTCCACATGGCCCTTTTTTCCACAGTTATGACAGCTCATTTCCTTACACCAGCATGCAGATGCTAAGTGACCAGATTTGCCACAGCGAAAACATGGGCCTTGAGCGTTTGAGCTGGCGGTGCCGAGTTTGTGCACTCTCCCTGTGGCATGTAGCTGCTGGACCTCTTTAGACGCCATCTCCATGGTTACACTAATATTAATGGCTTTTTCAAGGGTCAAATCACTCTCAGTGAGGAGTTTCTTCTGAACTGCTTCATTTCTCAATCCACACACAAGTCTGTCTCTCAATGAGTCATTCAGGACATCTCCAAACTCACAATGTTCAGCTAATTTGCGTAAAGCTGCCACAAACATGACGACAGACTCACCCTCTTCTTGACTGTGTCCGTGAAACCTGAATCGTTCCGTGATGACCAGAGGTTTTGGGGAAAAATGTGCCGTCAATGTGTCCACAATTTCCATGTATGTTTTGCTTCCTGGCTTATCAGGTTGTAGGAGATTTCGAAGCAGGTTAAAAGTCTTTGGTCCAGTCACACTTAAAAAAGTGGGCACAAGCTTGTCATCTTTGATTCCATTTGCTGCCACAAAATTGTCAAACCGTTCCGTATATGAGCTTCATTGCTCCAAGCTATCATCAAAGGGACCAACTGAGCCGATAACTCCAGCCATTTCCTTCAAAGCTCCTGGTTATGGCATTGCTCCTTTTTGCAGCTGGCTCCCTCTTGCCAACTCACGGTGTTATCACTGGCAGTTGTTCACCGGTCCGCTCCTCTCCTCCAAGCTGGCTGCGCCGACACGCTTAGAGGTTAGCATTAGCTCCGGGCACTCGTGAGGAAAAACAGAGAAAAAAAAAAAACTTCTCTCCACAGTGGACAACATGCGCCAGTCCAGACATCCTCGTCGCCACTTTTGTTCTATCTTTCACCTTCTGTTACTCCATATAACAATTAATTCTCGGACCACGATGTAACGTTAACGGTTTTATTTGCTCAGCATGCATAAGCACATGGCTGCTCTAACCGACCCTGGAGACAACTACATCGCAAGGTTATCCGTCATGCACCTGGTGCATGCCAAATATGGGTCCTATAATAACCCAAAAAACATAACAATCAGTATAAAGACATGCATATTTAGATTTATACTTGCCTGAATGAGACCAGTGTTGCTGTGCTGAATAGCCACTCCTCAATTTACACTTCAATGGCTCACCACAAAGTAAATCCTGGGCTTGACATGTGCTGCATTGTTCTGATTCCTGTTGACAGAAATGAAAATTCATAAGAATTCATAAGTTACATTTCAGTATTTTTAGACCAAACTGACCCGCAGCAGATGTTAAAGTGCAGTGAGTAAAAGTGCACTGCCGCGACAGTGACATGCAGTAAGAGCACAAATCTGAAGCCTAAACAATTTGCTAACTTGTTGTTTTTCACCCTCCATCCTTTCTTACACACAGTTAAGCACTGTATTTATTTCCACAGTGTCATAAAATGAAACATAGGCCTACATATCAAACCTTTCTAGCATAGCAACAGCATGGATAACATTAGCATAGTTGTGTTGTAGCTTTAGCATGTTTTAAACTCATTTTAGTGCATTCAAATTCAAACTTACCCACTAACCTAAAGCCAGCAGCTGCACAGTTGCCTTGGAAAGTTAAGACAGTTATAACAGGAGAGCATACTGTGTCTAGCAAACACGGCTCTTTCTCGTATACCCCTTTTCCTCCAAACTGGTTCCAGTGCTAGTTCGGAGCCAGTGCCTGACTTAGCACCGGTTCTTTGCTTTAACACCGCCTAAGCACTAATGTCAGCTAAGCTAACAGCTAACGTTCATATCGAAACATATCGCCATCAAAACATAGTTGCCGGTCGTGGTGATTACGAAGAAGACGGCTTCCTTTTCTCTTTTTTTTCTGGTCGGGTTCGGGCTGACAATTAACACTAGTTAGATGGACCACATCGTGTCCAGGCTTCAACACCCGTGGTTCAGACCAGGTTTTAATTCTCAGGTCCTTCTATAACTGTAGCAGGCAGCAAAGACAGGAGCAGCTCCTGCATGGAGAGCGTGGCTCCTCTGACTTAGCTTCTGACCAGTGGAAAAGCAAACTGGTTCTTTGGAGGCATGAGAGTCGAACCAGTTAAGCACTGACACTAGCACCAGATTCTTTTGGTGGAAAAGGGGTAATACAGACCCGTATATTATCACAAGTGTAGAGAGACAATAACTTACGTTACATGAAGTTTTCCAGCCATGAAGCACTTCCTTCAAAGCCCTGAAGTGAAGCAGCAGAAGTGCCTGCAGTCAGTCACCGTCTCCTCGCTGCTCTGACTCTCTGAAGTCCGACAGTTAAAATTGGGTCTTGTTTGATTCAAATGTGATGTATGTTTAGATTAATTAAAATTTACTTAGCATTTTTAGGTTTATCTGTTGTCATTGTAAAACATGTGAATACTATTAGAAAGTATGTAGTCAAACTTATTCTTCCCACTGAGTTAATTTATTCTATGATTAAAATAAGTAAACATGTTTTTACTTCAGAAATTCTAGTACTCAATGAAACTTATTTTTACAATGTACAATATATGATGGTTAATCTGGTATATTTTAAAATCCGCAAAAGTTTGTTTTTTAAATGTGTAGGTGGTTTTTATCGTAGGAAAATGATCAGGGATAAGAGTTGAACAGTACCATGTACATGTCTGACTTTAAAGTAGAGTCTGAAGGTTTGTTCGTTGCACTTTGTAAACACAACCTGGGTCCCTCCTGTCAGCCTCAACTGTGCACGCCCCCTGCCCCTGACAGCAGCAGCAGCAGCTGTCAGGACTGCAAAGAAAAGGAAATGCAGTCCAAGTGAAGTGCTGGCTGTCATAGGTAACAGGAGCCTCGAGGGCTATGCTGCAACGAGTAGGAGGGCCGTCGTGGTGAGAAACAGGTACTAGCGGCACTGCTAGCTAGATGCTAGCAGATGCTATTGACAAGTTAGCACGTGCTAGCAGTAGTGGCTAGCATCCACCGCTAGCACCCGCTAGTTTGCGCGGCGTACTTGTGCTGCACTGGATGGGGAGAAAACACAGACTCCCGCCCAGAAACATCCCGTCCACACTAAAACACCAAAATACAAGCAGGTGGTGACTGTGTCTTACCACACATGAGTAGAAGCCCATAGGTGATGGTCAAGCAGGATTTCTTCTGTATAAATCTATATATATATATATATATATATATATATATATATATTCTTTTTTAGGAAATCCTGCAGACTCTACCTTTAATGTGAGACAATTACAACAAACATAAAATAAACCCTAAAACTGAGTGTTCACTACTACTGAGGTATGAAGTAACCATTTCATGCAGCCAATTCTTCTGTTGGGGCTTGTGGGATTTATCTGACTTTCCAAGGTGAAAATGTGCCTTTAGTTCTAGTTAAAACTCCAACTCAGCGCTCAGAAATTCCGACTTATACCTGGAACACACTATCACGCCTCACTTTTTTTTAAAAGTAGCCTATATTTTTTGGGCTGTTTGCCTTTAAGTAATAGTATAGTTGAGAGAGACAGAAAATGGGGAGGGAGAGAGAGGGGGAATGACATGCAGCAAAGGGCCACCAGATTTGGGATTCGAACTGGGGCCGGTTGCAGCAAGGACTGTAGCCTCTGCATATGGAGTACCTACTCAACCCACTAAAAGTATGCCACCCCAGCCTCATTACTTCTCCTGCTTTCTCTGCTTGGTGTGGAATTCCTCTGCCTCCTTTACTATGATACAGTCAGTCAGGCTACATCAACTCTGCTATGTTTCGTTTGCCATCTTTTTTGTGTACTACACATTTCTTTTGCTATTTTTGGCCTACCATTTAGGATTAGGGTTAGAATCAGGGTCAGAGTTTGTCCAGTCTCTAAAAATATTTCTCTGGACCGACAAAATGTCAGGAGTAATGGATTTCCTGTTGAGCTCAGCAGTGCTGCTGTGTGAACAAGGCCAGTGTAGGAAAGCTGTAACAGGCACGTTGTCAGTCTTCCTGGTGAGGATGCACTTCACTTTCTCTCAGTCGTGCTTGTGCATGGCCACTGAAACCTTTCAGCCTTCATCTCCTCCTCACATGGTTCCTGGTGAATAGAGCTGTGGTGCTATTGTTAGACACTAAACTAGAGGGATGAATGTGGTATCAGAGCCCTCACGCCCTTCCTGTGCAAATCCCATAACCACGAGCTCCTGTCCTATTGCATCCTCAGAGGCCTGAAATCAAAGCCTCTCTGGTGTCCCATTTTACAGAGCCGTGTGGCCCGAGGAGATTGGCCGCCTCCCTCTCTGCCATTGTTTGCTCATGGAGCTTGTCCAAACTGAAGCGGGGGAGAGTTTGTCTAACCTTTACTGTCATTCAGAGTGGCTCTGATATATGCTGTGACTTGCTGTGCTCAAACAAAGGACCTCCATTTTCATAGTGTCAAGGCAAAAAGCATGCAACTAAAGGTATTGTTGAAAAGCTGAAGCTGTAGAATGGTGCTTCAAAGGGAGGCCAACTGTTCAGTCAGCAAAGGTCTCATCACCTCTCTCATCACCTCTCATCCACCAGGGGCCATACAGTATTTATGACCAGAGTATGTCACTTTACATTTTCCTTTGACCATGTGGATTCATGATTTTTGAAGTGAGCCAAGTCACTGTGAAGTGAAAATATAGAATAAGAAAAGACACTAATTTATCATAAAGTAGCCTAACTGACTTATCAGAGATCAATTCATTCATTATCATCATAGGTTTTTCTGCTTATAGTGCATATTATAATTCTATGACACATTTTCATTTTGAAAGGTGAAAGCCAACAACAGGGAACAGCTGATTTCCAATCACCAATGATAAACAAAAAACAGAACACAACTTGTTTCCCATTTATTGGTTTGAAAAAATAAAATAAAATAAAACATCATAATTATAACCCTTCAAAACCGCTCTTCAGAAACAGAGGACACAATTGACTGACACTGACTGGTTTAACTGATCATAGTGTAGCTGAGGCATTTCTGTGCTGGACAGCTCACAGGTCTGTGCTCTGAAGGCCGTTATATGCAGCAATCAACCCTCTTTGTCTCTCTCCCATCCACACAACATTACAGCAGGGGTGGGTTGTCAGGTGAAAAAAACAGTCTTCATGTAGGGCTGTCACAATCATTACATTTTAGGTGATGATTAATTGCAATTAACAATTTGATTGCCTTTTTCTGATCATTTTATGCCACTATAATAGTATAAACCTAACATAGTTTAATAATACACATACACCTTATGAAGAAGAAGAAGAAGAAACATTGGAACATTACATTTCTTTTTGCCTTTAGGCTTTGCAACTAAATCCTTGATGCTAATGTCAAAAGATGCTCACTGAAATGTGGTCGTCGAATATTAGAAATGAAGCTCCTCAAGATAAACAGTTTGTGGCGCTCCGCTCATGTGCCATTGAACCATAGCAGAAGAAGAGGCTGCAACATGATGATGTCATTAAAAGAGGACCAGTCAAACCTCAAATGGTAGAAAACAAAGAGGAAATAGTGATGGAAATATGATGTTTGTTTCATCCAGTTGTTTTTATACAGATGAATGGAAATCATTTTAACAGTAATGGGGTGCCATATAGCAACAAATAGTGCTGCCAAATGTGCCTGCATTTCTGATGATAAAACCCTGAGGAAATTATTGTACTTTTTATAAAGCATTTCAACAACTCTGCACTAATACTGATAACCATGATCATTTTGCTCAGTATAATTGTAATATTAAATTTTGTCATTATCAGCCTAGTAATAGAGATATATATTACATTTCACTGCAGGTGATCTCCTGGGAAACATTAAGATTCTCTGCTCATCAACACATTACACTGAAACTGGTTTTTCACTCCATGTCTTTGATGGGTTGGTATCAGATGGAAATTGGTTTGTGGGGGATAAAAACCCCTCAGCACTCAAGGTGTCTTCATTTAAAACCTGTTATCTTGCCTATCGTTTGTGAAAGTTGGCCTAATTATTAATTATCCGACAGCTAATGACTAATTATGCATGGCAAAAAGTTACAGGAGCAGTATGTGTTCACTTAGGTGATGTACAGTGTAATCACCAGGGATGTTTGTTGACAGGTGTGGAGACGAGTTGTGCTCAATTTAATTGGTTTCATATTTTGTGAGGAGATGTGGGGATGTGTATCCCTCACAGGCTAATTTCTAATCAGTACAAATGGCCAATAGCTACATATTTCAGCTCTTCTATGCAACACATCAATAATACATTTCCTGAGATATAGCTAAGCAACATGGAACCATGAGGTGGAACAAAGGAGAGCAGACAGTGAGTGTATTTGTCATCAGTTATCATAGTCTCAGTTTTGGAAGCCATGCTGTCTTCATGTTCAGCAACATGATGGTGTTCAGGTGTGTTGCAATCCAGCCTTTTGCCATTGATACTAATAGTGATCATTGATGTGGTAGGACGACACTACAGCACACAGTGCCTCTTAGGCTTCTGAAACCTAAAAACTGTGTCATGAATAAGTTTCAAGTCACGGTAGCCATAGTACCTCACTCTCACACTTGCCCGCATATGCAAGAGGAAAGGAAGGAGCTACTTCTGAAATGCAGTGTCACTGCTCTGAAGTTTGTCTTTCGCCTTAAACGGTGTTTTTTTATCAGATGTTTGTTTTTGTCATTACTCATTCACTTTACCCCCCACCCCCCCAAAAAAGCGGAAAAAAAAACAAAACATAAACACATCCATTGTTGGAACTGACATGTTCACTGTTGCCTTGCTCTGTTATTGTTACCTCAAACCTTCCACAACCCTTCTCATAAAGCACTGGTTCAATCCTAGAATAAATATGGATGGAGCCTGATTGGTGAGCTGTAATCTGATCTGGATGAGGACTGAGAAGATAAGATGTCTGACTTGATCTCATTTATATTTGGACGCAAAGATTGACTGTTTCCCCTGGCACAGTTGAGACTCCCATCAGTCCGTGTTCCACAGACATAAAGGCATTTCCTTATGAGAAATGTCATTTTGGCCCATACATCAGTTCCAAAGACGCTTGGTGTTGGTGGTTTGGGATGCAGACGTGCCCCTGGGAGAGACTGGTGGTGAAAGGAACTCTGGGAAAGCTCTGAGGCTGGGTGACGGGTCCGACCTCTGGTTCAGGAAGTGGTTTGGATGCCTTGTAGTTGATTTCGCCTGTGTCTAGAATCAGGACTTTCACTTCACAGAGCATATGAAGAAACAATCTGAGATTCACCTCACTCAAAGGCAAACTGATGAGATTTTAGAGGTGAAAGGGCATGTTTTCTTATTTAATCAGGTGGAATAATTAACCGAATAAACAAGGTTAGGATTGAGCAGATATCACAAAAACATGTGAATATAGCTCTAGCTTTACCTTTAGGGCTGTCCAGACCTGTCTTAGCCAGATTTTGGCCTGTCACAAAAACTGTGAGTCATTTGCCTTGGACAATATAATTCGATAGCTTAAAGGGACTTGGGGCAGGATTTGTGAAAAACTAAACATGCATTTTAAGTTTTTTTAATCCTAATGGTTGATGAAGCGTTCAAAACCAAAAAGAATGAGCCCACCCACATATCTCTCCATTGCCTTCAACAGGCTGTGTGCTGTATATTGCACTGCAGTTCTGCGGACAGATGACGCTGAATGCGTGTTCTCGATGGCTTTCAATACAGGAAGAAGACAAGTGTGGTAGTAATGGACTCTTCTACGGTTAACAAATGACCCACCACCACAAAGACCACTGAAAAGTCCCACAAAGAAAATGAAAGTTTTATCAGCGGCATCTCGTCAATTGAAACGCAATTAAGACAAAAGCTGGTCTGGCACCGGAATAAATACTGGATATGCATTTGAGTCATGGAGGCAGCTTCAGCTTGAACTGGGACTGCAGACAGATGCGGACATGGATCATTTCCTAGTAACCAGGTAAGAAAACACTACAGGTCATGTTTAGAGCTTGATCTTAAAATCAGTTGAGATGTAATAAAGTAACGTATCATGTAAGTAACGTAAGACATTGAGCTCCACACCTCCTCTGTACTGGCATACATCAGTTTCTGCATGGACAACGTAACAACAAGGAAACAGGTTAATATTCCCCAACCAAAAACCCTGGTTCAACACCAACATCAGAGCACTACTCCAGGCCAGGGATTCAGCACTGAGGTCAGGAGACAGGGAGGCCTACAGGAAAGCCAGAGTGGACCTGAACAGAGACATCAAGGCTGCCAAAGCAAAATACAGAGGGCAGATAGAGGCCAATTTCAGGGAAAACAACCCCCGCTCCATGTGGAAAGGCTTCCAGAACATCACAGATTACAAACAATGCTGCAACACCCCTCCCCCCACCGACACTTCTCTCCCAGACCAATTTAACGCCTTTTTCTCCCGCTTCGAAGAGGACAGCAGACAGGCAGAGGACACACAGCTGACACCATCAGAGCATGACCAGCCCCCCACCATCCAACAACACCAGGTGCTGCGAGTCCTGCGAGGCATCGACACCAGCAAAGCACCAGGACCGGATCGAGTACCAGGGAAAGTGCTGAAATCATGTGCCCATCAGCTTGCTGCAGTATTCACCAACATCTTTAATCGTTCGCTGCAGCAAGCCACAGTCCCCACCTGCCTGAAAACTGCCATCGCCCTCCACTCCGCTCTCACCCACATTGAAAGTCCCAAAACATACATCAGGATGCTGTTTGTTGACTTCAGTTCGGCATTCAACTCCATCAGCCCCAGCCAGCTGATCAACAAACTGCAGACACTGCAACTTGGAACCTCCCTCTGTGGATCAAGGACTTCCTGACTAACAGACCCCAGTATGTCAGGATGGGCACCACCACATCCTCCACCATCGTCCTCAATACCGGTGTCCCCCAAGGCTGTGTTCTGAGTCCTGTCTTGTACACGCTGTACACCCATGACTGCGTCGCCACCCATGGCTCCAACACCCTCATCAAATTTGCGGATGATACAACCATTGTTGGATTGATCAACAAAGATGATGAGGCACCATACAGGGAAGAGGTCCGAGCACTGATGGCCTGGTGCAGCGACAACCACCTCAACCTTAACACCAAGAAAACAAAAGAACTCATCATTGACTTCCGGAAGACAAGGACCACACTACACTCAGGCCTGAGCATCAATGGAGAAGAGGTGGAGCAGGTCAAAAACTTCAAATTTCTCGGACTGCACATCTCAGAGGACCTGGGCTGGACTGTGAACACCACCCACATCATTAAAAAGGCCCAGCAGCGCCTATTCTTCCTGAGAACGCTGAAGAGGAACAGACTCCCTCCACCTCTGCTGAAAAACTTTTACCACTGCACAATAGAGAGTGTCCTGACCTACGGATGTACGGTGTGGTATGCCAGCTGCACTGCATCTGAGAAGAAACAACTGCAGCGGGTCATCAAGACTGCTCAGTGGATCATCGGCTCCCCACTCCCACCTCTAGAGGAGATTTACTCGAGCCGTCTCCTCCGACGGGCCACAAAGATCCAGGATGACCCCACCCACCCAGGACACTCTCTATTCTCCATCCTCCCCTCTGGCAGACCTAGAGTCATGAGAGCCCGCACCAACAGACTGAAGAACAGTTTCTTCCCCAGGGCTGTGAAGAGTCTGCTGCAGTAACCATGACCCCCCCCCCCCCCCCCCCCCCCCAATACCCACCCCACACACACTACCACCTCCCAGCCCAATGGACAATAACTTTTGCACTTTAAACACAACTATTCATTTATATTTAACTTTTACCTGCACTTTACTGTTTTTTACTATTTATGCAACTTTTTCTTTTTCTTTTTTTATTTTATTATTATTTTCTTTCTTTCTTTTTTCTTGGTGCTGCTACAAAGAGATGCTGCCAAACGAAATCTCGTTGTATACTTGTACAATGACAATAAAGATTCTTCTTCTTCTAAGTATCGTGTCACAGCATCAGCTGCACTGCGGTGAAGAGTTCATGCACGCTCCTTTGCCGGCTTAGCTGATGGCTGCAGATATGCGCAACGGCCGTCGTGTCAGTATTGGGTCTTATTTCTTGATCTTGATCTTCTTGATCCTGCCCCAAGTTTCTTTAAGTCACAAAAGTAGATTGATTTATTTACAGAATGATAGTGAAAGTTCACAGCAAAAACACAACACAAACTATGGCCAACCTTGAAAGTTCACTGCGACCTTCAGAGAACCTAAGAACCTTGGTGACCAGAGGCTTACAACTGCTAAGCACCACCCATCCATTAAGTACAATCTAATCAATTAACATCCAGGTCAAACAAATATAACTTATTACTTATCACAGAAACACAAGTTCTTAGTTCAGTAACCTCCATAAGTCTCAAAACCTCATCAAGGCCTCTCTAATTGAGAGACAAACACTACCAGCACAGCCAATATTGGGAAGTGCAACAACGCTAGTTACAGGGAATAATAGTGCATTTTTCATCGTAGAATGTGTCTATACAGTAAAACATTTCTCTTCTGCTGTGTGCAGTCTGCATGTTTTCCTCCATCTCAGCAGCACAGCTGGCCTGTATGACCTGACCTGATGTGACATGAACACAATGGGAACAGAGCATGACTGCAGCTGCTCTGCATTGAGAGACCTGTCCTTCAACCAGTTTGAGAGGTTTTATTGTAGCCTAAGTGACCAAAGAACCATGGGTGTCCGTCTGATGACCGTGGGGAATAAAGAGAGACTGTCCCATGAGTGAGACTGTGCTGGCCCAGAGTGGGGCCATGGCTGCCACTAATTGCTCTTGCTTTGTTTGCAATTAGTCCAACATTCTGCTGCTAATGTGATTAGGTCACTTTGGACAAAAGGAGCTTTGGGCAAACACCTCCTGAGGATGATGTGTTTGACATAAATCTGAAAAACTTGGCAGTGTCAAGTTTTCAAGATCAAAACTTGGCACTGCCAAGTTTTCAGGGAAACTGATGTAAGCAGGTGAGCTTCTCTGCTCCGACACAATATCCCAGCTGTAGAAGGCTGCAGGGGATTGCAGAGAAGTCATTCAGCATGACAAACTCATTAGGAACAGTTTCAGATATTACATTTACTTAACATGAAAGGAAGGTGTACGAGGTATGTGTGTGAGAAGACAGTGGCAAACATTCTGACAGGACAGAGAAGCAGCTGGAGTTAACACACCTCCCAGCAAATACAGAAACATCCCTGTCTGAAAAATTTTGCTGTAACATTGAAGCAATACGAAATGCAATTTGTCCCCCATATTTTCATACATGTCTTGTCCTTTAAGTGCTGTGAATAATGTAATGTAAGGTTAAACCAAACTGTTTATCAATGAGCAGGAGACAGGAGCACGGTGCTCTGACACTTCACCTGGTTGAGCTCATGCCCTGCAGCCTGATTTTCTCTTAATCACTGTAGACAATGTAGGGCTTTGTGGTGAAGATGGGATGTCAACACTCGAGATAAAATTATTGAGATTTTCTCATGCCAGGCAAGTTTGGTATGACACAGCTTGGTCACTGATGTTAGTCAGTTGTAGAAAGCATGTTGTATTTGATGAAATCTAATCAGTTTGTTCTTCAGTCCAATTGAATGTTCGTACCAAAGCTGAAGAGGGCCCCTTTCCTTGAGATATTAGATTCACAAGAGCATACTGTTTTATCAGATAGATAGATAGATAGATAGATAGATAGATAGATAGATAGATAGATAGATAACAGTAAAATACTGGCAGCAGGGACGCCAGTATTTTTAATTGCAGTATATTACCGTAGAATAACGTCAGTTGCTGCAGTGATTTCACAGCGCATTTACTGTCTAGATAGATAGATAGATTACTTTATTTATTTAATTAAAAAAAATATATTAAATGTCACAAGCAGCAGCTGCGGGAAATACATGACAACGACAAGAAAAACACAAATCACAGAAATACCTAAAAATACATAAAACACAAAGGGCATGATTTACTAAAGATTTGAATTTGTAAAAATGTGTGCAAACTGCACAAACACATGTTGAAGCTGATCTACTAACCTGGTGCACCAAGGATTGCATCTCTCAAACGGGCAAATAGCACACACACGCCATTTAGCATGTTTACCTTGATGAATATGCAAATATGGGCATTTCTCCCAAAATACTGGGAGGAGTAGATGCAAATAGATTTATTTAGCACACACAGTGTGATTTACCAAACCTGAAACAGATTGCAGTGGCTGTTCTTCATCTTTATTTAGCACATTTGAAAGGCAAGTCTTACCTGGCACATCTTTGCAAAAATTTCTGTGGTTATTATTATTATTTAATATCTGCCAGGGCCAAGGTTCTTATATCTCTGCATTTCCTTGCATCTGGGTCATTCCAGCGAACTGTAGCCGTTTTTCCAGGTGTGTTAAAAGTCCTTTAAGCAAAAAAAAAAAGAGTCCTAGCCACAACAGTCTGGTAGAACATTTAAAGACCTGAGCCTCCTCAAAAAATATAGGCAGCTCAGGCCCTTTTTGTACACAGCCTCTGTGTTTGTTGCCCACTCCAGCTTACTGTCCAGTAGAACACCCAGGTACCCGCTGATGCAAAAAGGAGAGGGTGGGGACGTTTTCCTCCTGTAGTCCACAAAAATCTCCTTTGTTTTTGCTACATTAACCATTTTCATTACTCCACTGTACAAATTTGTTGATCACACCTATATACTCCTCCTCTTGACCCCCCTCTACACACCCAACACTAGCTGTTTGAATGTGATATGACTCTGTATTGTACTGAAAATCAGAAGTGTAGTGTGTGTGGAATCGGAACTTTGTCCTTTTGTCCAGTTGATTTTTTTTTTTAACAGAGATGTCATTTTGTGAAGTCAAGTTGACCTTTGACCTGCATAATAACCTATAGAAATGAGAACAAATAAAGCATCAGCTCTACAGCTGTTAGGAGATGCAACTTCAATTTCAGTTGTTTCTCATAAATGTACTTTAATCTTTGAGAATATCCAAATGTCTTTCTTGTAAATGTACAAGTTTGATCTCAGAATATTACCCCCTCCTCCTGGCTCCCAAAATGTTTTTTTTTCCTCTACAGTGGTGTTGTAAATGACAACAGTAATATAAATGAGGTTGGTAATATGAGTCATTGTGAGTTTCTGTCTTATCAGCCTCCCGCTCACTGCACACCATAAGTAAATCACTTAGCTACTCCAAACCTGTAGTGAATATGGGCCTCAGTCTCCGTACAGCTGCGTGTTGACAAAGGCTCCTTTATGCCATGTGTATTTCCTGGCAGTGAAAAGCAGGAGATACAGTTACCTCTAATGAGGAATGGACTTCACACCCCACTGGTTATCCTGTTTACCTGGAATCCAGGCCACTGTAACAGAAACAGCAGCAAATGACCTAAGGAATTCAGAAGATGTGTGTCAGTCAACAGCACCACAAATGATCTGCTGCTGCTCTGCTCTCTGCACATCCACACAGTAATTACAGACATCACACACTCTTCCTTCTCCTGAAAACACATTAAAACCCTGTGTCCTAGAAATTAACTTTATTTACAACCAAATTTGTTGGTTTGGCCTTTACATTGTGGATACAGCAACCCCTTTAAGACAAACAATGATCTGTATATACCTAACATTTAAATCTGGTATATACACTGTAGCAAATCAAGGATTAAAATAAAGTGAACTGTAGTAAACTGTACCTGCATTTATGTGACCAATATCAAAGTTTTTATATTCATTATAACCACCCCTCCCCTTCGATTTCACAAAAAACAAACAAATTTCCTGCTCATCCAGTCATGCATTAGCATGTGGTGTTATGTAGATTGGATTTTCATTTTAACACAGCGTCTGGTTAGTCTGTGTCATTTTAGAAAAATTATATTGTGAAGAAGCTAGTAAGTTCCTTTCTGGGTAGGGAGCCTGTTGAAATGTGCTGTTTTCTAGCAGCCTTATTTGTTGTAGCTGATGATGAACAGAAAATAGGCCTGGCCAAGATGGATGATGCTTTTTCTCCAGTTCAGTGGCACAGCTCTTCCCTCCTTTGTGTTCCTCCCATAGGCTGCAGCTCAATTCAAATGCACCATTCAGGCGAGTCACTCAGGCACATGAGAGTTCTTGTGGATAAGTGGATTCATAGTTTGAAAACTTCCTTGTTGGTGTGTGGTAGTGCATGCCCCAACAACTGGAAAAACAGTCAACAGAGTTAAAGTTTACTAAGATCATTGCATGTGCATCATAGGTGGGTATGGATTGTGGGTGCTCGACTTGGAATAATTGCATACATGACAACAGATACAATAGCATTTAAGTGAGAGTTTCGCTTTTTTGAATGGTTTCCACCACAGAGTGTTGGATGCAAGCACAATATGAAATTTGATCAAATGGAGTAAGAGGTAATAGAGGAGGCAGATAAACATATTGTTGAGCTAGAGGGAAGAAGAAACGCTATGGGAGGGTATCTGAAAGTAAATGTTTGTAAAACAAGAACAACAGATGAAGATGGCAAGACATAAGAAAGAAACTACAAAACTGATAGATAATAAAACCTCTGCTAATGAGGTGAGAGATGCCTCTTACCAGGGTCGTGCAGGTCACTTTCTGAGGTGAGCAGGTGACTGGGATCCTACACCAATAAGGAGTTGCTGCATGGCAGGAACAAAAATTCAGTCTGCAGTTCTTCAGGATGGATTGTCAGTCACTGTGTATGTGTAACTGTGTAACTGTGTATGTGTAACTGTTGTAATTCTCCCTACGTCTACGTTGTGTTGTGTGACACAAGGACCGACACTCTATTCAATTTTTGACCGGACTTTTATTCCCTGTGTTCAGCTCTACAGTAAAGTTTGTAAATGTTGGCTTAGCCCATGACCTAATGAAGCTAACTATAAACATTTAACAGAAATTATAACCAATTTTCACCACCTCCTGTCATCTAGTTGAACATAATATTATGTTAGCTCTCCTACTGCTTGACATTCTTTTGACACTTTTAATATAATGCTGTGCTTTGTGTAACCTTCCATGGGCATGATCCTCTTATACTAGCACTGTGCTAACTTCACAGCCAGTATTTATGAACAGCCTGCCAACCAGTGAGAATCCACGATACTGGTACAACACTAAATATGATTAAGATATGCGCTCAGGTGGGACACTCGGCCTTTTGGCGTCCGGCTGGTCAGCACTGTATATGCTCTGATGATAGGTGCTTTGGTGAAAGGCAGTGGTCACAGGGACACACACAATCTCAGAAATTTGCATTAAAAGTTTGGTGACTTGCAATGTGCTAAAGTTACCTTTTTGCATTTTCTCCTCCCAGTCATTTTCACACAATGCTATTAAAACAAACAATAAACAGACAGTGTGTGTTGTCCTGCACACTTGAAAGTCTCAGTTCTCAGTGTGCTCCATTAGTAAATCAGCTTGTACATCTGTTTGTGGGTGATATCAAGGTCACACATGTTCTTTCTTTCTTTCTTTCTTTCTTTCTTTCTCTATTTTGCATTTAGCTTGCAGACCTCTGACAAACTGGTGTGCACAGGTTCTAACAGACTGTGCGATGCACAGATGATGGCCTCCTAATTGTGTCTAAATGAAGGAGATCAACATTTCCGTGCAGCAGATTGCCTGTTGATGGTAAACCATTAAAGTAGTGAGTCACTGCCCTGCTGGGGATGTTGTTTCTATCTGGCTGATGCTCACACTAACCAGGCCATGAGAGAGAAGCAGCTGGTGACAAACTTGGAGGCTTTTTGAACTCTGGCTTAATGATGTGGAACTGTTCAAATAAGTATTAGCATTTAGCTGAAAATGATATCTTCATGATTTGGATCTTAGATCCTCTTGGTGGGATAAGTAGACATGTGTGTATCAGGTCCTCACCCTGATATAATCAGCTCTGTTATTATCAAAGCTTTATTTTTCATCCACACTCAAGGCTTAGTGTGTGGTAAATCAAAACCCTGTTTTAAATGAATCCTCCTGAGTAGATTCTGGTGACCATGAAGCTGCGCTCAAATTCTAAACATGTTTGTGTCTGTAATTGTCTGCAGCTTTGGTTGTGAGGTTTCTGACCAGACGCTTCATCTGGGAGTACGACCCTACGCTCGGTAAGACAACCACACACCTTTTTTTCTTATCTTCAGCTCTCTGACCCCTGCTTATGCTGGTACTGCTGCTGTCTCTATAGTTACTGAAACATTAACTACATGTGGTAGAATTAAAGCAATACTTTGATTATTGAAATTATGATATTCAGCTCACCTGGAAATCCACCTGTAATAGTCCAATATAGTCTACTGGTTTCAAGACAACTGAGACCACTTAAAGGGATATTCTGGCATAAATTTAACCCATGGTTTATTGGACTGTGAGAATAGAACACCCCCTGGAGAGATCAATTTTGCTGACCACAAACTTCTCTAGTTGTAGTGCACAATAGCAAAATACTGCTACCTGTGGAGCCATGAGGCAAATGTGATCAAAAAAGTCACTCACAGCCACAAATAATGCTCAGAATAGCACCTATTATGCGGTCTTTGCTCAAGTTGGTACAACTAGAGAAGTTTGCGGTCGGCAAGTTTGATCTCTCTAGGGGGTGTTCTACTTGGTCTCATGGTCCAATAAACAATGGGTTAAATTTACGCCAGAATAACCCTGGTAGAAACATGGTGGACCACTTCGAGAAGCTGTCTCAGTTTGGTTCACTTCAAATGCTTCACTTCAAATGCTGACAACTGCTGTCGTGAACGCTCCCTAACGCCCCCTAATGTCCCCTAACAGAGACTGTTTGCAGCAATCGATTTTAAAAGAGCAGCAACTGTCCAATTGTAGGACTCAATCAGTCACTCAGTCAGTCATTCAGTCACTCAGTGGCATTCAGGGTCATAGGCTGGTCCCACTTTTAGCATCCAAATATATCAGTTTGAGTTGGTTTTATTGGTAGTTAGTAGGTATTTCTTGGCAGCCCATAATGACTTCCTGTCTCTGTTGACAGCCCAGAGATTGTAAAAGCATTAGGGCTGCACATCTCTCTGTGATAAAGAATTCAATACACATCTATATACACAGGTTATGCTACGATTCAAAAACAATATAATTTTATTACAGACCGATTCAAAACGAATTGATACAGTGTAAGAACAATACATTTCAATTTGATTCTACGGTTAATATTTGTTGTAGATATTTTATAAAATAAAGAAGCCAAGTCTATGAAAGTGACTATCTTACAGTACAGTACAATATTTTCTTTTCAAATATGTAATAGACCACATATCCCCAAGCATTGTTGCTTTATGGCACTGGCAAAAATAAAATTAAAAAAAAGAACAGCAACAAAATCACATGTCAATGTATTTATTTTTAGACATGGAGCAAAAAAAGTCTGGCTGAATCAACATCATTTGCTGCCAGCAAATGAGGAGCTTGTGTGAGAATCGTTTCGTGGGCAGCTTCAGCTCTCGCGTTGTTTCAGGCCTTATCCACACGAAAACAGAGCTTCAACCAAAACGATCTTTTTCTTGTTCGTCTTGAAAAGAATTCTCCATAAAGACGGCGCCATTTCCAGAAATATCTGCGTATACACAGATCCACCGAAAACGACTGAAAACGCTGTAGTACATATGCCAGGCCTGTGTGGCGTGTGTGGCGCTGTAACGCTGCCAAACATACACACCAAAAACACAAAAGAAGACGGAAAGCTCCCTGCTGTATTCAAACCCCACACAGTATAAGTCGATTAAAGTTATGGTTGGTAATCATGTTCAGAAACACTGTTATACTGGGTGAAATGGTCCTTCTATCCTGAGAGTAATCAATACATTATGTATTCAGAAAAAGGAACGAAAATAATCAGATCTGTGTGGCAGCTGCAGGACTGACAAAACTCTGACCAATCCATGCTTTACGCTCTAAAAAGCAAAAACCAGTCAGATGCCTTCATGTCTGCCTATGCCCAGTCAAACTGCCGTCTCTCTCCCTCTCTCCCTCCTTTGGCCTGCACAATCAGTGTCTTCACCTACGTCTGCAGAAAGGCCACACTCCTGTCTGGTGGGTGTCAATGTAGCTCTGGCAATGCACGCTGACTGTCTTCACATACGTCCGTGGGAAGGTGGAGGCATGGCTTCAGAGAGAAGTCTGAGGAAAGGGGCTGGGACTTTTGACTTGTGCATTTTCAAAATGTGGCCAGGATCTCCAGCCCTACCTTTAAATGTTGACTGGGAGTCATGTCAGTGTAAATATAACGATATGTGATGATTTATGGGCGAATTTCAGTCATTGTCCGAGGGAGCCAACAGTTGTCAGCCGTTGTTGTTACATTATGTCCATAGACTGTATACGTCTAGCGGTGAGATGCTGGTGCAAACTGTAAGTGTGTGAAGCCAACATACACTTAAGCCCAAAATTATTCATATCCCTGTCAAATACAAGGGAATTCTTAATTTTTTCACTTACAAATTAGTATTTCACCTCAGTTTTTACTTAAATAGGACACAAAAGAAAGTCTGAAGCCATAACCGATTTGTGTTTAGATAGAATGTGTAAATAAACATCTTTAACAGGGTGAAAACAAAAAATCACACTGTCCAAAATGATTCATACCCTGTCTCAGTAATCAGTTGCATACCCCTTATTTTTTATTACAGCCTACATTTTTATAATTGCTCACAAGCTTCTTGCAAGTATCGGCAGGAATTCTGGACCATTCCTCCTTTGCAAATGTTTCCAGATCTTTGAGGTTAGAGGGTTTCCGTGCTGTCACCCGTTTCTTGAGCTCCATCCATAGGTTTTCGATGGGGTTTAAATCAGGACTCTGACTTGGCCACTTCATAACGTTAATATCATTGTCCTGGAACCATTTCTTCACCACCTTGGCTGTATGCTTCGGATCATTGTCCTGCTGATAGGTCCAATACTCCGCCAGGTTCAGGTTCTCTGCTGCCTGCTTGAGGTTTTCTTCAAGACTCTTGATGTACTGCTCTTTCCTCATGATTCCTTCCACTTTAAACAAGTTGCCAGGCCCATTTGCTGAAAAGCAGCCCCACAGCATGATGCTTCCACCTCCATATTTAACAGTGGGTACTGTGTTCTTTGGTTTAAAGGCTTCACCCTTCTTTCACCAGATGAAAGCCACATCTCTGTGGCCAAAAAGCTCAATTTTTGTTTCATCTGACCACAGAACAGACGACCAGAAGCTTTCATCTTTCTTTAAGTAGGTCTTTGCAAAGGTCAGACAAGCTTTTACATGCTTTGGTTGAAGCAGGGGGTCTTTCTTGGTCGACGTCCATAGAGGCCATTTTGGTGCAGTATCCACTGGAGTGTCTGCCTTGATAGAGTCACACCACTTGAACTCAGTCCCTTCAGGACAGCCTTGGTAGTAGTCCTTGGATTGTTTTCAACATCCCGCTTGATCTTTCTGGCAAGCCGAGGTGACACTATTGACTTCCGGCCACGTCCTTTGAGGTTTTTGACCGTGTGAAATTTTTGGTACTTTTGGATGATGCTTTGCACCGTTGCTACTGGCACCTGAAATTATTTGGCAATTTTTTTGTACCCTTTCCCTTCCTTTTTGGCATTTACTATGCGTGTTCTCAAGTTCTCACTGAGCTCTTTGGTCTTTACCATGGCAAGTCTTGTGTTGACTCGAAAATGACTGAAATGTCACAAGCAAGTCGACTTTTATTGTATGAAAACTGGTTAAAAAACAAAATACAACAACTCAGCAACATCGAGAACAATATTAAACACTTTCTAAAAATCGTTTGGAGGCTGTTATAAAAAATAAGGGGTATGCAACTGATTACTGAGACAGGGTATGAATAATTTTGGACAGTGTGATTTTTTGTTTTCACCCTGTTAAAAATGTTTATTTACACATTCTATCTAAACACAAATCGGTTATGGCTTCAGACTTTCTTTTGTGTCCTATTTAAGTAAAAACTGAGGTGAAATACTAATTTGTGAGTGAAAAAATGAAGAAATCCCTTGTATTTGACAGGGGTATGAATAATTTTGGGCTTAAGTGTATATCTAAAATACATACATCAAAATTACAACATGAAATGTGTAAAAACAAGGACACCATTGGGATAATTAGATGACATAATTAAAACTGTGATAGAGTCTGTATTACTTAAAAGGTTAAAAATAAATTGCTAATAATTTGTTAGCCACCAAGAAGACAGAGACAATATTTCCTGTAGAAAAATATGAGATAAGAGAGGCCAGACCTAGACCGCTGATCTGAGCACTAACCTCTGTAATACATTCATCTCCATCCCTCTTCCTGTCTGCTGTCTCTGCTCCTCTCACCACGAAACAACAACACACACACACACACACACACACACACACACACACACACACACACACACATTCTCACCTACTGGCAATCTAGAGTTGCCAGTCAGCCTAGAGTGCATGTCTCTGGACTGTGGGAGGAAGCTGGAGAACCTGCAGAGAACCCATGCAGGCAGAGGGAACCCATGCAGGTATAGGGAGAACTTCAAACTCCACACAGAAAGGACTCTGTCGTTGTTGCTGTGATGCACCAGTGCTATCCACTGTACCACTATGCTACTGCTGCTCTTTCTTTTTCACAATCCATAGTGCTATGCCACCATAAAACCAGGTTACACAAAGAATAAACCATGCACTCAATAAAACTGCACACAACCCTCATTTGCATGACATATAGACCATGATCAAGAAAGGGCCCAGGAGAAAAAAGAAGAACTGAACGGAGACATAGAGTATTTGTCAGTGTTAGATAATATAGATAATATATGTTTTTCTGCCTCCGCCAGTGAACAGTATAGAATTGGCCTTTCTTCATTTCTTTGTGATGGCAAATCAACAGATTCAATAAAGTGTAATTACAGCAGTGGCGTGCAGTGACTTTCACAGATAGGCAAGCAGAGCCAAAGACCCCCACTGCACAACCAGAAATCAATAATTCAGTGTGTGAATAATTTATAAGAAAATTAGTATCCACACTAAAAGACACAATTTCATGATTGTGTGCAGCCTTTCCTCCTAGCTCAGAGTGTCTCTCTGAGCTAAACATTAATAAATATGGTAACTGTGCAAAACTGCATCAAAATGCTTAAGAATTATGTTAAATTGTTAACTGTAAATATGTAAACTGAATAAATTACGTCTTAACAGACCAGGCTAAAATCAGAACTTTTAAGGTAAGTGAGACAGACCAGGGTTTATGGGAGATTATGGGAGCTAACTCAAACCCTGACCAAAAAGAAGCCATTAAAAGCTGCTCCACAGTTCACCTTATTGTTCACCCATTGTTGAGGTAGGTAAACAACAAGCACAGTTTCCACACGTTTGCGCATGTGCAGTAATACGCACAATATCTGAACTGACCTGAGTACGGTGAAAGCTGTGGCAACCGCAGCTTGCTCGAGTGCACTCATCTGTCCCAGTGGTAACCAGCTATAAGCAGTCACCCGTTAGAAATCTCAGGACTGTCCGGTATGCACATGTGCAAATCTCCAAAACAAGCTGTCCTCCCCTCCACTCGACTTTCCCCAGTCTTTGACAATGAGACACAGCCACGCCCACATAAACAACCGAAGTGACGACAGGCAATGGGCTGGTAGTCAAGCTCTGGTCAAGCCAGCTTCCCAAGACAGTAGTGCAACAGGAGGCAGCACTTACAAGCGGCAATATTGATTCCATATGAGAAAGATGGCAGTTTAAATCAGATGTAACGAGAGATATCGCTTCCACTTCGGTAGCATTTGTTTTTTCTTTAATTCTTTTACTAGTCAAGCACTGCTTGCCTTGCTTGTCCTGACCACATGCCACTGAATTACAGAATACAAGTGCTTTTCATTTCCTGCTTGCTTTCAGGTGCAACATGGCAGAGTTCAATTACGAACACAAATGGACTGAACATATTCTCCTTTTGAATCACTCACCTCATTACCTAACAACATGATGATTACAATCTTGTTCCATTGTATAACATCTGAACATAAATGAGAAATCAATGTGATATTTCATAGGAGAGAAAACAGAAACGGGTTGAATGTAGAGAGTATTTCAGGGTTATCAATTACAATAGAAAATCAGGGGTGTATGTTTGTTGGTAGGGACAAAAAAGTCTGCCCCACCAACACAAAGAGGACTGACCTTAGGAAGTAATGTCTCAACATCAAAGTGTTATTAACCCCTTAACACCCACTGACCCATCCAGGGCCTGGCAGGCCCAGCATTAATTAGGAGCAACATGACCCACCAGTGTTGCAGTTTCCTTTCCCCCTTGTTTTATAATTTAAAACTACCTCCAAGCTAAATAAGCATAAATAAGCATTTGACCATCCACAGCAGTAAATGCTGTTAATGACAAACATTAACAGCATTAACAGTTCTGGGACTGAACACAACTCTGTGTGTTCAGTCCCAGAACAACTGATGTGAGTCTGTGACACATTTGAAAAGCTCAATCCTCAGTGTCCACTGTTAGTAAATCAGCTTACACATTTGCTTCCAGGCGATATCAAGTTTGCACAGACCTTTAGAAGATCAGGGCGTTTAGTGTTCACTCAAATATAGGTATAGGGACAAAGCAGTCATCCCAACATCTTGGTAGCGACATGTCCTAAATTATAGATTCTTGTCCCTCACTCTGAACACAGCACTTGTATTGTTTTTGATGTTGCTGTTTCATACGTGTGCATTGTATGAACACCATCCACTCTGCATGTTTCTGAAAGCAGCAAAAGAGCAAGAACTGCTTCCTTGGTTACCACAAGAGCTGGCGTCACAACCGAGAGAGCACAGCTCGAGGTACATAATGGGAATAACAGCACCGCTGGAGGTTGTCTGTGGCCAATCACACTGCCGCTCTAAAATTACCCATGAACTAGTCTACACATTATTAAAGCCCTGTGTGTGCAGAGAGCTGGCTGTATACGTGCAGTGAGCTCACCATTCATCTGCATTCATCACCCTCCAAACAAGCACAGAACTGTTTTCATTTTGTTAAGTATGATGCCAACAAAGGAACATCACAGGTGTCAAAGAGTGAGATTTATTACTGGTGTTGCTGGCCATCAATCATCATTATTATTATTATTATTATTATTGTTATTATTATGCAAAAGACACAAAAAAACTAAGGCCTCCTGAGTGTTTGTGTGTCATCTGTTTGATGCTGCAAGCATGCACAAACTCCCCAGATATGAGAGGATGACCCTTTGGCTCTCATCCCTGAAGTATTATGGGAAACAGGAGCTGTGCAGATGGTCACAACACTGCAGCAGTTATTTCTGTCCCACAGACAACAACAGAGAATCACTGAATCTAATCTAATATTTGGATCAGAGGATAAGATTCTACTGAAGCTTGGCCTCAATAACAACTAACTATGCTTAATATTGCATCACGTGTGTGTAGTGATTATGAATATGTGAATGAAGATACAGGAAAGCAGGAGTAGATACTGGACCAGTTGAACTGACTGTTGTCTCCAGTTCAGAGACTTGGACCCTAGTGTGACACTTTCCCTCTGCCAGCATAGCCTCCAGGCACTGAGCACTTCTGACTTCTGAAGGCTGAATTACTCGCTGCCAGGAAAATTACTGCTTTTGTATCTGTCCAAGACTGAAAGAATAGTAGTGCTGGTTAAATCACCCTGGGCCTTCCGTTGTCTGTGCATTTGGAAACAAATAGACATGGACACACAGGGTGCTGTTTGTGTCTCACAGAGTGACAGTTACTGAAATAGGCCGGTGCACTGTGAGACTCTGGTTCTCCCCCTCGGAGATGCTCCCTGCGCAGCTATAAATCCCCACGCTGGCTATAAGTGACATTTCATTTGGCGTCACAGGATGCAGTTTATCTCTTGGAGAAGTGAGCACTCTGGGACACAGGGGACATAGGTGCAAAGACTGAGGCTTCAGATCTGCTATTTTAAACTGAGAATTTGAACATCTGTCTGTCAGGTCCTCCTCTCCAACTCTTTCTGCACCTCTCATAGTCAGAAATGTCTCTCTGCATTTCATTTCCAGTGGTCAGACATTTTTGTTAGATCATGTTTAAGAACCATTATCAATCATCAGTATTTTCCCAATCCAAAGTCTGTCATGACTTAATTTCAGTTTGATTCAATTCAGGGGTCAGTGTTCGATATGAGACAATAAACACTTCTGTTCAAATAAAAAAAAAAAAAAGGCAACTCAAGTATCATCAATCAGACACCTCAATGAAGGACAACCTTATTTTAAAAAAACGCTCCTTTTTACTTTAAAGTGCTATACATTCTGATTCATTGTGCTTCTATAAAATCTATAAATGAAGAAAAAACATTATATAATAGATATAATATATAGATGAAATGAGAGGGACTCTTGACAGACCAGATGGATTGGCCCTGGATGGATCACTTCTGTGCACAGAGCTCCACTTGAATTCAGAAGCCAGCAAGGTGGAGGTGGGGTGCTGGTATGGGCTACTATTAATAAGAATGAGCTAGTTGGACCTTCTCGGGTTGAATCAACTCCCAAACCTTCTTTGATGATACATTCTTCAAGCAGTGGTACCAGAAAAAGTCTGCATCATTCAAGAAGGCCATGATGCAGGACACTGCTCCATCACATGCATCCAAGTACTCCACTGCATGAAGTCTCATTTCATCTGTCCATAAAACCATTGAAAAATCTGTCTTCAATTTTGTCTTGGCCCAGTCTTGATGTTTCAACTTATGAGTCTTGTTCAGTGGTGGTCATGTTTCAGCCTTCTTTGCCATCCCATGCCTCTGAGCTCTGAACACTTTGTATGTCTGGACAGTCCAGGTAGGTTGCAGCTGGTTGGTAGATGGAATATGGTGGCACTGGAGGATGATGGGTTCCTGGTAGCTTCATGCAGGGGTGACTGCCGAAATTTTTCATAGGGGTGGCCAGGTGGCGCTACTTAAAATCTTGGGGTGGCACACCAAGCACCATCATTATTATTATTATTATTATTATTATTATCATTATTATTTTAATATACTGTAGTATATAGGCTAGTAGAAAACTATGAGAAAGACTTAAGGAAACACCTACTGATTTACTTTTATTATGTTTATTGTGTTTAATGTTACTAATGATCTAATGTGCATAGACTAATAACAGTACAGTTAACATTTTGTTTTGTCCCACAACAATCCTGTTTTATTGTAATGTGTATTAACACATATGTGTTAGGTGATTCATTGTTTTTAAAACAGGCGATTTATCCTTTTTCTTAAAAAGGATAATGTACAGCTTAATTTAAAGGTGTACATTGATTGTAAATCAAAACTGTTACAGGACAGAAAAAGCAGGTACTGGCAGATACAAACAGAAGCAAGTACAGAAACATTCTAAGGGTGTCAGTTTAAAAGAGTGCGGGGGAATGTAACCACATGCTGGAGTGTGTTTTGAGGGGTGCTGGGTAAATTATGTTCCGTTTTTGACTTTTGTTAACACTACTAGAGGTGACCCAGAATAGTTGTTGCCTGAACCGGCTTTACAAGCCCTGATGCTCATATCGTGCGTATTTTTTCCTCACTAGTTTTTATTTTCATATAACATTTATTTATATGCCGATCGAGAGTGAGCGAGTGCGAGAGAAGAGAGGACACACAAAATATACAGAGACCTATGTCTTTATATGTCCAGGAGACTTGGTGGCCCAGGTTTAGTGATGAGGAAACTGTCACTGTCAGCTGCACATCTGTCAGCAGCTGTGCTCCAAACAGACACGTCACAAACTTTAAGTTGTTGATTTTGTGAACAGTGACATGTTGGATAGAAAACTTTGTCCAAAGCGGGCGATGACAGAAAGAGTTTGAGAACAACTGCTTTAAACAAGTCTACATAATATTGTTACGAGTGGGCTCCTGTATAGGAGGCTATGCGCGCTTTCGGTGGTTTTGGCTGTCTATTCGTTCATAATTGGTTAACATGTACAAACGTTTTTCTTCATTAGCTCATGTTAAGTTTATTTGGTGGTGGGGACAAAATTGTTCATGACAAAAAGTAGTGGGGACATGTCCCCAGCATCCCCAGCTTATCTGACACCTATCATATCAAATTGTGTGACTGGTGAGTGGGGGGGCCAGTGTGGTGGCCAGCAAATTTATAGGGCACCCCCTGGTGGCACCACTGGCTTCATGTTTAATTCTTTTCAAAGTTTTAGTAGTTATTTGGGTCTTTCTTTCTCCACACATTTCTTGTGACCCTATTGACTATTTGCAACAAAACATTTGACTTCGGTGATCATGCCACAATAATTTGGCTACTTCAAGAGCGCTGCATCCCTCTGAAAGTCATTTTGCAATTTTTGACTTTTCAGAGTCTGTAAAATCTCTTTTTTGGCTCATTTTGTCTGAGGTACAGAAGCTGCCTAATAATTATGCACACCTTAAAATAGGGTGTTGATCACTTTTGATCGCACTGTTCATTACACAAATACGCATCACCTCATTATGCTTAAAACCAGCAAAGATTCAAGTTTATATAGCTTGGAGTTGGAAAATATGTACAAAGGATCAACAAGAAGGAACAAGATTATATAGATACAACTGTTAACTATAAATCTTAAGGTTCAGATTTCATGAGGAAACAAGTTCAAGATTAAATTGTCTTACATGTGCAGCTACCCACAGAAACAGTTCAGTGACGGAAGGAACACTTTTTAACCATTGATGTTGTTCTTGACATCCTGTGGTTGTAAATGGAGCAAGGCTTTCAAACTGTCTTGCATTAAAATGAAGCATGCATCAAGACATGGCAGGAGAACAGACAGGACATGGCTCAAAGGCTGTAAGGAACTCTGAGAAAGAGCTGGATTAAACCCCGTGGTGGAGAAGAATCCTGCAGAAAGAATTGCAGTCTTTACCAAAGGGATTTCAGGGGCTCTGGTGCTCTCTGTGAAGTGTAACTACGTAGATATCTCCTGTGCTGCCTGAGGTGGAAGGAAGGTCACAGTCACAGTGCACACCTGTGTTCCTGTGAGAGGGATAAGAAGTTCTTATCCTGCATTTCGGGACAGTTAGAGGTGAGGCTTGGGTCATGTCAGGTCATTGCAGGAGTCGCTCAGCAATCATCTCCCAGTAACAGCCTGCTAAAACAGACTGAAGGGTTTGGCTCCAGAAAGCAACCAAGGAACCGAGGATATGAGGAAACATTGGTGGTGATGTCCACATCACACACCTTGGGGGGGCAGACACATGACTGACACTGACTGTGTTAAAGCCAGGGAGCAGCTGAATATACATTGCTAAAACCAGGTTTTCTGAGGTCACTGTGAATTTAACCTCTGACCTTTGACTAGATTTTGGTGGCTAGAGGTCAGTTTGTCCTTGAAGCCACATGAGTGTTTTTACCAAATTATGTTCGCAAGGTCGAAACCATATTTTGTGAGTTCACTGTAAAGCCCTTTTTAGACAGAGCGGTGTTTTCCATATGCAAATCATGTGTCTGTTGCTGGGTGACCGAAATGGCATCAGGAAGTCTTTCCCCCTATGCCTGTGTAGTGGTTATCGACCTGACAAATAAGCAGAAGAAGATTCTGTCATTAGTTCTTCTGAGAAGGAGACGAGTGGCAGCAAACACAGAGGAGAAGGGAGTGGGTTCACATAACCCTCAGGGCAGGTCCTATTGGACTCACTGAAATATCATCACTGAGCACTGTGCCCAGGTTGAGCCTGGCTCAACTTCCTAAACATGTTCCTTAAAGGTGTTGCTGAGATCAAGTGTCCATAAGAATGGGATGGACAACCTGAAGATATGGCTGCAGTTCAGAAAATCCAGTGTTGCTCACACCTCATATCTGACGAACTAACTCTGAATCATGAGCTCGACCCCTCTGTTTGGTAGTTGTCAGTATCATCAAATGATGATTCAGGATGAACACTTTGTGCCTCTTTCTGTCTTACAGAATCCACACATCGGCACCAAGCCAACATTGATGATGAGGTTGTTACCATGGAGATTCTGGACACTGCAGGGCAGGTGAGAAATATGACTGCACCATACTGTCAAATATTTACATCTGAGTAGTTGAGACAAAATATAATACTTTCATTTCTGTCTCATGTCGACATTGAAGATCAAATGTACAGAAGAACTTGATGTAACCACAATAAAAACAAAAGAAAACTATTCTACCTTTCTTTATCTTATCAATCAACATATATGTTGTAGGGAGACACAATAAAGGTAAGGAAGAGAAGGTGGAAGACAATGGCCTTAAACCCTATAGGACTCACACTTCAGTTTGTGGAATATCCACATTAAGTTATGATTTGTGGGGCTGGAGCCTTAAGCCCCCATTTTAGTCTCCAAAACATGCTAAATAAAAATAAATGTTTCACCATGTTGAGTTCAAAATGTACTAAAGCTACACCACATAGAAAAACAGGACACTCAAAATTCTGTATTCTCCGTCACTCATACTTCGTAGTACCGAGTAATGAATGTAATTTTTAGTGTCTGTGGCAAAAACAGATTTTAACCCTCTGTTCTTATTTCATCTGATACAAAATGGTAAATCTGAGCTACGCTGCAGTCCAGCATAACCCATGACTCAAAGCCAGTGTCACTGAGTGAGCCTGATATGAAGACCACAACTGTCACATTACTCAAAAACAGAGACGGAAATAATGAAAGTCACATTGACCTTATTGCCTAGTGGTTTTGCTCCATATTTTCCTCACTGTCCCTTTTCTCTTCTTCTTCTTCTTCTTCTTCTTCTTCTTCTTCTTCTTCAGACTTTTCAGTTATGCAATCATTGTATATTACTCAAATAGTTTTCACACTGAGTTACATAGGATAACCTGTTTTGTAAAACATTGTTAGTTTTCTCATTCCCTATTTTTATCAAGACCTTTAAAAAGGCTGTTTTTATTTTTTCCTTTTATACATTTTTGTGAGGTCACCAAGAAAAAATGAAAATATTGTTTTTGTGGTCGGTAATTAAAAAAACAATTTAAACACACAACACATGGGACTAAATAAAAGTCCTGACAACGGCTGACACACACTCCATAATTTATACCAGCTAGTTGAGGTAGATCCACTCTCTAACACAGTGCAGCAGTGGGTATGGCCAGGTATCAGTGTGTTGCTGATTTCACTGAAACCACATTATTCTTACTGGAAACTGGACACAGTGTTGAAGTCAGAAGTGTGGGAGTGGATCTGAGATTGCATGGCACTTAAAGATGGTCATTTCCTGCAGACTCACACAAACATAGCCATGAGGGGAGAAGCTTTCACAAAGAGCTGGGCCTGTGGATAAATATGCTGCAGCCCTGCGTAGGTGTTCTGCTGGCAGATGATTTCCCCTGCGACGCTCCAGCCAAGTCATCTCTCTCTCATTAGATTGTAGTCTATTCTCAGGGAATTGGGACAAGGTCTGGATTTTTCCAGACATGGCTGCAGTGGACGTCGGAGCCCTCCTGACTCTGATTATATCAAAGTATGGCGCTAACTCCATCATGATTTGTAGAGGTGGAGTCCTCTCAGTAGCTCATAAATTCCAGGTTCAGAAGTCGGTCAGGTTCACAAACGTCAAACTGTCTCGTCTTTCCTCCAGAGGAATGTAGTAATTTTTTTTCAACTTCCTCTACCAATAACTGAGATGAGAATCTGTGAGCCCCCCCCAAATGCAGGCTATGATTTAAAGTCTGATGCACTCACACTTAAGTCCTGTTCTGTTACAGCTGCAAGAATGGTTTCTGCTGAAACGTAATCAAATTAGGAGCAAATGCTGGGATGTTGACGTTCCTCAGATGACTGCAGAATTGAATTTCTGTCCTCAGAAGGTATTGGGGAGCTGAAAGAGAGACAGTCAGGAAGTGAACACATAATTCTCTGTCAAGAAACTACATGTCTCACAAGTATGATCCTGGCTGAGATAAAAAGAAAATACAGGTTTCTGACTGCCACATTAAATCCTTGTTTTTAGTTTTGAGTAGTTACAGTAAGTCCTCTGGTTTAAATACTGAGTTTAACTGAACACTTGAAATTCATGATCCATATTTTGATGAGTTTAAAACTAAAACATCATGGGCACAGCCTCACACCGACCTGGACCAATGGTCCACCATTTCCTGCCATAGACAAAATAATGCTAAGATAAGTTGCTGTATCTTTGTATTGACTTGTTGTGGCATCGATCTTTTCATCTAATCCTCAAGAGAAAAACAAAGACCTTCTCAAACTTGTCTTCAGAACTCAGGGTTTTCCTTGCTGAGGTCTGTGTCTTGATTTCAGGAGGACATCCAGCAAAAGGAAGGTCACATGCGTTGGGGCGATGGATTTGTCATTGTGTACGACATCACAGATCGAGGAAGCTTTGAGGAGGTGGTGCCGCTACGGAGTCTCCTAGAGGAGGTGAAGAAGCCAAAGAATGTCCCTCTGGTCCTGGTGGGCAACAAGTCAGATCTGGACCACGTCAGGCAGGTCGGCACGGAGGAGGGCGAGCGGCTGGCTGCTGAAATGGCATGCGCCTTCTATGAATGCTCGGCGTGCGCCGACGAAGCCGGCACGGTGGCCGAGGCTTTCCACGAGCTCTGCCGTGAAGTGAGGCGACGCAAGGCTGTGCAGGGCAAGGCCCGGCGCCGCAGCTCCACCACGCACGTCAAACAGGCCATCAACAAAATGCTGACCAAAATCAGCAGCTAGGGGCAAGCCTCACGGGAACAAAAATAAAATCTTTGATATGTAAATGTTCCAAACAGCTGTTGGCTCTGAATAGACTGGTGTAACTGAGTTGATGTGGAATGTGCTCTTTACTTCTTCTCTGGTCATTTCCCATCAACACCTTGTCCTGGTAAAGGTGCCTGACGATGTTGTGGATTATTTCTCATCCAAACACTCAAGCTCATTTGGATGAAAATTATACAAGTGAAATATGAGATGTTTTAATGATGAGTCATCCATATGTTGAAGTCCTCTTCTTCTTCCCTTTCATCCTCTCAGCCAGCTCTCTTAAATCAATCAGTAAACCAGGGAGCAGACTGATGATGCATGCAAACAGTCTCATTTAGCATGCAGACGATCACGAGAAGATCTGTAGCCTCCTCTCTGTATTGTGTTAGAAGAATATTGTGATGACTGTGTGTTAAACAGTTGTTTCAGCACAGAAAAAAGATCAGACAACTTTTAGATGGAAGTAGGTCCATTGTCCTTCTCCCATGTCAGCCCTAGGGCAAGGTCTGTCCTTCAAACAAAACTTGTTGCAAAGTTGACAGTCACAAAACGCTGTGTGTTTGTTAAGGACGCCTGAAGTCAACATGTTCTCCTCAAGGTAGCAGAACACAGGTCAAGACCAATAGACATATAATGAGAGGCATGGGCACCCTCCCAGAGAGCTCAACACACTGCAACCTAAGGAAACACAAGCAAATAGACAAATATACTGTGAGTTCAGAAAATGGAGGTTGAATTCTAACTGCAGTGGCCCAGGCTCAAATGGAATCATGGCTCCATACCCATAGCTCCCATACATGAAAAATACCTGATGAACCTCCTAGGTTGTACTTGTTCAATGCCTTTAATTTCAAACATCATGACTGGCCCCAAGTGTGAGACCCAGCTGGTTCATCACTGTGTATTTTCCCCTGGATAAGCTTTTATTTTGGCTGCACATGTGTCTACATGCACGTGTTTCCTCAAGTTGTAGTGCACTCAGCTCTCAGAACCATCATAGTGATATTAATGCCGTAAAAACAGTATGTATAATAGAGTATACTGCCTTAAGTGGGGCTGTGAGGTGTGTACAGAACCCAAATGTTTCTATGGTCAGTGATATTGTAATTGTTTGTTTCTCATGCATGTGACTCGTCTTTGCTCAAAACAACAAGCTGTGCACTTGTAATTAAAGACATATGCATCCCTGACTCCTATGTTTGGTTGACATTATGTATGAAAATGTGTAAAATAAGTTTATGTTTCTCTGTTTCTCAAAGTTGAATCATCAGTTGATATCTTCAACTTCTATGTGTTGTGATTGTTTAGGCTTCCTCATGATTGTTTGATGTTCCACCCACATCATGTTTCTGTCCTTTTACCTCCTGACAGATAAGAATAATGGCTATAAGGCTGAACTGTGCACATGTGTTTTCAGTGGAACACAGAGCTTGCTGATTGTTCAGTGTCTGTGTCATGAAGAGTTGGTCTGACTGTAACATTCTAACTTTGAAGACAACCTGTTGACCTGTTGAGTGTGATAGAGATGAGCCATGTGGATTTTGTCTGTTGTGTTTAGTGTGATCAGAAGAATTTATGTCCTCACCTCCATCACTGAGAGCTGGTTTGGAGTCCTTCAGTGTCAGTCATTCCAGGAATCAGACAGACAGTGTTTACAGCCGTTGCAAAGACTGAATGAATCAGTTTCATACTAAAAGTCAGTGTTTCACTGACACTGGACAGAGGATAGAGACTCAGGGAGGAGCTGTGAGCAGAGAGCTGCTGACCTGTGTTGGGATTGTTTGAGAACCTATGACTCCACAAACTGCAAACTCCACCCAGAAAGGTTGGATGGATGGATGGATGGATGTGTATTGGAGGACTGTGGCTCTGTGGAAATATAATCAGCCAGCCAGCATCCCAGCCAGCCAGCCAGTCAGTCAGTCAGTCAGTCAGTCAGTCAGTCAGGGACAGGGTGGAAGCTGTTCAAAAGGTTTTACAAAACTTCTGTTTCCAAAGTCCAGATCAAACACCTACAATCTGCTGATTGTGAAGGTCATGGGATGTGATTGAAAGCTCCAGAGCAGCCAGTGAAGTAATATCCATACATTCAGAAAGACATTGCTGATCTCTCTCACTCAGTTTTTCAGATGCAGCTTTAAATAGTTGAGCGTCCTTGAACTAAGCATGAGGCAGCTTTTGTTTGTCACAGTGTGGGTTCCTGTGGCATTATGCTCAGTTGGAGGGGGAACGTTCAACAAACACTCTTGTAACTATCTCTGCTGATACCAGCAACATCTCTGGAGGGAAACAAACATCTCCAGAGTGGAAATAATCCCCATATCTTCACTGGGGCTGACATCTCCATACATCCTGTTTAGATATCCAGTCATGGGGAAAATTAGTCCTTCAGTGATGACACACTCACATATATAACCATGGTGACTGACAGGCAGGCTGATGGAGATCCATCTTATTGTGGACAACACTTCTTGTGAACTCTGTTGGAAGCTGAAGTGTTGTTGAAACTCTCTTTATGAAAATTTCCATTATAAAACAGAGGAGTTGGGAAAAACAGACAGAGAGCAAAGGAGCTTCATAGCAGAGGAAATGAAAGGTCTGGAGAGAGGGCTAACGCTCCCTCAGTAAACAATGCCAACTCTCCAAAGCTCTTTCTCCTCTTCAGCCCAATCTCCTAGAAATAACACATACTTGTTCTCTGAGAGCACTGCAGATACACTGACAAGATGTTTAAGTTGGACTCCAAGAGTTTATTTCCACAAAATATCCACTGAAGAGGGGAAAAACCTCATGGCCTCAACTTTATCACTTAGTCTTTTTTTAGTTATGGAAAATGTCATCACCCTCAGACTGTTTCTTTGACTGAAACTCTCAGATTGTACAATTAAACTTCACACACAGATTTGCATGAATCTGCAAAAAAGCCACCAATTATTTGACACAGTCTGTATGGCATCTGAAATTCAAACATGACACTTTTTATGACTCCAAACAGTAATGATGTTTTACTCATCATGATGTGAATATGAATAATCTCTGAAACAGGGTGGGACAGTCCTGTGACAGCAGATTTGTCAATAAAGTGAAAATTACAAACTTATGAAAAAAGCTTTCTGTCAGGTTTTGGTCGTGTTGCCCCTGTGCTGTCATTGTGCATGAAGCCAATTGTTTCCCCTGAACACAAGACCGATTACCAACCAGAAAAAAATAAATAAATAAAAAATTACTGGGGATATCATGCAGCAGATGAACCAGCATCTGAAGTTTAATGTAACACACATGTGGTGTACTCCTAAGGATCACAAAAACACATATTTCACAACAAGGTAGTCACCACACTCGGCCACACCCACCTTTAACCCACCATTCAACCACTGCAGGATTTAGTTTCTCTGGGTGTTTACCTGAGATCTGCTCTATTTTTATTGGAGCACTCAGAAAACAGAGAGCGACCTGGTTTTGACTGCCTCATTGACAGCACCAGAGAGAAGACTGAGAGATGGTTTTTGGGTCTTAAAACCACAAATATATTGTCTTCTGGATCAACACTTCAAATAAAACACAGGAGAAGAGGAAAACATGGAGCTGGTTGGACTTGTACAACATACACGTACAAACCATTTATGGTTTGAAACACAAGCAGCTAGCAGCCTAAATTTATGTTGCTGAGGAATCTCACTGTGGAGGACCTCCTCTGGAATCTGCAGGAACACCTGGACAGCTTTCTGCAAGACTGTCAACAGGCACATCCACCCCACACACCAACATATGGTTTCTAATGAGAGCTTAACAGCAGTTGATATAATATAACAAGTGCTGTTAAGCTCTCGTTCAGTTCTTTCCATAATACTAACAGATTTTTTTCTGCTGTGTATGTGTGTGTGTGTGTGTGTGTGTGCACGTGCGCATACATGTTATACATCTCTTTATGTGAACATAAACCTGTCGCCATAGAAATGACACAACTGAACCAAAGTAGAGGATTTCCATCTCTCTGTTTCTCTCTCTCTATCTTTCTGTTGCCATGACAACCAAGGCCCTTCCTTGTTTTAAAGACAATCACTATGGTGACCGAGGCGTTGTTGTACAGTAGGCAGGTCTGGAAGGGACTCTCAGGCTAAGGGGTGTTTCTTCTCTCTCTCTCTCTCTCTCTCTCTCTCTCTCTCTCTCTCTCTCCCTCTCTCTCATGATGAAATCTGTGTTGCAGGCTGAGACCTTTAGAGACTTACACACTGAACATTTATCGTGGTGTGAAGGTATAGCATAGAGCAGTTCCACCTCATAGCTGCAGCACAGAGGAAATCTCGGTACTTATAGAGAACATGTTTCATCTGAAGGACACACCAAGAGAAGCTTCCACAGAATCCTGCAGATATCTGCTATGAAACACACACACACTGTTTGTTTTGTTGCTGTTTGTAACAACTCCTGACCCTCAGTCACAGCAGTACCAATGCTTCACACTAAACTGAAACTCTTGTGTTTCGACATTTCCTGCAAAATTGAATTACTCTTGTGTTTATTTATTTATTTCACTGTTGCTGGGCAACGCCCTCATGTACCCTTCCTTTTCATATCCACCTGGACCGATTCACCAAGTCCCAGACTCCCAGCAGTGGTGCTATTGGATTAAAGGTGCACCTATGGAGCAGAAAAATCCTGAGTGGCCATGGGAGCTCAACACACTGCAGCTTCAGAAAACACGTACAACACGTACAAACACCTGCAAATACCTACAACACAATGTAAGTGTTTTCCAGGAGACACTAAAAAGTGATGAACTTGTTTGGGACTTGTTCATTTGTGACCGTTTACACACTAAGGGAAATACTACCAAACGCCCAATCCTAGACTTTGGAAATTGCACCTTAAAGTGTTACTAGAGGCAAAAACAAGAGCTATAGAAAATCCGAAACATCTGAGGACTTAGGAGGAGGGGGCTGGGTTTGACATTACAAGCTGTTTCTACCTCCATGATATGTTCCTCCAGTTTCTCAGTTATAGAGTGAACCAAGAAACTGACATCGAAAAACTTTGCATTCATTTTAAATGTGTGTTGCCAGAGTTAAGACAAGATTTCACTCTGATGTCAGGAGTCAGCAGGTATAGTGACACGGAAGGCTCAGTTTTGTTCGGGAGGACACTGCCTCCTACTGGTGTAATGTGTTTATTGTACAAATGTACCTGAGAATTAAAGAGGTAAAGACTTTTAACCTGAACCCTGTGATCTTATTCACAAGCAGATTGATACAAACAGAGAGGAGGACACTGGGCAGTCACAGAGCTGCTTGTTCCTGACTGGCACAGCAGCTGGAAGCAGGCAGGGACCTGCGGCAGATGAGAGATTTGACATTCCACCCTAAGAATGCAAGAAATCACAGTGGCAACAGATTACCATCAGACTGTCCAGGTTCTGGAATGCAACACACAGCTGAGACTGGGAAACTATCATGGGGTGCAGCACAGAGTCTGATGAGTTGTGTGACATTTAGTCATAATTTCTGTGTGTTTTGTGAGGTCACACCAACCACAACCTCTGACCTTTGACCAGTAAAGTCTAATTAGGTTTTCTGTGAGTCCAAATGAATATGTGTATCAAATTTGAAGAAATGAGAATTGGACGGGAAAACATCTGAAAACATTCTGGCTCTTTCCCTGACTGTCTGTAAAAACAATGTCATGTTATGAAATAGTGTGGTCACACACTGTCCTCTACAGACCTCTGTGGCATTTTGATTAAACTGGTCTTTACTGTATTTTCTCACAAACTTCACCCACTTCATTTGTGCAGCTGAGAAAAACATGACAATTGTCAACTTTTCTTCATACACAATGATTAGTCTATTGCTTAATGTTGTTATGTTGCACCTATACTGCACCTGTACAGTACCTTTCTAGTCTTATTAACCCCTTAAAAGCTTTACAACACACTACTACACTACATACATCATCTGATACATCTGGGGCTCAGTGCCTCAACCCTGGACACTTTTACATGCTGAACTGGGATTCAAACCAGTGACATTTCAATTTGTGGACAGCCAACCTGCCTTGATAAATACTTTATTTTTTGGATGTCATTAGTTTTCAAATTTGCATTAAGATCACTCTTACCTGTGACTACTGGCACCGGTAGAAGGGCTGGGGCAGGGCTAGCAGTGGTTCATTTGCATTTAAAGGGACAGGCACTGAAACCAGCCATTGTGAACAGGGCTGTTTTGAGCAGATGAAAAGAGCTGTGATGTTTGGGGTATTTTGACCAAAGCAGGTCACAGTCATGTCTTTAAGACACCTGGGAATTATAATCAAAAAACACATGGACACCTACGTTTCTACTGTAAGAACCTATATGAGTATATGAGTGATGATGTCATGTTTTAAATGTGTGTGTGTGTGTGTGTGTGTGTGTGTGTGTGTGTGTGTTTGTGTGTGTGTGAGTCCATGAGTGTGCATGCAGTGTCATGCATGCTGACGACTGAATGTGTTTAATATTACCCCTGATACATTAACACAATAATGTGAGAGCAAGACGTGGAGAGGACAGCATTGAAAAGGGTGCTGTGAGTTCCAGCAGGTTCCCTACTCAGATGCTGTGTGCAGCCAGACGGCTTTTAACACCCGCAGCTCCGCCCCAAGACGAATAAAACACAGTAGTAATCCAAGATGAAGGGATTTTGGGATTATCGCTGCATTTTTGGAAAGTTGCGTGTGCCAAAGAGAGCTCTTGAAAAGTAGTCAGAGCCAGGAATTTTCTTACAGTGACCATAAATGGAGAAGAACATGAAAATCCTTCATGAGCAGCTGTGGGAGTGACAAACAGGAGAATGCACAGCCACAGATGTAATAAAAGACATTACCTTTAATTACAGAAATCTGGATTTACAGACAAAAGAACCAAAGTACAGAAAAAAAATCATTTTAATACTAATAAATTACAGAAACATGAGATACATCACGCTTCTCACAAATAAGCAGCCAGACATGAAGATCACATGACAACCAAATTTACGCACCTGAGGAACACGGGAGGGGTCAGTTTTCATGCCACATTTACACCAATATACAGAGCATCATTACACTTAAGGAACCACACAACACCACCCACCATTCAGTTTTGAGAGGGGGGGCTTTATGTTTCACATTTATAAATACCACTGGTCTCTTTGCAGAATGAACTGTGTTAATGGCTGCTTATTCTTACTGAATGTGTCAGTTCAATGCACTGAAAGCTGAGACAGTGACTCAACCATGTCAGAGCCAAACAAGAGACAAAGCTTGATCTGCATTTCCTCCAAACTACATGTTGTTTAACTGAAATCATTACATCAAAGAAAAGACCGGTGTGGTGAAGCTCCCACAGAGGTGAGAGAAGAGCACAAGTTTTAGGACAGCAATAGTGAGTGCTGTGACATCAGCAACACAAGAAGACTGAGGAAGTGTGATTGGCTGAGACAGTTATCAATCAACATTCAAAGACACCTCTTTTTACGCCTCATTAAAACCATCATCAACAACAAATGTGAATTAGGGCTGGATTCACACGCTTCCCCCACCCCACCCCCCAGGTTCATTACCTATCCGTAATATGGGCCCACGTTCACATGAAAATGAAGTCTTTTAACTTCTGGCAGTTCAGTTCTAAGATTGAACCCAAGGTTATGACTTGTTTAAAGTTGAAGCTAGAAAAAAATATTTTTTACATGATGTGGCTCCAGTCCTCTTCATTATGTAAACATAATGTATTAAGGACTGTGAGTACACATAAGCACATGAAATGATAAAAAGTAAGGCATTAAAAGTACACTTTGACAGAGGACTTATTGTAAATAGGGTCAAAATGAGCTAATAAGCCAACTGGGCTCAATAGTGGCATATTACAAAGATTTTCAGATGACTTAATATACATAAAGTTAGTGATAATACAAATGAAATGATTTGTGTATTTAAGTAAAAACTAACCAGCATTTAGTTAATATAATTACAAAGTCAAATATGCTCACGTTAGTAGAATATGCATTTAGATTCCATTGAGAGGACACAGACGCATTAAGAAGAGGATGTTATATAGCTTTTTGGCTGCAGTGGTGTAGTCTACATGGTATGCAAGTTTATGTATGCCCACTGGGAAAGCTCCCACAGTTTACCAACTAAAACAGCGTAGACTACATCAAAGGAGAGCTGTCACGTGCAGATGACTGAATGTTTCACAGGATGATGTCACACACACTCCTCTGTAGTTTCCCTACTGCTCATGAATCAGACTGTTGCTCATGGTTGCATTTTGCTCATGTCATGAACTCTTTTCCAGTACTACCACTCTACAGTAGGTTTCTGCAGAGCTCTGCTGATCTTGAGGTAGTTACTAGCAAAGTTTGAGTCAAACTGAAAAATCATTTAAGCTCCTAGTTTATAGCATCTGAATGAGAGACACTCTGTCTTCTTAAGGAGAAAAAAGGAAATGTAGGCTAGTTAGAGATTTAAAGCATGTGACATCTGGTCATTTATTATAACCTGACCTCAAATGAGAGAAGTGACATCATCATTCATCTCTCCTCTATGATTTCTGCTGTTTCCTCTGAGGGGCAGAGCAGCAGTGTCTCTATAGTAACACACAGTGATCAGAGTCCTCATGGTTATGGCTTATCTCATCGCAGTATCACACACTGTGGTTAGTATCTTTACAAGAGTTGATGGCGTTAACTGTCTAACCACAACAACAACAACAACAACAACAACAACAACAACAACAACATGCTAATTTGGTCCATTCTTACACAGGAAGTGCTCAGTGACACTGCAGAAACTCAGAGGTGGAGCTGAGGGTTACTTCCACAAATGGCCCTGAATGAAGGGAATAACACAATCACAGGTTTGGCTGATTTAAATAGCAATGAATGGTAAGAACACGTGAAGGTGGCTAAAAGGCTAACAGAGTGCTGATGTTAGCATGTCAGCATATTAGGAACTACCTCAGTAATTAAAACCATGGTTCATTTCAAACTACACAAGTGCTCAAGACACATTGGTGCTCACTTGAACCAGAACATTCCCCTTAATGCTTCAGAGCAGCTGTTTGTGGAAGCACTACCACAGCCTGCACCACTGTTCACCTGTTATGACAGCTGTAACGTGTATTTTGTCAAACTAACACATACTGAGCCGTTTCAGTGCAATGGAGTAACAGTGTTTTAACATCAAGCTGTTTTCATGTTATGGAAAGACAGATTAGAAAATAAAGATGCAAATAAATAAGAGTTTCTCTTATAGCCAAATACTCATTTAAAAAATAATTTTAACCAAAGTACATTACCTATCCGTAATATGGGCCCACGTTCACATGAAAATGAAGTCTTTTAACTTCTGGCTGTTCAGTTCTAAGATTGAACCCAAGGTTATGACTTGTTTAAAGTTGAAGCTAGAAAAAAATATTTTTTACATGATGTGGCTCCAGTCCTCTTCATTATGTAAACATAATGTATTAAGGACTGTGAGTACACATAAGCACATGAAATGATAAAAAGTAAGGCATTAAAAGTACACTTTGACAGAGGACTTATTGTAAATAGGGTCAAAATGAGCTAATAAGCCAATTGGGCTCAATAGTGGCATATTACAAAGATTTTCAGATGACTTAATATACATAAAGTTAGTGATAATACAAATGAAATGATTTGTGTATTTAAGTAAAAACTAACCAGCATTTAGTTAATATAATTACAAAGTCAAATATGCTCACGTTAGTAGAATATGCATTTAGATTCCATTGAGAGGACACAGACGCATTAAGAAGAGGATGTTATATTATATAGCTCTTTGGCTGCAGTGGTGTAGTCTACATGGTATGCAAGTTTATGTATGCCCACTGGGAAAGCTCCCACAGTTTACCAACTAAAACATTTATTGCAGAAATGGGCAGTTACTGATCAACTTCAAACACACACACACACACACACACACACTGTAAATTGTGTACATCTTCAGACATTATATCATGAATAGATTTTACTTTAACTTTGGGATATTATTATTATTATTATCATTATTATTATATTTTCAAATTTTGGATTAAACGCAGGTCCATAAGACTTACTGCTCACACTCTGCTGTCAGTCATTTGAAAACAGATCTGGTCTCATTCACTTATGATAACACAGATGATCTTGGAGCTACCATTATTATTAGATTATTAGACTGTGATTGTGCACTGCATGAAAAGTAACATGAATAGTAAGTGACTGTTGCTCCAAGGCTGCAGGAGCTTTTCATTTGGTGCTAACTGCTGTATAAGAAACTAGGAGGGGCTTCAGACAATTACAACTGGTGGCTTCAACTTCATACTAACACAACAGATATGGAGAATCATGTTTGTTTTGTCTTTTTCAGCCATTAACATTGGGTCATTAATGACTGAACAATTATTAGTTTCATTGAATGCTACAATTTTTTATTTTTTTTGCTTATTACATCTTCAGAGCAGCTCTGTAACAACTAGTTATATAAACAGAAACACTTAATTTCTGGTGCCTAATTCTAGGAACATAGTCTATGGTTTCAGTCTAATGAGCACACACACACACACACACACACACACACACACACACACATTTGACTCTCTACAGCCAGTGTCAGTCAGCTGTAGAGAGGAAAAGAGAATAGAGACAAAATGTGAAGTGATTTTTTTCTGTCAAAGTGGAAACTGAAGAAAACATTTCAGAACTTCACATCCTCACCGTTTTCCTGTAAACGTACAGAGGGTCTTATTTTACAGCTCCACCCACACCTTCACAGAAACACATTAAGAAAGAGAATGATTGCAGGGGCAGCTCTGAACTGTGATGGAAGACAGTGGCTGTGAGCCAGAACAGCAGGGCTGGTTCACTTTGTGTGATTGTTTGGTTGACCCAGTGCAGGGGGAACTTTTTTCATGTTTTCTTAAAAAGCACTTTGGTAACCTTGCGGCGTCACTATATGAGCCAATACATGTCCACAGTACGTGGGTGTCTGAGAAGCATGGCTGCTGGCGAAGGATCGCTGGTGGACTGAGCGGATTCAGAACATTTCTCATGAGTTCACTGGAACCGGTTCAGATTTGAATATTGCTGAAGACATCTGCAAACAGTTTGGAAGCTGCATTGTCAATCAAAATAAACACTGCGGTAAAAGAAACAGCACAGATAACAGTTTCACTAACAACAAGGCAGGTTTAACACTAGTGAGGCCAAAGTGACTGAACTGAATGCACATTTGTACTGAAGCTTCAACTCCAAACCAAATCACAGCATCAGCTTATTTGAAAGTGCCTGCTAAAACAAAACACAAGGGATTACGGGTGGAAGGAGACAGCTACAGAATCAAAAATAAAAGCAAAACTGATGCTTATGGTCCTAAAATAAATTTGAATGGAGTTAGGTTTAATTTTTATTTGCACTGATCTCCTGTGAGGAAGACTCTAGTGGCCTTTCTAGTGATAAACCTGCAGATCTGAGGACAGGGGGCTGCATTAGGTGTTAGACTTGGATCACAGCGGAGAGAGAGAGCAGAAAGCTGAGGCTTGGAGGAGGAAGAGACTCAGATGAAGTGAGGTTTCATTTTCACACCTGGTAACTGAAAGGAAGAGCTGCTATGGAGGTTGTTAGTCAGAGAAGAGGCTGGCGAAGGACTGCCGGAGGCTGCGGATGGTCTCGGCTTTGGCCTCGTCATCGGTCAGGTTTCCTCGTAAGGTTTCTGTGAAGGTGTTGGTCAGCGACTGAGATTTACTGCCGAGTAAACAGAGGAGTTAAGTTCAGATGAAAAGTGAAGTGTAACTGATTCATATCTTTGCCTAGCCGCAGCACACAGATCAGCTTGCTGAAGCAGCTCAGCTCTTCACAGTCACATTGATGCAGCTTGGATACCAGCTCTAACTCACCTGTGCAAACGCTAGAACATGTGTAGATAGAAACCAATCAATTCAACATTGTCACTGATGAAACCTTTGACTGGAGCTTCAAGACTTTTCATATATTTTGATAAAATATTGACAGACTTTAGAAAAAGAGAAAAAGTATGAAGTACATAAATATATAAAGTATATATAGGTAAAATTTTGAAAAAAATTTGGTGTTTAATGTGTGGTCATCTCAGTCAGCACTAAGATGCACTGATCTTAAAGGCAAATCTTCATTCAGTGTGATAATAACACATGCTCAGTGTTATCAGCTGATATCACAATCGTCAACATACACCTCCAGTTTCACAAATATAATAATAGAATGTGGTATCACCCCTTATCCTAGCCTTTCTCGTTATTATTACATATTATATGTATTATTACATAGTATTTTACATATTATTACATATTATATGTGGAGAACTGCAGTAGAATTACAGAATACTTCATGCACAGACCGAGAAATACTATGATTAGACAATTCAGAAGTAAAATATGTGTAGATTGTTTTGAGAGTTGTATAAAGAGGTGAGAATGATGTTTCTAATGTGTGAATTGCACCAAAACAACTGAGAAAAAATGTAAATAAAACAATGTGTCCTCCCTGACAAGAACATTTTTACTTTTAAATATGAGGTAAACATAGAGATTGGCACATGAATATCAAATGAAATGCTGGCATCTTCTAAACATTGAGTTGATCTTCAGTCTGGACTCACTTCAGCTGTGGTGACTGTTTCTGAGCTCCAGGCCCAGAGGGGGCTGGGATGGGACCGGGCTGGAAGGCCTGGCTGGGTGAGGTGGTGGCTGAGCGGGCTCTCTGAGGTGAGCCCTGGGCAGACTGGGATGGAGAAGCGGAGGCGGAGCGGTGTCCTCCTGCAGCAGGCAAAGACACTGCATGAGTTTCACTGTGTTTTATCTCCACAGAAATGAACAGTTATAGAGATTAAGCGTTTTTTTACCTCGTCTGGGCTGTGTGGTCTGTTGACACAAGAACAAATTAACACAGATTTCAACTCTTTTACATGGATTTTAAAAACCATAACGTTAAACTAAACACTCCAGTGAAATGGTATGAGACAGATCCAGAAATTGCATTGTCCCTTATAAATAAATCAAGAAAGTAACTAAATGAAATTCTCCTTCAACATGAATAACATCGTTGTTGTTTGTGTATTAATGTGAATGAATGGGAATAGTTACAGTCTAAGTGTATGAGTTGCTTTATTGCAGTGCCATGTGTGAAGGTGGAGTGTCTGACTGTGATGGGGTGTTGTACCTTGATAGAAGACGGCTGAGGGTTGGAGACTCCCAACAAAACCTGGGCCATCTTGTTGATCACCAGCTCTGTGATCAGCTGTTTATCTTCCTCCACATGTTCTCCAATCAGAGGCATGGAGCTGTCCATCACCTGTTGTGAAAAACAATGAGAGCACTGAGGTTGAACATCATGATTCCTCCACAGGGTGGCAGTATCGTGTTGTTATAGTAAGAGATCAATGGTTTGGTGTCAGTGACGTCATATGAGTAGAAAGTACATTTAGTTGACTACTGTCCTTTCTATCTATGTATGAGTGTATTTTGTATACATATTTTGTGTCATTTTGTATTTCTGTACCTTATTTGAAGATTAATGCCTGGGAAACTTCTGACTTTCATTCCACTAAAAATTCCTCTCAATAAACTCCGGTCTGATAAACCGAGGTCTGTTTTTGAAGGTTTGGAACAATACAACAATGTTGACACACAGAATGACAACTTCCACAGTCATATTTAATGAGGAGGATCTACTGTATGGACTGTCCACCTCTGTTATGCAGTAATGGACTCAGTGGTGTGTTGCCAGCTGATGAGTCACCGCCACAAATCACATACACAACAGTGCTCCCCACAGTGAGCTACAAGCAACATAACTCCGTGCTGGCCCTAAATAAACATTATTTATTACCAGGTGCATTGAGCATGACACTGGCTTTACACTCCCATACTCCTCAGAAAGTCTCTGGTCTCTCTACAACCTATGGTGGAGCAACAACCTTTGTAGTTCTGTGGGGTTTGATCAGGGTTTTGAGAACATTTTCCTTCTGAATTAATACAGTACCTGCTGGAATTTCTATACATTCAGTAAAATTTTAACCTGGACTCATGGAAAGACTGATTAGGATTTGGAGACTAAAGGCCAAAGTTCAAAGGTCAAAGTCAAAATGACCTCACAAAATACTTTTTAGCCATTGCTCAAAACTTCACTGAGAAATTTCAGACACATGGTTCATACTCTATGTGATTGTGGATAAACAGGATGCAACCTGAAACTAGCCTAAGTGGAGGAGGCAGACAGCATGAGGAGCTGGTTGAAGTCTTTTTATGCTTCTTACTTTACTATTTTAATACTTCTTTTAACTCTGTGAAGTACACTAAGTGATGTCTTCGGGTCATGATCTTCTCCAGCCTCTCAGTCTGGTCTGATAACAGATCACATGAATCAAGTAAAAGTAAATGGAAAGAGTTCAGTCTAAATGTGAGATGTGGTTTTGCTACATGTTAAAGGCCCATAACAGTAAATGTTGAGACACTGACCAACTCTCTGATGAAACATGGAGATAAAGTCAGAGGCTAGCGTTCAGCTCATATTTTAGAATTTCCACTGAGTAGCAGATAAAATGTGACTCCATCTACAAATATTCCTCTGCCCTGGGCAGGATATGGAGGGGCATGACCACATCCACTGCAATACAAATAATTAACCTTGAAGAAAAAAAACAACAATTTTCCCAGCACTTGAGCTCACATGCACGTACATGTGTGCTGCAGGGCCACGGAGCACATGGGGCTTGGAGATCTGCCATCCCCCTCCCTGAGGACCAAAACAAACAGGGGTAGAGGAGCGTGGCTGCTGTTGCTGCTGGGTTGGATGCAGAAGCCTGGAGTGGTGGATGAGGCTGCTGCACCACACCCCAGCCACTGGCTGTAAACACAGCACAGAGAAGAGCTGATCCTCTCCTAAACAGTGTACACTGAGCAGAGCCCCGTGCTCAAGAGACAGCAGATCTCCCACTGAAAAACAGTGCAGCAGCTTGCTGAGCAGGGCTTCCCACTCTCTGTGGCTTAATCAGAATCATCACTTAATAAAATACATGAAAATTAAAAAGAGAAAAGTTATTAAAAAAAATACTTTGGTTTGCAAATACAAAAGCCCACTTAATAGCACAAGGCCCTGGGCCCTGCTGCCTCGACTTGTTGAACACCATTAAGCAAGAGCATTAGTATCAAGCAGAACCTCCTGAGGCTGCAAACAGTATTTTCATTATCCATTAATCTGCTATTTATTTTGTCTAGTCTTTAAAGTCTTTAAAAATTGTGTAAAACACAGATCACTTGCTAAGATCCTTTTAAAACTGTATGACCAAAACAGTGTCAATTCAAAATGATCTAAATACAGAAAAACAGTTTCAGCTCTGGAATCAACTGGCCAATCAACAGTTTGCCACAACCCTCTCCTTTGGGGTTTGGTCCAATCACAGCTTTATATGCATTGGATCAAGCTCAAGATTTCTCCACATGTGGAGTGTGTTAAAGGATTGCACACTGTGTTTATCTGTTCCAACATACAGCTAATGTTAGCATATCCAGCTAACTAGCTCAAAACAGCAATGATCATGAGCAGAATGTGAGCGGCTTTTTCTAAGGTCAACGTTAAAGACACAAGGTGAAAATAAAACAGGGATATGTAGGACAAGTTCAAAAAACAAACAGGTCTGGGGAAGAATCTTCTTCTGGAAATGTCCACAAGGAGCCTGATGGGAAATAATTTAAAATGAATCTTTGGGTCTAATATACGTGGCATATATGCCACATATATGCTGCAGATAGTCCAAATTCAGGTGCATATATGTGCATATACAGGGCATATAGGTCTCCTATATCGCTTCTTTATATCCACATATAGGCCCTATATGTACATACAAGGTATATGTCTCCTATATAGCTCATACCCAGTGGCAGTATAGCTCATATCTCACTCGCAACTCTCATACATGACGCCTAGCTCATATTTTTATTCTCAAGGTAATATCTGCATATTTGTCCAAAATCCCTTATAGAAAAACAAGATTTTCACACAATAAATTATTAATCGCATGTGAACACATGGAATTGGCATCACATTCGATCCTAAATACATGTTGACATGTAACGGAATATTATGTGGAAACCAGTCATTATTAACTATGGCAAGTGAGAGGAGACAAAAGGATAGAAATAGGGCTGGGACAATGTAGTGTTCGCAGAATACAAATATCGCGAGACTAGTGACACGCGAGAACAATATAGAATGCTAGAGAGGTAGCCATGATGAAGATGTACCTGTAGCAATGTGTGTGTTCAGTAAAAGCAACAAAATGGATATTCCTCTCGTGTGATTCCTAACACACTACAAGTGGCGACGAGGATGTGCCCGACAGCATAGCAGGACGGAAAAGAAAGCCCTCTCAGCTGTCGACGGACCCGGAGCAGAAATAAAATCTGGAAGTCACGACCATGCAACAACATTGGCAACGAACGTTGGAGCTACAATTCCGGATCTTCACTGGAAATGCGACGCCATTCTTTCAGGGAAGTGAAATAACTTTTCTGTGTGATGCCAAAACGTTCTATACTCAAAATTGAGCATGCATATTGCCAGAATTACTACTCACGAAGCCTGTTGGAAGCCAACTCTTAAACGAACACTCCACGTCTGTAAACGGAAGTAAAAATGGCTCAAGCTGTCCCGCTTGGTGGACTCACACCACCGAAACCATTAGACACAGTTGGCAAGCCTGAAACTTTACATCAAAGGTGGGAAACATGGAAAAATTAGCTTGAGATATACATCGTAGCCTCAGGAGTCGTAAATGCTGCACAAAAGAGAGCTGTGTTATTGCTAACAGGGGGAGAGGGACTGCGTGAGATATGGAAAAATTTCACAGACGAGCAAAAAGCCCACCAACCTGGCAATGATCAGCAACCTGCAGTAGATGTATATCAAGTAGCCATCCAACTCTTCAACAACACCTTTGCATTAAAGGAGAACATACCAAAAGCCTGTACCAAATTCTGGGAAACACAGTCAAATGCTGGTGAAACAATAAACAATTTCATCACTCGCCTCAAAGTGCTAGTTAAAACATGCAACTTCGCTGCTGAAGCTGATAACCATGTGAGAGATAAAGTACTACTGCACATTAAAAATTCTGAGTTAAAGGCCAAATTATATCGAGAAGATAATCTCACACTGGATCACCTTATCCAAGTAACTGGCTCATACCACCACAAGGAGGCGCTAATTCTCAGTTCTCCAGCCAATACAAACCATGTCTCTGGCAGAGCAAATCCCAAACCAAAGCCCAAGGCAGCATCACAGTCTGGGTGCTACAAGTGTGGTGCACAGGGACACATAGGTCGCAAATGCATCCGATCCAAGAACCACAAGTGCAGCCACTGTGGAAAAAAGGGTCACTTTGATGATCTCTGCTTCCACAAAGATAAATCAAGGTCAAACCAAGATGACGCGCCAGGCTCACAGGGCCGTGGCAGAGCCCCAGGTTGTAGCAAGGACGACCAGAAGCAAAGTAAAAGTCGAAACAAAAAAGGCCAGCATAGGGTAGAAGAAGGAGAAAGCAATGACTCGCGGAGTGATTCTGAAGATCTCTACCTATTCAAGGTATCTAAAGCAGAAGACACCTTAGATCTGTGCCTGAACGGTTTCACCTTATCCATGGTGATAGACTCTGGCGCTCACCACAACACGCTGTCTGTGCATGATTTAAAAAAGTTACAGAAGGCCAGACCAGAAGTTAGCCTGCAACCCACCTCTACAAAACTGTATCCATATGCCAGCAAACAAGCCCTCACACTTTTGGGTAAATGCACACTTGAAGTTGAAGTCCCCAACACAGCAAGACGTGCCACTGCTTCGTTCTTCGTGGTGCCACAAGCACAAGCATCACTCTTAAGCAGCAGAACCAGCAAAGAGCTAGGACTGTTGAGAGTTGGCATTGACGCAAACATCCTGAGCTGTTCTGGAGCCGACATATGGTCAAGTCTACGCTCAAAGTACCCAAAAGTCTTCAATGGGCTGGGGAAACCAAAAACTACCAGCTCAGACTGAAAATTGACCCAGACGTCACTCCAGTCATTCAGCCGGTGTGGAGAATTCCATTCAATCGGAGGCAGCGTGTCGTTGAAAGATTACAAGAGCTAGTGGACCTAGACGTCATTGAGCGAGTGACAGAACCAGCTCATTGGGAACCCACTAGTTCCTGTGGAGAAAAGGCCAGAAAATGACCGCAAACATGGAGATGTGTGAATCTGCATTGACATGCGAAGAGCCAATGTAGCCATCGTCCGTGAGTGTCATCCAGTGCCTACGATCCACGAGACCATCCAGGAAATGGCCGGAGGGAAATACTTTTTGAAAATTGACCTCAACATGGCATATCACCAAGTAGAGCTCCACCCTGATTCAAGAGAAATCACAACATTCGCTGCACCAGGGGGACTGTACAGATACAAAAGGCTCTTGTTTGGAGTAAACATGGCCTCAGAAAAGTTCCAACAGATAATCAGCCAAGTTATCAAAGACTGCCCAGGAGCCTACAACATGTCTGACGACATAGTGGTAGTTGGCAGCACAGAAGCAGAACATGACACAAGGCTGGCTACAGTGGTCCAACGGCTAGCTGAAAGAGGACTGACAGTCAATGAGAAGAAGTGTCAGATCAAAGTGACATCCATCAAGTACATGGGTCATGTCCTGTCACAAGAAGGCCTGAAAGTGTCAGATGAGAAAGTCAAGGCCATTGCGCATGCTCCCCCACCAACTGATGCGTCACAAATGCGTAGCTTCCGCGGATTGGCCCAGTTCTGTGCAAAGTTCGTCCCACAGTTCGCCCAATAACTGCACCTCTCTGGGAACTCACAAAGCAAGATGCTGAGTGGAAATGGGAAGAGGAGGAACAGCGTGCGTTTGACCAGCTCAAGGATGTGTTGATCAACACTCCTGTCATGACGTACTACACAGTTGGAAGACCAACCAGAATCACCTGTGACGCTTCCCCTTTGGCATAGGCGCCATCTTAGAGCAACAACAGACAGATGGAGTCTGGAAGCCGGTATACTATGCCAGCAGGAAGCTCACACCCACTGAGACACGCTACTCTCAGTTCGAAAGAGAAGCTCTCGGATTATTCTGGGCCTGTCGAAAATTCAGCTTGTATCTCATTGGATGTGAATTCAAGATCCTCACAGATCATAAGGTGCTTGTAAAAGTGTTGTCACCCAACTCACTCCCTCCATCAGCGAGAGAGGAGAGGTGGTTGATGTACCTGCAACAGTTCACTTACCAAGTAGTCCACATTCCCAGCAAAATCAACAAGGCCGGCCCCCTGAGTCGTCAACCTGTCGGTCGCTGCGACAAAGCTGAGGAAAGAGAAACCAATGAATGACATCTACAGCATCATTAAAGTTTATTTGTATAGCACAATTCGTACACGAGGCAATTCAAAGTGCTTTACAGAAGCAGAAGATATAAAAGCAGATTTAAAAGCATAGAACATAGAATATAGAAAACACAATAAAAGGAAATAAAGACAAATTATTTAAAATAAAATAATTACAGTAATTAGTATCATAAAAGACTGATTTAAAATCAATAAAATAATAAAATGTGTCTAAGAAAAAGCTGCAGCAAATAACAATGTTTTCAAGCCTGATTTAAATGAATGTTGGTGCGGACCTCAGGTGTGCAGGGAGTGTGTTCCACAGGTGAGGAGCAGAACTGAAAGCTGCTTCACCTTGTTTGGTTCTGATTTTGGGAACACACAATAGACCTGTCCCTGACGACCTAAGGGGTCTGGATGCTTCATATGGAGTTAGTAAGTCACCAATATATCTTGGTGCCAGACCATTTAGTGCTTTGTACACCAGCAGTAAGATTTTAAACTCTATCCTTTGGCTCACAGGAAGCCAGTGCAGTGATCTGAGCACTGGTGTGATATGATCCATTTTCCTAGTGTTTGTTAGCACTCTTGCAGCAGCATTCTGGATCAGCTGTAGTTGTCTAATGGATTTTTTGTTCAGACCAGTAAAGACACCATTACAATAGTCCAATCTACTGAAAATAAATGCATGAACAAGTTTTTCCATGTCTTCTTTGGACAAAGATCCCTTAATTCTGGCTACGTTTGTCAGGTGGTAATACACTGATCTGGTAATGAGCTTTAGATGGTCATTAAAATTCAAGTCAGAGTCAATAATTACACCAAGATTTCTGGCTTTATCAGTTGATGTCAATGACATGGAGTTAAGGTGAGCTCTGATCTTTGATCTTTCACTTTTGGGGCCAAAGACAATCACTTCAGTCTTATCTGCATTAAGCTGGAGAAAATTTTGGCACATCCACTCATTGATTGATGAATGCACTTGCTCAGTGAAAGCAAGGGACCATAATCATCTAATGACATTGAAATATAAAGTTGTGTGTCATCTGCATACGTATGATAAGAAATATTATGGTCCTCCATAATCTGGGCAAGGGGCAACATATTGAACATATTGATATTGAAGAGAAGTGGTCCAAGAATGGAACCTTGCGGCACCCCACACATAATCTTTTTTCGTTCAGACACATGTTCACCAATTGACACAAAGTAGTCCCTATCTTGTAAATATGATTTGAACCAGTGTAGTACAGTGCCAGTTAGTCCCACCCACTTCTCTAGTCTGTCAAGCAGTATATCATGATCAACTGTATCAAAGGCAGCACTAAGATCTAATAATACCAAGACTGGAGTTATAGAAGCATCATTATTCAGATGTATGTCATTTAGAACTTTGATAAGTACAGTCTCAGTGCTGTGGTGTGGACGAAATCCAGACTGAAATGCATTAAAGAGATTGTTCTGCGTCATGAAAGCATGAGTTTGCTGAAAAACAATCTTTTCAATGATTTTTCCTAGAAAGGGAAGATTTGATATTGGCCTGTAGTTACTTATTACTGAAGCATCCACATTAGACTTTTTTAGGAGAGGTTTTATTACTGCAGTTTTCAGTGCTTGAGGAAACTGACCGGACTGAATAGAGTTATTTATTATCTGCAATACATCTGAAGCTATACTATTAAAAACATTTTTTAAAAAGTTTGTTGGCAGAATATCAAGGCAGCATGTTGTGGATTTTAGCTGCGATACAGCTTCCGTCAGAGCTCTATGATCTAGAAGGTCAAAATGTGCCAGATTAACTGGAGAAAAAGAAGGCACAAGAGGAGTTACCATTTTGCCTGAGCTGGAGCTGCAAACTGTTTGTCTTATCCTTGAAATTTTATCTGTGATAAAGGCTGCGAAATCATTGCATGACTTGCTGGATAGCAGTTCCGGAGGGACTAATGTTTTGGGATTTGTCAGCCCATCCACAACAGAAAACAAAGTGCGGGAATTGTTACAGTTTCTGTTAATAATCTCGGAAAAGAATGCTTGTGTAAAAGACTGAGCGAAGACTGCACAGGTGTTATCATTAATATATCGTTTTTTGATTACCTCTGTGACATTTTTGTTATGGATAGCAGGCGTAGTTATTTTAAATGACACACAGTAATGATCAGAAAGAGCAACGTCCGTCACCACAATCTCAGAGATATTAAGCCCTTTGGAAATGACCAAATCTAATATATGCCCTTTGTTGTGTGTTGGACATGTTACATGCTGAGAAAGCCCAAAATTATCCAGAATGCCCAAAGTTCAATAGCACATCTATCCTTGAGATTATCGACATGAATGTTGAAGTCACCCACTAAGACAACGCAGTCAAAATCAATGCAAACAATAGACAGTAGTTTGACAAACTCGTCTGAAAACTTTGCATTGTATTTTGGTTGTTTGTAGATGGTTACAAAGAGAGATCGACAGGGAGATTTTAATTGAATAGCAACATATTCAAACGAGTCAAACTGCCCATAAGAAGCTTTCTTGCCCTGAATGCTGTCCTTAAACAACATGGCGACTCCACCTCCTTTCTTATGCCTTCTTACTTCACTCATGAAGCTGAAGTTTGGAGGGGCTGACTCATTAAGAACTGTTGAACTGTTGTCTTGTGTTAGCCAACTTTCAGTTAAGAACATAATATCAAGCTTGTGCTTGATTATAAAATCATTGATTAAGAATGATTTGCCTGCCAGAGACCTAACATTTAAAAGAGCTAAGTTAAATGTGCTAAAAAGTTGATCATTCCCATGTTTGGAAACAGACTGTGGCTGACATGGAATGCGAATTAAATTTGATGATGACATTTTTCTAGAAAGATGAACCAATCTTCTCCTCCGACCTATAGATACATGAATCAATGCGGCTTCCAACACAATGGGCCCTGGCTTTTCCTTGGAAAAGTCAGGCACTACATTTGCCTTAAAACCTGGACCCAGAGCACATCAATTCCCAACACAGGTAGCAAGCTGTGTTGGGCTCGTATTGGGGGATTGGAGTAGTGTCAGCTTTGGAGGGGGTGGTGGTGGTGCCCGTCGGCGGAGAGTGGGTGGTTGTGAGGGCCGAGGTGGAATTTGGGGGGACAGGATCTCAGATGGGCGAGGGGTAAATTTAATGCCGGCACTGACAAGTCTGTTCATTTGGTCAGTAAACTCCAGCATAGGAGAGGAGGGTGATGGGATACCCTCTGAGCTGGATGGAGTTTGGACAGTTGGAGATGGTGTGCAGGGCAGAGTTTTGGTGGTAGGAGACAAATCCTCACAACCAGTGGCCCCTGGTGGAGGACATGAGGCATCCTCTTTTTTGCTCTGACATCCCTCATGGTCAGAGCTTACAGGTGGGGGGAGAGTCACTTCTCCTTGTTTTGGTGTTTGCTCCTTTTGTTTGGATTCCTCATATCTCTTGTCCTTGGGAATGGGAGCAGTATGACGCAGGCAGGAAGACAGGTTGCCACAGAAAAGTTTAACTCCTGCCTTGTTCAGAGACATTCCATCTCCTTTGAAAAAGTGTCTCCGGTCCCAGAAAAAGTTAAAATTGTCAATAAAATGCACTGAGTGGACATCACATGCAGTTGAGAGCCATCTGTTTAGTGCAAACAATCTGCTGAATCTTTCACATCCTCCTCTGACTGGTGGTAAAGGCCCACTGAAGAAAACTTCAACATTCAGAGAGCTCACTGTGTTTAGCAGATTACCTAAATCTCGCTTAAGCACTTCAGATTGTCGCTTCACAATATCATTTGCTCCAGTGTGCAGCACGAGATATTTCAGAGTTGGAATCTCTGCTACAATACTGAGGATTCTGTCGGTCATGTTGGAGACGGTATCATCAGGAAAACACAACACTTTAGTGTTTCTGCCAAACATGCTTCCCATGTCTTTAATTGCAGAATCACCAACAACAAGAGTCTGAGGCCCAGTCAGTAGCTTTCCTTGTAGCTTTCGGACTTCAGACTTTCGGTCAGGCCTTACCCTTTTCTGTGAGTCAGTGAAGTTATCCAGGTCTTCAGTTGGAAATCCAGGGTCCTGCAGTAGTGGAACAAAGCAATTTTGCAGCTGCACACTTGAGGGTTTGGGAGGTTTGTTGCTCCTGTTCCCTTTAGCTTTTATCCACGGCTGTGTCTTATTCTGCACTGGCGTTGAGGATGATGATAATGCAGGCCAGCCTGTTGCATCACTGATCTCTGGGCGCTGGATTCTACCCATTAGACGTCTCCCCATAGCAGGTGATTTATTCTTAGGCCTTGCTCCGAGAGCATTCCAGGGAGGACTGATACTGGAGGAATTTCTACCAAGCACACAGCCTTTTTGTTTTGTAGGAGCTGTATCAGGGCTAATTAGCTGTGTGTTAGCATTCCCCTGTCCATTGTTTTGAGTCAGCGGCAAAGTGCTGTCATTTCCACAAAGTCCATTCACCTCTGCATTTATTTCCAAACGTTGAATTTTTGTCTCCAGCACTGCTATTTTCTGGAGAAGTTTGCAGAGGTCACCTTCGGAAAAAGGAGGCATCTTACTGCCAATTAGCTTAGCTTAGCTTAGCTCCTCGATCCCAATCACTGCAGCTGGTATAGGTGTCCTTGTAGGCCACGCTCACGAAGTAAAACAGTTTAAAATAACAGTGGTAGCCTTCAGGAACTTTCAAAAATAAAACTCCAAGTGATATATGGGTGTCCAGGATCCGCTTTCCATAAGTTTATAAGCAGAAGGAATCGATTGCAGTGGGAAAAGATAGATAAAGACAGTAAAAGCGGAGAGCAAAGGAGTGAAGCGTCTGCACTCAAGCAAGCAGTGCATACTGGAATTAGGACATGAAGGACATCAAGGGATTGTACGAACAAAGAACCGCCTGCAATCCAAAGTCTGGTGGCCTGAAATTGACAAAATGGTTGAAAAGAAAATAAAGCAATGCTATCCATGTCAAGTGATGTACAAGAACGCTCCACCAGAAGAGTTAGAGCGTACACCATTGCCAGACCAGCCCTGGACTTACCTGGCAGTTGATCTATTGAGCATCTCGGAAGGTAACTACCTGCTTGCTGTGATTGACTATTACTCCAGGTGGCCTGAAGTTGCCTACATGAAAGTCACAAATGCCACAAATGTGATTAATGCTCTGGAAATGATGTTCCAAATTCATGGATATCCGAAGTATCTGAGAAGTGATAATGGACAACCGTTTGCATCCAGAGAGTTCCATGATTACCTCACTGCCCATGGCATCATGCAACTAAAAGGAGTACCATACTGGCCTCAGTCCAACGGAGAGGTGGAAAGATTTAACAGAACAATTCTGAAATCAGTGAAAATAGCCAAGATTGAAAAGAAAGACTGGAAGGCTGCACTGAAGAGTTTTCTGTTCCACTACCGGACCACTCTTCATGCAGTCACAGGAGTGTTGATGAACAGAGAGCTCCGTGACAAACTGCCCTGCTTCACCAGTATGCCTACTGCCTATGAAGAAGCTCATGCCACCGCTTCAGAGGAAATTCATGACAAGGATGCTCTGCACAAGTTGAAATGGAACAAAATGGAGATACAGTTCTTTGCAAGAATCTACACAAGTCCAACAAGCTAGACCCAAACTTCGAATCAAAGCCATACGAAGTCATCAGCAAACAAGGAAATGCAGTCATAATCCAACAACCCAACAGCCCACCCAAAATGAGAAATGCTGCTCATGTGAAGAAGTTTGACGGTGATATCAGTCTCAGCGCCCCCTCCATCCCAAATCCAGTTCTCACACCAGCTGAGTCTGTCCTGATCACCACTCCCATCTCCATCCATTCCCCCCTATCGTAGATCCAGAACCCATGTCAGGTCCCCACCTGTATGGCAGAAGGACTATGTGATGTCTACCTGAACTCTGACTAAAAAAAAAAAACAAAAAAAAAACAAGGAAAAGACTGATTTTGTTGTTTAAAAAGAGGGAAGGGTGAATTACTTTTAAGTTTTGTCTAAAACAGATGTTTATTTTTTTCTTCATTCTGATTTAGGAAAAGATAAGAACACTTATGTTAACATGTTGAAATGAGATTGGTTTAGCATAGAGTGCTGAGGTCATACAAGTTAAGTTTCGACACAGTCTAACTACATTAATGTAGATATAATGATATGTTTTCTTTGAGTTTACCTCTAGGAACTTCATTAATAAAAAGAGGGAAGATGTAGTGTTCGCAGAAAACAAATATCGCGAGACTAGTGACACGCGAGAACAATATAGAATGCTAGAGAGGTAGCCATGATGAAGATGTACCTATATCAGTGTGTGTGTTCAGTAAAAGCAACAAAATGGATATTCCGCTCATGTGTGATTCCTAACACACTACAGACAACGCGTCGATTATGTAAATACGTCGACGCCATTAATTTGCGTCAACGCGTCAGACCAAGATGGAAAATGGCAGTAGCTTGTAGCAGCAGTAGCAGCGCGAGTGATTCCTCAGAGCTTCAACACTATTGGCCCTTTTTCACTACAAAGTCACGGCACTACACGGTTCGGCACGGCTAGGCTCGGTTCGGTTTACGTCATTTTCCATTAAAACTGAGTAGGCCTTTATAGTACCTCCCCAAGGTGGGCGGGGTTGTCAAAGCACGGCCAGGTCGTCTCGCTCTCTCTTTTCGATCCTCTCCTCTGCTCCAAGCTCACTCGTCTGCACCTCGAATACCGACCACGGTGACGTTTTCCACACGGCAGCCATTTAACTCACGTGAAACAATAACACCAGTCTAAGTGCAGTCAAATTAGGCTACAAATCTTGGACAAATCACCACACGGAAATCACCTATATAAACATATAAGTTTTAATATATCGCATATATGCGACATACATAAAATTGGCCGTTTTCATATATTATAGGTACCTATATGTACCTATAATGTACCTATATGTTCATCTATATATGTACCCATGTATGTACTCACATGTGAGGGACATATATGTACCTATATATGAAAACGGCGTATATCGCATATATTTGAAACCTAAATGTCTCCCTATATTAAAACCTACATGTTTATAGGTTCTTTCCGTGTGGGGAGTTAGTTAAATGATGTTACATCCTGTGTCATCATCATGTTTGCTTAGATTTGACTAAATCACAGCAAAGCAGGAAGGAAAAGTAAAACCTTGAGCCTGGGGAATCATTGTTGATAAAAACATTAAAATCCACACTGTGTTTTTTGGTGCGCTCTGAGTTCTGGCTGTTTGGGTTCATACTGTTCTTTACGGAACCACATTAGCAGTCAGCATCTTGGCGAGGATTGGTGGTGAAGTGGGGTGTGGCACAGTGTCCTGGCCAGCTGAATCTTTACCACAGAGGACGGAGTAGATGCCTGGCAACCGAGCGCCAGGCCCCACTTCAAAAAGCAGTGGTGAGCACAGGCAGGATCCACCCTGCTGATTTATTAGGACACAGAGGCATGGAAGCAGAGGACTGGAGCTGCCACTGGCCTCTTCAGCAGAGGAACACAGAGGTGTTGTTCTTCACTTTTATTGAGCTGCACGGTGTTCTGTCTGGACAGTGATCTGTGCTGCGTGGGAACACTCAGACAGCACAACACGTGAGATGCGCTCACCGAAAATTATGGGTGATGGTGGGAAACAGAGTTTCTACTCCTCCCTGTTGTCAGTCTTATTGTTCTTATGATTCACTCAGAGTTTAAAGAAAAATATCTTATCTGATTCTGTTTCATGATGCTCTGTGTCCTGATACTGAACAACTGACAGTGAATTTAAAGTAAAGCTAATTAGTGAAATTGTGTGTGTGTCCTCCTCATATGATATCAACATGTTTGTTTATCTTTTAATTATAATGTCAGTAATCCTTGTCCTGTTAAGTGTCAACTTGTGATGTGTTGTTGTGCAGTGTGGGTGTTGCTGTGATATGTGATATCATGCAGGGCTGGGCTGTAATAGAAATCATATCCGCACATTGTCAGATGTGAAAGAATTTGAGTCAAAGATTACAGAAGAAAAATACTGCATACATCTCTCAGCTGTGTGGAAATACAAATGTATCATTTGCAATTACAATGCAGTCACTGTGGTTTGGTCTGCGAAGGGCCACACCTTCATGGACCACGTCCTCTGAAGGATGTGGCCTCTGAGCTGGGACACAGCTGTGCTGTCAGTTTGCTACACAGTGTTGTTTAACAGTACATCATATCAGCATTTAAATTCATGGTCCCTGTCACAGTTAATTAAATTCCATCAGACTGGCAGAGTGGATGAAGAGGAAGTGCAGCCTGATGTGTCACTGATTTCTGTGTGTCACAGTCCAGCTCCTGGATGATATATCTCTGGGGAGCTGGTAGATATTTCCTGATATAGTTTGAGGCTTGTTTTCTCACTAATGACCTCACCTGATGTGCAGATAGAGAGACATGTGATTGTAATGCTCTAAAAGACTAAAAATGGGCATGTGAGATGTGCCAGAGTGGCCTGTTTCATCAGATCTGAGGACACAGGAGGTCAGAATAAAAACAAAATTGATTACACAAGGTTTGGTCAACGTTTGGCTGCTGCTTTCTTATCAGCAGCTCCTTGTGTTTCAGGACTCTCAGGCAGTGTTCACCTTCTGCTGTTCTCTCAACCTGCTTCATCGTTACTCAGTAACTGACTTTCTGTTTTATAAAGGCCCTCATGCATGTCTGAACACTGTTTGATGTATCTGTGCAGAGAATGACAGCAGTGATAATACAGTCAGAGCTCTTCTGACTTTGTGCTCTACTTCACCATCTTACTTCACTTCACCATACTTCACCACCATCCATTTTCAGCTCCAGTCAGTGTAGAACATCCATTACATTTTCTCTTTTCTTTTGAACCCTGAAGAAAAGTTGCTGCTCATCTTCCCAGGGGATGACATCTTCATTACTTCCATTCATGTTTCTAACTTTCCTGTAGTCTGTGCTGCTGCAGGAGCAGCAGGATCCAGACCTGCCTCCACTCCTGCTTCCCTCTTTCCTTTCATATATCTAGCATCAAGTAGCAGGTGAATGAAGTATGGTACAAGAGGAGGCTCCAGAAGAAGTTGCAGTGTGGGCCTAAAGACCCACAGTCAGGTGATCATTAGTGTGAGTGTCATCTTTCACACCACACGACTGGTCAGCTACTATTGATTAGAACACACACTTAAATCATGTATTGGAGCTGAATGGTCACCTGTGTTACTGCAGTGCAAACTGGTTGTTTCTGACCAGGTTGCCACACCTTTATTAGTCTATCAACTGTAAGATACAAGTCCATTAGCTCCTCATCAGCAGGCTTAAGTAAACAGGCTGTCAGCAGATGCACTGCTGATGTCAACTGTTGTTTCCTCTCTGCTGCCTGTTTAGTCTTCACTCTAATCATTCTCTGAAGGCTCTGTCTGATGATCATTTGCACTCAGGCCTGACTACATGCCAAAGTCACAACATCTGACCTCAGACAAACTGACCTCGATGATGTAGTCATTGCCGTCTTTTCCGTGAACAGCCTTCACTGCACAGATATCAAGGCCACCAAACATCTCAGCACAGGAATCCACCCACTTACGGTATCTGCAACACGGAGAAACATGTAACTGATAATTAAATCAAATAAATATTTTGTGTGCTCTGGAAATCACAATCACAAATTTATTAAAAAAAAAAGGTAAAAGCAGCCAGTTTGTGAGACAGAACTGTAAAGGAATGAAACAGGCAACAGACACGTGCGCATTCCCATCATGCCACTGCGTCAGCTCACCGATCTGTCATTGCGATCTGTTCCAACATGGCGGAGCCTGTGTTTGCCTTCCAGTTGCCAGAGATGGATGTTCTCCTGAAAATCAAAGACAACCATCAGGACATGAATCATCCTGCAGAGAACACAAATTTATCAGTTTCTCAACATAAAACTTAGTGTTAGCTTATTAAAGACATGTCGCGCAACAGATGCTCTCTATATTTAAGACATTGTGCATTCTATGACTAAAGGATGATGTTTTCTACAGTGTTTCACCTTTACATTTAGACATAAGCTGTGTTTTCATCCACAGGTTTTTATGTGCATTAAGTTATATCGGCAAGAGCTGGGACACTGGGTTGGAGGCAAGGTTGGTTTTCAGCCAACAGACACTATGTGGAAGACAGAGAGCCTCCATTCTCCCTCGTAACAAGTTACAAATCATTTATTCATCAAAATTACTCTGGTCAAAATGTAGCACAGTTAACATAAAAATCCTGCATAGTTCCTCTTTATCACTTAGTGGTTTCCAAGCGAACAACTTAGCCTACCAGTTTGGAAGTCGGTTTCAGGAAGTCAGGAAATTGGTCTAGATTATTGTCTAGGTAATATTGGTCTCAGGCTATGTTAGCTATGTGTGTGTGTATGTGTAAGTAGTTAGCTTTGTTTATTAATTTTACATTCATTTACATATTGTGTTATTAAGGACTGAAAAAGAATTTGGTGCTCTGCGCGTGCACATGCTGCCCTTTTCTGACTTTGAGCCCCTGTCCCTCTATAATAATGTGCACGTCCCTGGTTCTAGTTGCTGGTTGTCTGGGCCCCCTACTGCTCTGAAGTGCATGAAGTGTGTAATGCTGGTGTTCTGTCATGTCTTACATGTAAGCCTTGTAGTTGTTGCCGATCTTCTGGATGCGGATGTCGTACTTGGACTGGACGTAGGGCTCAGTGGTGGCATAGGTCCCAGCCAGAGCCACCACACTGGTGATGTCCTGGAAGTCCTGCTGACTCTCAACTTTGATCTGTGGGACAAATGACACACATCAAGTGAGCAAGTGGCTAATTACAGAACATCAAGATCTCACAGGAAATACATCACTTCAGTCCCATGATCAGGTGAATAGACGGAGGACTATGCACACCATGAGGGGAAGTGATGCAGTGGAGCCCATGAGAACATATATACGAATACAAATACGAATTACTTTATTAATCCCCAAAGGGAAATTCATTTGTCTGTCAGCTCATCAACCATTTGCAGAAGAATTAAGAAGCCTGATGGCTGAAGGTACAAAGGATCTTCTAGATTTCTCCGTCCTGCAGTGAAGAGAGAGGAGCCGTCCACCACCGCTCTTCTCTTGGTCCATCAAGGTGTTATGAAGAGGATGATCTGAGTTGTTCAGAGTGGCCTCCACCAGCATGTATCTCTCCACCACATCCTCAGTGAGTCTATCAGGGAGACATGACTGAAGTCAAGTGCCTCAGGATGTTTAGTCTGTATCCTAGCAACGATTTCATGGAGAACTTCACATGGAACTTCAGCAGTAGCCATTGGTGGGATGTACACAAGTATTGTTTTGATTTGAAAAAATGTCTACTTCCTGAGTCTTCACCTATATCTCCAGCTCCTCATCACTCTTGTTGGGCAGAGAGTTGATATTTTGCATGATGACTGACAGCAGAAAGGACATGGATACTTCTGTGGGGAGAGGAGATGTACTGTAGTACATCTCCTCTCCCCACAGAAGTATCCATCAGTAGTTGACAAAATACGACAAAAACATACAAAAACACAACAAAATAAAGCAAAGGTTGAGTAAAAACTCAGAGCTACCAGACTTTGCTGCTCCCAGTTGAAGTGCATGTGTCTGGAATGGAAGAATATAAGAAAATTTGATAAAAAAATAGAAAGATAGATAGGACATAGATAAGAAAAGTTTGAATAATTAGGTAACGACCAGTAAGTAAGTGAGTAAGTCCTTATTGTCCCCAAAACGGGCAAACAGTGTTACAGCATAGTGCTAGACAATTAAAGGACACAACAGACACTAAGATAAAAGAGAAGTGACACCAGCACTACTGTGAAATGATGACAGGCAGAACACCAAAGCCATAATAAAATCTATACAAAAGACTATAGAAACGCACTCTTTGTGGCAACAGTTCTGCCATCTCCACAGATAAAAGAACAATGAATCAAATTTAAAAATACATGAACATAGTGAATAAATAAATAAATAAATAAATAAATGAGTGCAAGTGTATGAGTGTGAATGTGTGTGTGACTACCTCCCTTTCCCTGCATAAAGGAGGGTGACAGCTGTGGGGTGAATGAGTGTTTGTATCTGTTGGTCTTGACTGAGGGAAATGAAGCGGGTGCCAGAGGGGAGGAACTGAAAATGCTGATAAAGAGGGTGAGAGTGGCCCAACAAAATGGAATTTGCCCTCTTCACGACCACCTGACTGTTGTACAGGTCAGACAGACAGATTGCTCTGCTGGACACCAATGATTTCACTGCTGATGTTCTTGTGTCTAATGTGATGTTGTAACATAGTGTAACGCTGTGAAAGTATCAAAGCCTCAGCCCACAGTCTGTATTTAAAAACTGAGCGTTCAACTTACTCATCAGATTACTTACTTACTCATCAATTACTACATCCTTTCCAGAACATGCGCTTCAGCTGGGAGCTGCAAAGTCAGGTAGCTCTGAGTTTTTACTCAACCTTTGCTGTATTTTGTTGTGTTTTTGTATGTTTTTGATGTATTTGTCAACTACTGATGGATACTTCTGTGGGGAGAGGAGATTCATCAGGAGAGGAGCTTCTGTCACTGAAAATGGAGCAACTCTGGAGGATGCCCCCCTGTTCCAGCTGGGATGAGGAGCTGCTTTCATGGTTGCTGTGCTGGTGGTGCAGAGGTTAAAGGCTTGGAGGTGGAGATGTACTGTGAGTCCTTTCTGCTATCAGTCATCATGCAAAATATCAACTCTCTGCTCAACAAGAGTGATGAGGAGCTGGAGATATAGATGAAGACTCAGGAAGTAGACATTTTTTCAAATCAAAACAATACTTGTGTACATCCCACCAATGGCTACTGCTGAAGCTCCATCCATGAAGTCGTTGCTAGGATACAGACTAAACATCCTGAGGCACTTGACTTCAGAGAGATCAGAGACACACGCTGGTGGAGGCCATTCTGAACAACTCAGATCATCCTCTTCATAACACCTTGATGGACCAAGAAAAGAGTGGTGGTGGACGGCTCCTCTCTCTTCACTGCAGGATGGAGAAATATAGAAGATCCTTTGTACCTTCAGCCATCAGGCTTCTTCATTCTTCTGCAAATGGTTGATGAGCTGACAGACAAATGAATTTCCCTTTGGGGATTAATAAAGTAATTCGTATTTGTATTCGTATTCGTATCACTGTCCCTGTCCTCATAGCAGGAGATTTGCCATCATGAGTAAAGCCTTAATGTTTAAAGGTAGAGTCTGGAGGTTTTTGCTCAAAAATAAAAGCTAGACTTATACAAATGAAATCCGGCTTAAACATCACCTATGGGCTTCTAGTCCTGTGTGGTGGTGACTGTGTCTGCAGAGCCCCCTCCCTCCACCTGTATTTTGGTCTTTTGCTTTGTTTTGCTGTGCACGGGGACGTTTCTGGGTGGAGAGTCTGTGTTTGCTCTCCAGCCAATGACAGAGCAGGTGAAGTTCTGTGCAGCATGAGTAGGAGGGCTGCTGTCTCGGATGTAAGCGAGTGGTAGCGGTGGATGCTATCCACCAGGACTAACAGGACTAACTAACCTGTGACCACTCTACCAAAAATAATTGTTGCTGCTTAAAGGTGAAAACTAGCATTGAAGCAGAGCAACAACACAAGTGAAACCCAGTTGACTGATCATAAATTCATGTGATTTAATGTTGGTTATAAAAGAGCTAACATCAAATCTGAAAGTCTGAGACCTCCCTGGTCAAACCAACCTTTCTTGTTTCAAATAGAATAACATTGACATATTGGGAGAGGCAGATGGGTGAATGGAGAAGCTCTGTATCACTGCTCATCGCTAAGATGCTCACATGAGCAGAAACATTCTGCTGTTGCTGCAGGATTTAGATTTGAAAATACAGCAGCACAGCACAGCGGTCCCTAGCACAGAAGCCCCACCAAGGCTGATTATCATCAACTTTGAGTTCACAACTGAGGGGTTAGCACTGAAAGAACCATGGAGGGAGAGAGTGCCTTAGAATAAAAGCCAAGTGAGCTGTTGGCAGGTCATCTGCTGCCCAGAGAGTGAGGGTGAAAGGGGGGGGGGCTAAAACCAGTAAAGTAGGTCCAAATGTTGAAACACAAGGCTGGTAAATGTGGTCCCAATAAACATGGCTGTCACTTTGATGGGAAATAACCTAAATGTGCCCACTGAAACCCACATGGGAAGATCTGGACTCAAACTAAACCCATTAGTCTCTGAGATGAGGTCAGAAGGCCAAGGAGATGGAACAGCATCACATCTACACAGACTTCATGTGGGCATCTCACACTGGGGCGGCTGTGGCTCAGGAGGTAGAGTGGGTCGTTCACAAACTGGAAGGTCAGTGCCTTGGTTCGATCCCCGGCTCCTCCGGGCCACATGTTGAAGTGTCCTTGGACAAGACACTTAAACTCACACTTGATGTGTGTGAATGATTAGCCCCCCTCTCTGTCTGTGAACAGAGGTGTATGTATATGTGAAAGGGTGAATGCGACAAAAACTGTAAAGTGCTTTGAGTGGTCCAAGGACTAGAAAAGCGCTATATAAGTGCAAGGCCATTTACCATTTACTTACAGTTAACACTTGTATGACCAGGGGCCATAGAGTTGACTTCAGTACTGGTCCAGTTTTAGTTTTAAGCACTATAGTCTAATGCCAGTGTAAGAGTTTCTCAAATAAATAAAAGCCCCAGGATCTAACTCTACTTATAGCTCACTCTTCAGCCAGCTAACACTAGCTTGTCATTGCCAATGCAATATGGAGTTAATTATTTCATTTTAATCCTCTTTATGTCTGTTTGTGGTGGTTTAGATAACATTTTACCTTTTGATATATATATATATTTTAATACTCTCAGAACTTTCCTGAAGTACAACTTTATTTCTGGACCATGTAACAGTCTTTAATCTCACAGTAGTACTTATTGAGAAACGTTTTGGGAGTTAGCTGCTCCATGACTTTTATCATCATGATTCCGTCCTTGGTCTGAAAAGGTTGGAGAAACACTGTCACGCTATGTTGAAAGTGACATAAAGGTGTGTGTGAGTGGTGATACCAGACTGACTGAAACAGTGAGGCCAACACCTGGCCCTTCATCATTTACAGAAAAGGACATGGATGGAAGCTCAATTGACCAAGTCAATTCACACAAAGCAAGAAAGAAAAGATGAAGAGCTGGCACAGAGAAACAGAAGCAGTTCTGGTGGAAAGACTCATGTCATATTGGTCAGTGTCCAGAGTCACTGACGCACAGACCTGACTGGTCTAAAGAGATGTCATGAGGGAACTGGATGGAAATGTTTCTGCTGTTATGTCAGTGATGTTTGTCAGATGAAAGATGTGACAGTAATGATTCAACCTTAGTGTAGTAATCATCTAAGGTGATATGTACTTTTGCTCTGGTCTGTGTGTGTATGTGGGCATTTGTTCAGTAAATAAGTTGCTCACAAGCTAAAAATGCTAAATCCTTGTGAGTGTTACAGGTTTGTGTCAAAAGCAAACAGAGCAGCAGAGACATTAATCCCACATGTTCCTGTTCTTGTCAGAGCAGAGGGGTTAAACGAGGTCCTGCCTTATTCCCATAAGGCCTTATGGGAAATTTTGTAGCATGCCTGGCTCCTTAACAGGAAACCAAGCCCATCTACATAAACTTGGGCAGAAGACATATAGGAAGCGCCTGCTGTATCCAAATGACTGGGACTGGGAATCTAGGACTCTTGTCTGCTCCTAGAGTAATTTAAAACATATCTTTATGCCTGAACCTGCAATTAGCACTCAGATTCTAAAGTTAAGGCTTTGTCCCTGTTCTCCTCTGACTGACCTCCAGTGAGTGGCTTCAGTCTCAGTTTATGCTGACCAGATTGTTCATTCTATTCACCACCACTACACCATCCGAATCAGTTGTTTTCTCTCTCAAGCACATAAACACCCAGCTGTGTGCCTCTCTCTCTTCTCTTTCTCTCCCTGTCTTCCACCCCTCTCTCCTTTAATATTCCAGGTCCTCCGTGCTTCACAGTTACAGAGTTTAGATATGCAACCGTGGACCTCCTTCTGCTGTGTGATGCTGTCTACTGCCTGCTGCAACACTTCAATCTTGGTCAGTTTTGTTATTCGATTTTGTTTGAACTGTTCTGGTTCTGCTTTAGGTTTCTCCCTGTTAAAAGGACATTTTTCCTCACGCTGTTTTTCAGCACTATGTACTGCTCCAATCTGTTTGGTCTCTGTGCATACTATTATGAAGAGAACGAAGCAGGTCTACTCCTTCTCTTTTGGGTAAGTGTAGTAAAGATAAATAAAAGTGACTCAACTTGACTCTAACTGTATTGTAACATGTTTAAATAACTAAATGACAACAATCCTTTATATATAAGTGTTCATGATGTAATCAACAGAAATGACCTCAGTCTATTTAGTTCTTTCCATCCAGTGATCACATGAGATTATGACTCTCAAGAACAAGAACAGGAAAAGTAAAATTACTGATTTTTATATTATTTTTCTATTTTAAGTATTGTTCCTGTCTAAAGCTCATACCAGTTGTTCTGACTGTGCTTCTATCACGTCAACTGGAACTGCACATTTGACACAACACATTTGAGGGTGATTCTGTCATTTTTATGTGCACTGGTGACATTTGACCTCATGAGCTTGTTTTCAAAAGTCAGCTTTTCAGTCAGACGTTTTCCACGGCCCTCCTGGGTGAGACTAAGGGGAGACATTTGACCAAATATCAGTGATGTGGAATGGGTTTACTGTCCAACTGCAGCACCTCTGAAGGTCTGTTTCACTTTGCATGAAGATGTACAGTAGTGCTCATAAATCTCTGAATCTCTCTGCCTGACTTTCCTCTCTCTCTCTCTCTCCCCACCTTTGTTGGTGGCCTTCAGAAAAAACTATTGAACTACAGTTATCTCCTCATGGTGGTCTTCTCCACCAACCAGTAAAGTTACAGGGAATATGGTCACATATGGTCTCTGGTGTTAAATAAAACCCTGAGGTGATTTTGCAGGATATAATTGATGATTTCACAGTAGCCTTCACCTTCAATCTTCTGGATATAAATCACCATAGAATAAGTGGATTTGTGAGTCCAGTCAGTTTATCATAACCACTTCGAATGTTGTGTTAAGTCTGAGGATGTTCTGTTAAAGTGTTACTGAGTGTCAAGTTTGTTCCAGGGCTGTCAGGGCTCAGATTTTATAGTTTGGATCATAGGACTAATTTCTGTATATCTTCATTCACTCACCTTTCCCATCCCAGAGTGCGCGTGTCCCATCTTGACCACCACGGGGTAGGAAGGTGTCGTCACCTGCAGACAGAGATAACAGCAGATATTAGCTGCTGATTCTCCACCTCAGAGCAAAGGTAGAAATGTCATCACCCCTGGTTCATCTACAAAGAGGTCAAAGGTTAAATGTACATTATATCTGCATTAGGTGATTGTTTTGGCCACTTCTGGACAGTAGGAGCAACCAATCACCTTCTACAACGGACATAGCAGACTGTACACAAACCAATGAGAGTGGTTGATACACCTGGTTGAAAGTTGATAAAAGGAGTTTTATATGCCTGTTTTGCAGTTGTCAGCCTGTGACTGGTTTCAAGTTGCATCCCTATTTAGAGATTTGAAAATCAGTCATGATTGCTGTATGAACCAAAAGAAATTAAAGCTGCTTTGCAGCAGTGGTTTGGGCCAGGCAATTTTGACCAATATAGGCAATTTTTGACAAATTTAGGCAATTTTGAGTAACAAGAGACAAAATAGGGAGACAACAAGGAGACCCACATTACAATGTCCAGTCTGCGTTAGCTGAGGCTTGAACCCACAACCTCTGATGCTAAGAACCTGCCTCTAACTCATTGAGCTAATTGGCTGGAAGGGAAACATGGTGTGTTGCTTAACAAATGGACTCAGGCAGTGACCAGCCAGGCAGCAGTTGTCAAGGCAGATTTCAAAAAATTGTCAAATTGTCAAAATGTCAAAAATTGTGTTATCAAGACAAAAATCTAATAATACAGAAATTGTATCTTGACAGCATGAAAATGCTGGTAACGATAAGTGTTTTGCTTCAGAAAATCTGATGTTTAAAAACACCAGTCTTACATTGACTGCAGTTGTTTCCATGAGAGCAGAATTCAACATGTTTTCAAAAATTCAGTTTTTGAGATAAAATTCTGATGTTTGCCAAACTTCATCAGCCATGACTCCAAAATCTTGTCAATCTTTTGACAATAGATTGAATTAGATTGAAAATGTATTTATCAAGATTTGGCTGGTATGTGTTTACAGTCGTGTTCACAGTCAAACATTTTCATGCACTGGAGGGTCAAATATTCAGATATAAAAAATCCGGGTGTTAACTTTGTGGAGAACAATCTGAAGATGCAGTGTAGCAAATTAGGTGTCAATGACCAGAAACTGTGGGACAAGAAAGGTTTAATAAGTTTTACAGTTTTGAAAAAAACAGAGTGATGGACTTCATAATTTGCACTGAGTTTGAATGTACAAACGTTTCTGCAGTACTGGGGCTACATTTTGGTGAAAGTTGCAGAACTCTAGCATATATACAGTTGGTTTGTTAGGAATTTTAAAATTTTGAGTTTTAAAATTTGTACGCTTATTATTACCCCCAGAACAGTGATTTTCCCCAGGAGACCCCAGGATCAGCTTCAGACAATCAGATCGGTACCTCTGTTCTAAATGTACAGGAAGACATGCAGACAAAACTATTTCCTTTGCTGATTTGGACATGAAGAGTACAGAACCACTGAGCCGCAGCCACCCAGCTCAGGGGTCGTGAGCTTGAAGAATGTCAGCGAGGTTCTGGAAAGCTGGGTGGAAGACCACAGTGACCAGCCACAAGGCATGTTATTTCTTATCACTGGTAGAAGTGAAGTGGATGGAGAATACATCAACCCGCCCTGTTGTTTTAACTCCCCATGATGAATCCACTGATATGATTGTAATGGGTGTAATCTAAAGAGGGATTTTCCACTTTTTACCAAGGCTCTTTCACCTCTGTCTGTAACAGGACACCCTTAGATCACATCTACTGCGTAGAGAACAAGCTGTGATCATTTAATGAAGTTTATTGTAGATTGTCATCCAAACTGTACATGGACATGTATGGTTCAAATTTCAGAGTTCTTTGTTCTCCCCATGTCCAGCACCTGGAGAGAACACACTCACATATACTCTGTTTAAATTATATTATTCTGACTACTGTCCTCTTCTTCTGAAGTCATCTCCATTTCTTCTCTCAGTCTGAATTATGCTCATTCTTTACACTTTCCACATCATCACATCCAGCCAGAAGTGGACAAACTCCACACAGCTCCATTACTTGAATTTAAATGGCCAGAAGTCATTTGATCAACTATAGTATAAAGTAAAAATACTTCAAGGTGCCAGTTTGAGGTTCTAGAAATAAATTCTAAGAATTAACAAACATGATATTGATCCTTTCTCAAGCTGAACAACACAAATTTATTGTTAGTGTTGTTGTTGCTGTTTGTCCTTCAAAGGACTTCCTTTATTTCATGTCATATATTTCAAAGTAAAAGAATCTTAATTCCTGTGGCTAAAAGCAAACTGGTCACAGGTTCAACATTCCTACAGCAGGTATGTGTCTGCGTCACCTGATGATCAGTGGGAGCAAGTGACTCAAGAAATCCCAGACGTAATAGTGTGAACATGTGTCTGAGAAAGTGTTTTGGGTGGAGGGGGCCGCAGCCACCCACTCTGTCTGGGCATGTTCCCTCCAGCCATTCCCATCAACACGGCAATGACAGCAGACACTAAACACTTTGGAGAGAGCTGACCACATCCTCTCCCCTGACGACACACTGGTGTTTCCTGATTGATTCACTGACCATAAGAATTCACCTGCCTGAACAGAGAAGAGACAGAGAAGACTGTTTAAGACTGTCTGGACAGTGACTTTAAACCTAAATCACTCCAAGAAATGCCATTAATTGAATTTCATGATTCAGAATACTAATTATGATACATATCATAAAAGTAATTTATTTACTGTGATGGAGGTGAGCCTCAGTGTATTGGAAATGTTCCTACTCTTCCCTGCAGCTCCTGAGCAGGCAGGAAACCAGAAAGCGCTGAGCTGACTAGTGGTTTAAATGTCAGTCAGTCAGTCAGTCTATTGGGAATTGGGACATAGCGTGGGGTTGCTCAGCTCATTCAAAAAACTTCATGAAAAATGGAACATATATTGACTAAGCTTGTGCACTTGCTAGCTGTAGCTAACAAGCGGATTAGCCTGGTCACAAAGGAGATAAGTTCACAGTTTTTTCAGAAAATATCCAGGATCTCCCACACAGACTTTAGCCCAGGTATAATATATTTGCAGACTTTGTTATGTTATATTCTCTATTTACTCCTCCATACCCTTTTGTTACTGCTAATGAATGGAGACCAACAAAGAATCTCAATAGATGCACATATCCTGTTAGATAGATCCATATATCCTGTTAACAGTTAACCTACATGCATTGCTGGTTACAACAAGTTAAATTATCAGTGATGAAGTGGAAAACAAAACATGACAGACAGGAAGGAAGGACAGTTACATGAAGTCTGTACGATTTACATTGGGATATACATGAGCTACGCTGTGGGGTGTGTGTTTCTGTTTGTGCATGGTGAGATATTTAAAAAGGGATGTGTGATGAAAATTATCTCATGTCTCTGAGCTGCATCATGTCACTAGAGTGAACTGAGACTGGAACCTCTCCCTCAGACATGAGGGAGACTGTTTAATGGGAAGACTTTATTTAACAGTAATTTACTCACAATTTTTTTTTTTACAAGCCTGTGTTCTTAACAAAACAAAACAAGATTGTGTTCTTAAAAAGCCTTGGTGGCTGTTGTGAGCTCTCAGATGTGGAACTCCTGGTTTAAAACTTCAGATTTCCATTTCTGTGCAGCAGAGCTCCACTACGCCTTTTGTTCCCGGCAGAGCTCTGTAAAAAACATACAGTGTGCTAAAGACGTTAAGAAATCACATGTTAATGAAGATAATTATATGGTGGGTGATTTCGCCTGTCTGGGCTTAATGTCATAACACAGGCTTACTTTATTTACTGCAAATGTGCCAGACGACCAGATCTGGCCCACATTGGAAATACTTCAGGGAAGCCCTTCCACCCCCTCACACCTCCTCTCCATCTGGCTGTACAAGTAAAGCTGGTTGTAAGTGAGGAACATGGGGTTGTCGCTCTCAGTGTCTCAGGTGAATCATACTTCCCAGTGTTAAAACACCTCCATATGACATTCCAGATACGGACTGTAACAGAGGATGGAAGTTTCGAGATCTTGTTGAGCATATTTAAAATGACACCTGTATCCACATATTTATTTGTTTATTTTTATTATTATTATTATATGTATGTCAAGCTGACATCCTGGGATCATCAGAGAGCAGAGTTGGAGGAAAGTATAAGGAGATCTTCTCTCAAAAACAAACAGACCTGATTAAAAGGGCAAAATCACAATAACGCAACATTACAGTGTTTCTCTGACAGACTCAGGGCACCAGGAGGGAAAGAGTAGCCACCTGGAAATGCTGGATCGCCCATGCTGATGGAAAACCCTGGTAATGAGCCATAACAAGTGACAAACAAGTAGAAAGAAAACTGAATGGTCAGGCTGTCTGCTGTAACCTGCTGGCTTTGTCAACTTTACTACTGCACTGTGACACACATCATCTTGTGATGCTACCGTGATGCAACTGACAGCTGACCTAAGGGACTCAATGGGGACAACAGGACCATTTGCAATCATAACAGATGTCCACCATATCCATGTTCAAACTCTCAGAAGGAATTCAACAGAATCTCAAACTGAGTGTGACGTGAGCCTGACACACAGCTGTTCCTCAATATACTCCATGACATATTTTTGTTGTTATGGTAACGCTGTTATGGCCTGAGCTTACAGTTAACATAGATCCTCACTGTGTTAAACTGTGAACTGGAAAAGCTGTCTAATTGGTAGTGTGGTATGTGAATTATTGTGGAATGTCGGCTCATCTGGCTTCACTCAGGTGCTGCTGTGTTTCCATGAGGGACACAACTGAGTGGAAAAAGACAACTTATTCCTCTGATGGAAATTTCCAGGGCGGACATTTCCTGACTTCACAGAGGTGCTGATGGAGGAGTGACAGAGATGGCCTGTGGCATCTTCAGCTAATTTACTCATTATGTAGGAAATGAACAGGAGAACACTGGATTCCTTGGAATAGAGGGTTGGTGGAGAAGTAGCAGATGTTGATGTAGGTGAGCTGTTGTCTGTTTGAGAGGCATGTACCACTGATGTTAAGGATTCGAGGTGGGAGAGAGGAACGTTATGATTGATAGGGTTGACAGCTGCAGGTCCAGGAGGATGAGGACAAATACGCTGACCAGAGTCTGAGGAGATGAGGAGGTCACTGGTGATTTTGCGAGAGGCTGTTGCACTGCTGTGTTGTGAAAGAAAGTCACCTTTAAAATGGCTTGAGCAGATCAAATCAAGTAAAGAATGTTCTCTGATTACAGCCAGTTAAGTCACTGTCACAGAAGCAAATGCAAATAAATTTACTCTTAGTCCCAGACTGCAGACTATTGAACTGAAACTTTTTGCTATCTCCACCTGATCCATCACTGTAGCTTGTGTTAGCCTTGCTGAGCGACACAGTAACACCTTTAACCCCACTACAAATCCCCCTGTATTCTTATGAGACTTCAGACTGTGAGCTGTCAGGGCAGAGCTGCTTGTAATATCTCAGTCATCTCACAGGTGGTTAATATTACACATGGTTAACCAATGGGACCTAATAAGAGAACAGAGCCACTGCTGCAGTTCAGTCCACTCATTTTATATAAACACACATTTGTTTGAAAGACAGTGTTAAGCACATGTGCAGACTGCATTAAAGAGGAGCTATTTCAGTCCAGCTCCTCTGCGGTCAGGCTGTAGTGGGGACAGGCCTTATTAGTGCTAATCAATTCACTAACCTACATTCCTGCTTCAGGGGGAGAGGGACAGATGGGCCTGGGGTGAGCCGGCCCTGCAAAAACCATCAGCACTGTGCCACATTCCTCTCAGTCTAAGAGGAAAAGTGATGTTTCTTTCACATTTTCCAGAGTCTCCTGCAGTATTAGGTCTCAGGAGAGGTCTGTTAGTCAGTCCTGGCATCTCAGTCAGACTTTGTCCAAACCTGTGTCTGCCGAGGCAAACAGGCAGACAGTCCTCATGCTGATTTATTATAAGACTACGCAGTAAGAACCAGGGAACTTCACTGGAAGGTTAGGGGTCAGGTTACACACTACTGGTAGTTCACGCTCTGGTCCTGTTTCCAAAGAAACATGGTCACTGAAGGCAGCTGGAAGTTTTGAAATGGACTTGCACTTATATAACGCTTTTCTAATCTCTGGGACCACTCAAAGCCTTTTGTACTGTTGGTCACCCATTCACACACACATTCATACTGCCCTTTGCGTTGTCTAATCATTCACACAGACACATTCACACACAGATGATATATCGGGGGCAAGTGTGGGTTCAGTGTCTTGCCCAAGGACACTTCGGCCTGCAGACTAAAGAAGCCAGGAATCAAACCAACAACCTTCTGGTTAGTGAACGACCTGCTCTACATCCTGAGCCACATTTTGAACATTGCACATTATTGGAAGATCCAGGACATATGGCAGGTAAGACCTTTATGCTGTGCTTCACTCTGTGCTTTGTCACGTATTCACATTATTTGTCAAGGTGACAAATAAAGGTCTTGTGAATTTATTCTAAAATCAGCAGGTGCAACACTTAAAGATAAACTATTCAAATGTTTAGACAATTAACTCATGCAGTTGTTTCAGGGGCATATCTCTCCAGGTGAGCAAACATGACATCACCCCAGCCACAGGTGAAAGGCAGTCACATTCACATTAAGGGTTGATCATCATAAATTAAGTTTGTTCTCATTCTTTTGAACTTGTCTGAGAATCATCACGTTTAAACTCAAGCAGTGACAGTGGTCTGTGAAAACAGGAAGTGCCAAAAGCTTACTTGGTAAACTTTTAAAATGCTAATAAATGTCATAATGCCAACTGAAACTGTATTTCAAAACTGAGTGTGATCATCCTCTTGATAAAAGACCAAAATGTCACATGTTACATGATGAGGTGCAGACGGCAGAAGGGAGCATCATGTCTAGTTTGACTCCATTCACACAGGTTTCAGCTTCTCTGTTTATCCAGAGTCATATCAAACATTAACCATAAGAGTGTGATCACTGGTTTGACTCATGACTGAGACAATCTTTACAGTGTGTCAGTCTCTCTCCCTGTTTTCCTGTCTCTCTTTGTTGTCCTGTCAAAACAATGGTATAAAATGGCAAAAAATAAAATAAAATAAATAAATATAAATATATTAACCATCTGTGAAGTTTAGTCATAATGTTGTGTGAAGTCTTGAGTAATGGCTAAAAAGTGTTTGACGTCACAGTGATCTTGACCTTTAGCTATCTAAATTTCATCAATTCAATTTGTCCTTGAACCAAGGTGCCAAGGTTAAAGTCCCTTGAAGAGGAGAGGAGAAAACTGCATCTTGTGAGGTTAACATGACCTTTGACCTTTAACCATCAAAGTCTGTCTCAAACTTGAATTAATTCTCTCAAGGGCGTACTGAGATGTCCATGAGAATGGGACAGATGGACGGACAACCTGAAAACAACATGTCTCCAGCTCTGTCTGTTGCCAGTGTAGAGAGCTAAAACTGTTACTCAGAGTTCACAAGGAGATGCAGACCAATAAACCAGAAAGTACATCAGGTGTAAACACAGCCAGTGCTAAATGTGAGAACTCACATAGAGATGTCTGAAACAGATAACAGTGACAGAGTCGCACTAGACTCTCCAAATGACTGTGCTGATAAGGCTCAGTACATGAAGGGACACATGAGGAGTTCACATCTCTCTGCAAAGCAGAGGAAGGAAGGGCGGGTTTCAGCACAGTGCATACCAGGGCTCAGCCCAAACGTCAGCACCGCCACTGCTTTCAATTAAGAGCCGGGACACAGGGAGGAGGAGGTGGAACATCAAGGAGAAGATGTTTTGGAACAGCTGGATATGGCAAACCCAGTTTGGATTCATACCAGCTGTGCAGGGCTGGGTCGTACTGCAATGACATCACACACACTTTTGGCTGCTGGCTGTGTTTGGAGAATAATAATAAGATCTATTCAGACACCTCAGTAGTTAGAAGAACTTTACAGAATTTTAACAACAAATTAATTGTTGACTTTTGCAAATACTTGATCAGATTTCTAGTGATTCACAAAGTTTATTAAAGTATTTAATTTGTAAAAGAACCAGATGATCATTTCTGAAGAAACAATTGGATATTGAATGAATGGTCTTATGGAAAAAAAACCAAAATAACAAAAAAACTGCAATGACAAATAATTTTGAATTGCAGTGTAAACTAGCTAATGCCTTAGCAACCATGTTTTTGTCACAAATTTAAATTTTCAAATGGAACTAACTGGATTTACAGGGGCACAGGATGATTCGACACGGACAAAGGGAAAACACTCAGGAAACACAAACCCTTTTACTTGTGAAAGTCAGTACATTTTCAACTGTGACCCTGTATCACAGATTCAATATCTATAACATGAAGATCAATTTTATTCTTGTTCTTTTAATTTCATTTAAACTCAGACATTTGACTTCAAAGCCTGAACTACACAGTATGAAATCATACAGTGAGAAAAAGAGCAAGTACAGAACATTTTGTATTTTGTTTGTGTCTTAGTTTGTTACTTGAAAACCTATTGATTTGTTTTATGACCGGGCCTCAGGTTGGGGATTTGTACTTTAGGGAGCTGTGGTTATGAGGCCTGTATCATGTGGACAGAGGACTTTCCTCAAAGAAAAACTGCTCTTATATAATTTCGGGGACATTTGCATGAGTTCCACATTTTCTAAATGGAATTCAGGTTCAGGTCCAGGAGAAATACAGAACACACACAAAGGGGGAAGAGATCCCTGTAACAAAGATGCTGTTATTGTATGCTAAGTAAACACCATTATGAATTTCTTAACAGCTAGAACAATAATTGTGTCATGTGACTATGTTTCCATACTGTGCACAAATGTTTGTGTAAAGTCTCATGTCAGGTAAATGGGGGATTCCAGTCATAAAAATAAAAGTGGGATAACTTCCCTCCTGCTGTGGTTTGTTCAGCAAGTCATGGTCATGGTCAGCTCTGGTCAACTCCTCCTGGTCTGGGCCAAGGGAGGGTTTATCATGTTTATCATGGCTCAAAACAAACACTGGTGGAGTATGTGATTCCTCCATGATTAAAAACTAAGCGTTGGGGTCAAGGTCACAGGATGATTCAGAATTATACCCACTATACTTCTGTTTTTACTCTTTTTTCATGTGAAACCTTACTAAAATCCTTCAAATGAAACTCTCAGTTTGAACATTATGCTTTTAAGTGGACTTTACTTCATTTAAATCACAGAAAATACAGCAGTTTATATAGTTATTGTACTAACATGCTGGCACAGAGTTGTCCATTACAGGTCCTGTAGACATGGAGTCACAGCAATGTTTCTGGTGACCTGGTGACTTTAACTTTAATATTTATCCTCTTTAAGATCAAAGAAGGTGTAAACCTAGTAAACATTTTGTAACTGGAGTTTATAGGGACTCGTTACTGAGATATGACCCATAGCTGTTTACTGAAATAGCTCCCCTACAACTATAGGTGTACTGAACCTTAGTTGTCATGGTTATGGTAATAAACATGAGGTAAACACTGCACTAAGAACAGTGTACCTTTACTCATTGCCATGGTTACTAAGATAATGGTCATGACTTGGTCAGGTTAAGGAAATTTCAAGTAAAGTAAGTACTGAGTCAACATTAGACTCTCTCTGTTGTCATGGTTACAATAATAACAACAAACTGTGATAGCACATAGAAACAACATAAACAGTTACTTTCACATTGGAATCAAACTCAAGCTCTCCTCTCATGTTCTGTCTCAGGTTATACAACTTCCATCTGACCTGGGCTCTTTATACCATGTCATGATACTCTTCCCTTTGCTGTAGTCATAATTTCTACACAGACACAAGTATGGGCTCATTTAAGTACAAAACAGAGTAGGAAACTTGAAGTGATCAGAACTGTAAAGCTGTGTGTACACCAAAGCACCAGTGTTGTGTGGTCGCATCTTGGAGAATTTCACCGGATGATGGCCGTTTCCAGCGCTCCTGAGGCTGAATTAACAGAGCAGCCCTGTGAAATGATGAGTCAAAGAACACAGAGCTGCAGTGGATGAATAACTGAGAGTGACACACCTACATCAGTTGTGAATGTTAAAATACCGACATCAACATCAATTAGTCTTTTTTCTGTTAAAAGAATAGTTAAAAGAATAAATCAAAATGCATTCCAGCAAACAGCTCATAATGATCATAACATATTTTTATAGAGCTTAAAGTTGAACATTGCTTGTGTCATAATCATTGTGTGTTCAATGATGATGTGGTTTTCTTCACTTCCCACAGGAGGGTTCATTCTTAAAATAATATAGTACTTCTTCAAGCAAGGGTCAGATGACTCATTCTGAAAACAGTTTATAAGTTCCCAAACACCATGGCTTGATAAAGCTCAAGTGGCTTTGGAATGAGAAGCTTGAACAATAGGGGGAAAAAAATGAGGGGTGTCCTGACTGTGTGATGTCATATCTAAATTTAAACCCAGGTCCTTCCACCCTCCCACTGTGTGACATCAGCATCCTGTGGACCCACTCTTAACACACATGACCTCTGACCTGCTGATGACTCACTCTACCAACTTCCCTAAAATTAACTTTCCCTTGCCCTCTCCCACGCACACCTTCTCTGCACTGCTCAGGTTTCTGGGAAATGCTGGGCTTTTACAGTTTTCTGAGCAGAAACTGAAACTGTTCCGTGTTAGAGATGTGAACCAACAGAATCAAGTAAAACTAAAATTAGCTGAAACCATGCATTAACATTTTGAGGCTGAAACACTGAGGTGGCCAAAAACTGTAATTTCTCTAATGGCCGCTGGAATCTGGCTCCAACACTGTGACAATCTCCATGAGCTCTCCTGTTAATGTATCCAACTCCACAGCAGTAATAAACATGTCTGGTACAAACACAGGTTTGGTCTTAAGAGCTAATTTCCTCCCTTCCCCATGTTTATATAAGTCACCTATTTACAGTTTATAAAAGCTTGAAGTTTAAAGTATGGCTCTACAAGAGAAGTGGATTTGTTGTTCACAAAGAAATGTGCAATAACCACATTCTTCATTACAGGGACACAGTGAAATCCACTTACACACAGGTTAATCAGCTCTGGTGAAGGGAACACAAGAGCCCTGTTCTCTATGGTTAACAATATTCTACAGGCACCTACAACCCTCTTTCCCCTCAGCCTGTTGCTATTCCTTAATGTCATTTTTTACTGCCAAAGTTGACCCCCCTTCCTCACATCTGGTATATATTGGGGTTAGAAAGGGTGAATGTGACAAAAACAGTTTAAAGTGCTTTGAGTGGTCCAAGTGCTATATAAGTGCTAGTCCATTTGTCATTTTTACCATATCATATACAATGTTTAAGATGTTCAATTTGAATAATTCATTAATCAAGATCCGATGTGTCATAAACGTATTAATTATGCCATGTATTCTACTGAGGTCACTTCTTATTCATGAATGACAATAATGTTTTAGATTTAAAATGTCACATGTTGTCTGATGCCCTAGTTTGGGAGAAACTTTGCAGGAACAAAATCTTCATATGACCAAAATATATTTTTGGGCTCACATCAGAGCTGGTTTAGGCATTCTCTCAACCTTAAGAAATTCCTCAAAGCTATTTCCATGCTGTCATATGGTCGTGTTTATGGTTACGTCTGGTGTCTCTTTGTCTCATGCATAATTATCTTGTGGGGTTTCCTGACCGCACACAGACCAAATATGTACAGTAGAGTACGGCTGGGGACCCTGCGTCTGAACAGGGAGTTCTGTGGTTGTCTTTGGCCAGCCTGAGCAGCTTTCTGACAAGATTTTATTGCAGGGAGAGTTCTATTGTGAGCCTGACCATGGGTCAGGGCCATATTTGTGTTTCCTCCTCTCATGTCTTAACTGCTGCATCAGATGATAGACATGCCGTAGATGGAAACTGGTCAGTTCTGCTGAAATAGCTGATGAGACCACTGCCAGGTCTTGGTGTCACTTCCTATTCAGCTGGAAAGGAGGGGTTCAGTACCTCCTCCAGTTCAGCCTTCAGCAACAGAGACGGAAACAGAAAAGAGACATCTGAAGTCAGCAGGCTCACACTTCAGACAAACAGAGTCATGGGGTCAGCTTGACACTGACCTGAATGAAGCAGTTTCTGAGCAGGTTCAAAAAGCTTTGTATCTGTGCAGAGACATAGTATCAAAATTAAGCCTGATAAAAAAGAAAAGTAAAATGATGAGCTGCTGTCAGGGATGTTTTACATTAAGAATGTAACCAAGCACTGTGGATACTGAGAGGTTGTCAGTGTCTAACACCAGACAATTATTACCTGAGTTCCTCTCATACCTGTGTTGTGTGTTTTTACTGCAGCTCACTGGTCTCATTTACTCTCACTGCTCTTATTCACCTGCTTCAGATACAACACATTGTTGACATTTGCACAACCTAATGACCGAAGTGACAGTATATCTCTTTTAAATGTAGTGGGGTAAAAGCCCAGAAAAATAATCCTCCAGTAAAGTGCAGATACTAGAAAATTGTACTTAAGTACAGGACTCAAGATAAAGTACTTAGTTACTGTCCTGAGCAGCCTCTCGTTCTGCCTATGGTCAGATTAAACAGAACCTAATGAGAAAGGTGTTTCCTTACTACCAGCCAAAAAGACAGACAGAGGTAGGTCTCCAACCACTAGATCCCAAATCCTCCTGACAACCTGAGATCTGAGGTCAGTGCTCTTTGTAATGAGGAAACATCCAATTACAGTTCTTCTCCTGTGCCGGCTTCCCAGTGCGTCCTCCAGAGCTGGGGTTATACTGTCTGTCCTACTTAACTTGAATGGCACATTCGCCTGGTGAGTGGAGGTGGGACACTACCCCTCAGTGACCATCACTCCTGGCGGTGCTATCTTTTCAAGTTTGGCCTCTTCCTGTGTGTCTTTAGTGGCAAGTCAGTCGGATGAAAGGTATTTCCTTTGAGTCACTGCTCTGTTCTCTTCTGTCAGCCCAGAACCATGCGGAAGCCCTTAAAGCCCTCCCTATACAAAGCTGCTGTCTGCTCCCCCAGAGGCTGGCGGTCTCAGAACAGGCCTTTTTTTTCTATAATTGGACTTTTTCAGATGAAATGCACTTTGCTCTGCATTATGTTTACAGTACGTTGGCCTAGTTTGGTGACATCATTTTCAGAGGGTTCTGACTTTTTTCTGTTGTGTGGATCGTACATATCTGTACTATTCTGGAGTCTGGGGTTTGATCTGGTTTCATTTCTGTTGAAGTAGAGCGAAAGTTTTACACATGAGGGACCCACAATATTATTGGTCCTTGTGGTACGAACAGAAGCATGAAGGGAATAGCTAAGGAAGCCAAAACTCTGTGTAAGGGTCTACTTCAGTATTCTATGTGTGTGTTATATACTAATCTTTACTTAGGTTTTTCACTTTGGTCATACTCTCTCTCTCACTCTCTCACACACACACAGTACATATTTAATAATGAATGAAAGACACATTCATTCATAAACTCAAGTGGGAGATGTGTCAACTTTTACTTTCATCAGATACCAGTAGGCTACAGGTGTCAGACACCTGGTTAACAAGAGCCATTCAATCCATCCATTCTATATGCTTGATGAACACAAATAGGTCTGACCTGGGCTCTTTATACCATCTTTATACTTCCTTATATAAAACTGCAGTTACCTCTATATATGCTATGTGTTGGATGTAGTGAAACTATGGGTGACTGGCTTCCCTCAGCATAGCAACCACAGTTTGGCAATGACTTCATCTGGTTAATCATTCTCTATTTTTTCCTAAAGTGATACCAACTTTGACCCGGCCTCCTCAGAGATGTGACATTAGTCTGCAGAAGGCATTCATAGCTTAGGGCCACTACCCTGAGAGGGTAGCAGGGGAGGGATGGCAGCTACAGCACATAACATTTAACATGTTTTTATTAAAATGACAATTATTGTCTAAAACACAGGGGAAGCCTGACTTCCCTTTGGTCAGCTGCAAGCCAAAAATACACAATGAGCCCACACTCACACCACACACACACACACACACACACACACACACACACACGGTGAGCAGCTCTTGTTAATATACTCTGACAAAGATAGATCAGTCGTGATACTTGATGCTCCAGCCTAATAAATATTTCTCTTCTTTTGGGTAAGTCTTGGTTTAAGTTTAACCCTGAGCAACTTTACATCAACCTCCTTCAAGAAGTTCCTGTTACTGTATTTACTCCACAGACACAAGTGGGCAATGTTAAGTTTCCACCCACACTCTGAGCAAACAGAGGAGAAAGATGATGCACATTCAAGTCCAACTGTTCCTCACCACGGACAATAACGCAAATGTCTAATGAACAGTCAATCAGAGAGAGTGTTATGTTAAATGGTATCATTGGGTAGGATGTTATATATATATCAAAAATGATGGTGAATGGAAACTGTTCATTTAGCCTCAACAACACTTCCTGTTTATTTTATGACTGCATTAGCTCAAGTTAATCTGTAAAACACAGACAAAAAAAGTGTCTAGTTAATGAGGGAAGCAGTCACTTTAAATAAAAAGTCACTTTTAAAACATGAAGTATTAGCTTATCAATGCTAAGTACAAAATAAAGCACGCACGCTCTTTGAACTGAGATAAATGTTAATGAAGCACATTCAGGGTCAGGGTTCCCAACCTGATTATTTCTGGCTGGGTTATATAACAAGTCTTAACATAGCTCTGTCGGTCGGTGCAGATAAGCCTCTGCAGTGATAAGGCTGCTCTGCTCAGGTCCATGGACACATGCAGGAAGAGAGACTTTAATTGGCTGAAGTGACTGAGCGCAAATGACATCATCTCAGAGCAAATGAAGCAGAGAGTGCTGTCTGCAAGGCCACACCAGCAGGCAAACAGGTAACACTGTCTGTCTTTACCCAGTCTCAGTGACCTGATGAGTGACTCAATAGAAAAGCTCTACACTTGCCGTTTTCAGGTATTATTAATTAAGGGAGCTGGCAGGATGATTAATTGTGTGTCCTGAGGGAAGAGAAAGAAGGAAAGTGTTTCCAGGGTTCTGAATGTATCAGAGCTGAACAGAAGAAGATTAGGAGAAAAAAAAAAACAATCTGAAGTCTGAGTTTAAAATCAGAAGATTCAACTCTGGATTTGGAGTTTAGAGTCAGACTTCTGAAAAAAATAAGAAGTTTCATAACTTCCATCCAGCTGACATCATTTGGCAATGAATTGGATGATACAAAAAAATTTAAGGTGCAACTTTAATAATAAATTGGGCTGTGTAGTCGCCCCTCTCAATTTTGAGGATTTATGATTTATCTATACTTTCCTCAATGTTTTGGATTGTTGCTCATCTGGCAGTAAATATGAGTGTTTGTGTCTGTTTTCCAGGATTTAATAAACCAAATACTTAATCAGGAATTGCAAACAATTTGTTTGCAGATCACCCTACTGTGAAAATATCTAGGCCTGGACTTCAAAATAATAACAGCCTGAACCTCAGTCCATCCTTTCTCCTCCCTGTTATTCGTGAGTAGGAAAATTAGACTCAGATATTTCTGTACACTTCACAGATCCACTTTTTTCGGGGTAAAGTTCCAGTAAGTCTGCTCTGTGATGGCTGATGGGCATCACCGGCCGCTGATTGGTCGCCCAGTAGGTGCGCTGCAAAAGCGGAGAGGGGCGTGAACGCGTCTCCTCCGCGGTATATACGGCGCGGGGAGACGCAGAAAGCGAGGAGAGCGGCAACAGCAGCAAGAAGAAGAGACGTGGACCTTACACACACACACACACAGCTACTATTAACACCACCGCTGACTCTACAATTACTACAACAGCCGGACCCAGCGGGATTCCTTACAGCGTGTACCCCAGCAGCAGCAGCAGAGGAGCGGGGAAGTTTGGAGACATGCAGTCATTGTACCAGCACCTCATCAGCCTGCTGTTTGTCTTCAGCAGCATGCACGTTTACCAGCTGACCGAGGGCTGCTCGTGCGCTCTGTCGCACCCGCAGGACGCTTTCTGTAACGCGGAGATCGGTGAGTGACGTTTGACGTTTACCTGACTTGACGCTGTTGAACTCCGTGTTGAGATAAGACCTAACTGTCTGTTGCACCTCTGCTTTCTGTGCATCAGCTCACATACTGCCTCGTAAAGCATATTGTAATAGGCCGGTTACAAACTTTGATCTGGGCAGAGAAGGTCAACACTGTTATCCTCTAAATGAATGAGCAGTTTGTGTCCTTTTTGGTCTTATTTATGTGCAACCGGTTTAAAGAAGCAGGCTCTTATTCACAGAGAAATGAAACAGGTCACAGGTCACACTCTTGCCCCCTGATCACCAGCAGGACAGTTTTAACTCCCTGAAGTTAAAGGAGTGTGTAATGTGAAATGGCACGAGTTGATAATAAGATTTCCAGGCAGCAGAGAAACTTTGATAACCAGCCCTTCACATAGCTTGTTTTACTTCTGCTTGTGTTCTCTCTGACTGCCCAGAATAATATGAGCTGTGGATCTGGTTCAGACTGGAACGTGAGCTCAGCCTGATGTGTGTTTGTAGAGAACACAGGGAGAGACATGGAGATTATGTGGAGTGTTGAAGGCTGTTTCTAGGGTTCAGTTTCAGGGGGTTTGTGACAGAAGAGGGAACGGTGTGTAGGGAAACAGCAGAGATACACACACACACACACACACACACACAGTGATTTTGCTTCAGTAACATATGACCCAAAAATGTGAAACCATCATGGGTCTCTCTGAAGCCAGGACACAGAATCAAACAATAATGTCTCAGTCTAAACTGATCACACACACACACGCGCACACAACTAGAAACTGTTTTTTGTGTCCAAATTACAGAGGAAAAACTGAACTGTTCCTTTAGTGAGGATGATCACACTAATAACCTTTCATAAACAACACTGTACAATACTGAAAATACAGCCTCTCTGACTATCTTACTCTTGTGAACTATCACTTCACAACAAGAAATCCTTCACAGTCCAGAATCAGCATGTCTTCAACATGTCATTTAATTATCAGCATTTAGTTTAAAGACTGACTGCTTACTAATCACTCCAGGATTTGCCTCCACTAAATGTGGCTGAAAAGGAGACCTCAGCCTAATGTAGAGAACATGGTGAGCAGATACGCAGTGGTTAATCCTCTGCTGAGCTTCAGAGAGGGAAAGGTGCAGGTTTAGACCTGAATATTGTGACTTTGGGGACCCACACTGGCCTCTCTGTGTCTCTTAGTAACTGCTGGTAACCAGGCCTTCAAAAGCATCTCCAGCCAAGTGACCCTGTTGGACTGAGTAAAAAAATGCTGCTCATGCGATGCCTCTCACAGTCCCTCAGATCTTCAGATAGCTCATGGTGTTGGCACCCACTACTGAGACCTGCCAGGGTCCAATCTGGGACTGACTTCAATGGGTGCAGTGATCAGTTGTGAGCCACATAAATTCTGTTTCCAAGGTCCCAGCTTAGCTCCAAGGGTGCTCTGAATACTCGTCCCTCTTATCCCTCAGGAGCACTTCAGCAGCAGCAGCTGGATGTACAAAGGTCACAGTCAGTGACCCTTTTCAACCTGGCTCACAGTCTGAGCGCGTCAAGTCAAAGATAGGATAGCGATAAGTTCTGTACTTGTAAAAAAGTGGTTAGCTTCCAGATTCAGGAAGAGTGAACAGTTTGATATGATCCAGCCTTAGGGGACACACCAGGCTTGTCATGTCCTGACCTATCCAAGTCAGGTGTTAAAACTCATCCATTCTTTAACTGAAGCTCCTTTTCCATGAGGGAGAAACCCTTTAATTCTCTCTGGCGATAATAAAGACGATATGTCTGAATCTTCCCATTTAAAACCCATCATCAAGTTCAAAGTTTTTTTTTTTCTGGCCCTGATCCATAATCACCCACAGGCCTGACACTGGATGAATTGAAATTAGGTTAAAGGAGTGGAAACGGGGTGTCAGTCTCTCTGTATTTATCACATTTAAATGTAAATATATAAAGTGCTCTGAAAACAGACAGCTGGAGAATCTGGGTAACTGGAGGAGTCTGAGTCATGATGAATTTTCTTTTCTGTGGGACCCCTACAAAATAATCTCTCTTCTGGTCGGGTCAAACCCATTCATTAAATGTGGAGATCCAGCTAGTAGTCAGTTATCTTAGCTTAGCATAAAAACTGGAAACAAAGGAAAACCTGAACTGGTCCTTGTCCATCATTTTTCTGACCGGACCATCAGGCTCTGACCTGGCAGCTGCAGAGTGCTGGTGGCCAGATGCATAAATGATGGCTACACATACAAAAAAAAAAAAAAAACACAGAATGTGCCAACTCACACATTTTTTAAACCATGTGTACACACAGTTTTCTACATAATCCTGATGGCAATATGCACAAAGCACATACACGAATCACACCTCTATGTATCTGGCTGCTGATTGGCTGCTGCATTGGCATCTGTGTCAAAGCAGCTACTTCACATGGGGAAATGAACAATGCTTGTTTTTCCAAAGTTGAGATTAGAGACCAAACAGTGAACTCTGACCCACAGAGTCCATAAACAAACTTTTTCCCCCCTTGTGCTCGGGGTGATTCACTGTGCCTGCACTGTGAAGCAGGTCATTTGCTGGGGATTAGTGTGATATGTGGTTCAGAATTGAGGATCAGGTCATTGCGAGAAGCGTTTACAGCCCGTTGAGCATATTTCATTGTGCAGAGCAGCTTTGTAGAACAGGCACAGGTTTAGAATGACGCACAGCCTGGAGCTCTGTGACGCCATCCTGCTAGTAATACACCCACTCCCCTCTATTAATGAGTTATGTAGTCAAATTAGTCCTCCCTACTCATCTGCAGTTCAGCAGGTGACTGATATCAACCTGAGTGAAACCAGATGTGTTATGGAAGCTATAGTCAAATGTCTGTAGTTTTCTTAAAAGCAGGTTAAAACACCATGAGATTTCAAGAGGGTCCTAATCATACCAGCTTGTTTTCCTCCTGACTCAGCTGGATCACATCTTCTCTTCAATAACCTTCAGTTGGAGTTTATAGTTGTAATCTGTAACATTTAATTAGCGTGCAACCTCATCTTTATCTATGATGGCCAGTAAATGTCGGATGTTTAAAATAGCATTAAAGTGGGTGTAAAGTAGGAGTGTCATGTAGTCATGGATTAACTGAAAGAATAAAGCAGTTTGACATTTGGCAGACTTGGGTTAAAGCTAGACATTGCTGACTGCAAAATGCATATCATTTATTTGGCAAAAAAAAAGGTTTATGACCATCCACTTCAAACAAATTCTAGCTAAGAACATCAATAGTTATTGACTGTTAAACCATATCCAAAATATAATGTTCATCTGGGTGAAAATAGTAGCCAATGTGGTGGACCTGTGTGGTCTGGTTCAGAGGGTGGGTGGTGCAACAAGTCTAACACATTCATAGAGCTTTAGTCTTTCTATATTTACTCTGTTTTATCCAACGAGAAGATGCAGCTATATCTTCATGCTCTTACTGCTACTGCCATCATCATCATCATCATTATCAAATCCAAAATGCAGCACTCTGGATTTTGTGCTACCTATGCTGATGATCCTTTTCTTTTTGCTATTTCCACATCTGGCCTGGCTGCTGTACTCAAAACTTAACCCCTCTGCCGTATGCCCTGAACATACATCACACATTATCCAAACGGAGATAAGCAAACTGAACAGGACAGATTCTCTTTCATCAGACGGTCCATATAGAGCTCTGTGTCGTTGATGCTAATAGGTGGTTGATAGGGAAGAAGAAGAAAGGAATAGATGTGGATCATCAGAGACACACCTGACACTTCATAGTGAGCAGGAGACAGAGCTAAAAGAGTGAGCTTCAGGAGCTGGTTGTGACACTGTTGGGGTGCGTTCATGGACACTGACACCATTCATTTTATACACTTTTGTTGAAGCCCAACTAAAAGCTCCAATTTTGGTTTTGACAGGTGGTGTTTTTGAGGTCAGCTAGCGTGACATTTTAACGTCAGTGACCAGTTGGTTCCCACACCTCAATGCCACAAAAACACAAACGTGGAATAGACTGAAAACCTGTTGTTGAAAACAAGAATTATGAGTCCCAGGGCTCCAGAGTGCAACCAATTTGGTCGCACGTGCGACTAATAATTCTTTTAGGTCGCACTGGTGCACCTGACGCTGCCCGGGTGAAAACATAAATTTATTTCTAAAGCACATCATCTCTCTGCCTGGGCTGGCCTAACACGGGTCCACAATTTCATGGCCCCAAACCCAGCCCAAGCCCGGCACAAATTATAAATATCATTAACGCTAGCGGTCAGAGAGAGTGAGAGAGAGAGAGAGAGAGTGTGCAGGAGCATGAGAGAAAAGATACTTCACAAACTTTATGTTACAAGGACAGACTAGATGTTGATTTAGTGTTATAAACAAGATATAAACAAGCTCCATACTCACCCTCGTTTGACTATTCAATAATAACGTAACCTAATAAATCCGTCTGCTGCTGTTCAGTCTGGTACAATCGCAGGTCTCTGGATGTGTAGGCTACATTCTGTGTTGTCAATTTGTCACTTGTAACACAATGCAATTGAGCACAAATGCTGAGACATGCCTATGAAAACCATGAGAGTTATTAATGTAACTTGGGGTCAGTGAGCTTGAGCCCGACCCGAGCCCAACGTATTCACAAAAAAAATCGGCCCAAGCCCGGCCCGAATTCACATGACGGGCCCCGCGGCCACCTGCGGGCTTGCAGGTCTCTAATAGCATCAGACTCGGAACCAGAGGAGACAACCAAGTCTGAGATAGAGTCCGGTCCCAAGAATCAAATTAAAAAGCCCAGAATTTCAGAAGCACTTAAAGCACAAGCACTTTTATTTGGAAATGTTTTATTTTGCTTAATATTTTAGTTTGAAATATTAAATTTCAGCTCAGTGAAACTCTTTAAGCACTTCATTTTTCTTTTCATATATAATTGTGCTTCAAATAAAGACAAGCATTTCTCTACACCTTATTCTTGTTTTAAAATCATTCACATTATATGAAACTTATGGAGAACGATAAAAAGGTGACCTTATGGCGTTGAAAGCTACGCAGTGAAAAATTTGGGTGCACCAAAATTTTGTGCTGTTGCACCTAAAAAAAAAATAAATAAATAAATAAATATGTTAGGCGCACCAGTGCAACCAATGCAAAAATTTACTCTGGAGCCCTGAGTCCTATTTCTTCTATCGCCACATCATAAATGCTGACAGAAGTCAATATACAGCCTTCATGTGTTATCACCAGCTGCTCACAGCAACTGTTGTCTCTGGACTTTTGTAGGCCAGTATTCATTGGTTGTTACTTCAAATAAAATCTAAAGGCTATTTAGCTCAAACCTTATGGTTGAGATACAAACCAATCACCACTGTATCAGATACAGTGCCTCATTTGCTTTGCTCTTCACCATGTCACACTCTGAGCTCTGCAGCAAGATTCGGCCTCACTGTTTATTTTTGGGCATGGTGGTAGTATGTTGTCTTAAGAATTCCTCTTCTTTCCACTTGCCTCCTCAAACTTGGATCACTTTCTGCATACTAAAATCACAGTCGCCTGTCCTGCGCCTTGCTTTCTTTCTCTCCCTCACATATGCACACACACAAATGAGTCACTTATTTCTTTCATGCTGCTGTTTGCCACAATTTACGTGGGCTGAAATAAATGTTTGACTAAATTTCATGCTCACCTTAAGATTTAGCATTTGCATTCATACTAATGCAATCTCCTGCTCTAGGCAAGAGATACTGAGTGAAAAATTGACTTCTTTTCTTTTTGTTGGACCGTGGTTACTCCTCTTATTACCAAAAACCTCCCACACTTCAAAATGCATGTCAGATCCTCTGCAGAAGATTAATCCTCATGCGTCACAGCAATGTTTGAAGTAAAATGAGAGCGACAGTACAGAAAGGAGTATCTTCTCAACCATTAAAAAAGTCATGGACATGAACCAGGTGGTCCTTCATACTTGACCTGAGTTCACCTTGAGCTACTCCCCCATTTTTGAGGTTACAGGGCTGAGTCTTCCAAATACCATGGGGACCACTTGCCTCCACTCTCAACATCCTTTCTAGTTCTTCTTTCAGCCCTTGACATTCTCGTGCTCCTTCTTCCTGACGTTGCTGTCACTTGGGATTGCTACCTCAATCACTACAGCTCTTCCTCTGCTGCTGGTCCACCACTACTGCAGCCATCAATTCAACAATATTAAAATCTTGCTGTTAATTATTCTGGATTTGTGATATATTAGAATTAGAATGGTAACTGAAAACTGTATCATCAGCATAAAGATGAACATGACAGGTTGAGTACAATTGAAGTTGGTCATTAATAAAAATGCAAAAAAGAAGTGGACCTAATATAGAACCTTGTGGGACACCCATATCAACTAGCATTTGACTAGACTGACAGCCATTAACATAAACATATTGATGCCTATTGTGAAGGTAAGTTGAACCAAAGGACAGCATTCTCATTCAGACCAAGGAGGAGATAGTGGTCAACCATGTCGAAGGCTTTTGTAAGGTCAATGAAAATTGCACCTGTAAGTTGGTCAATGTCAAACGCTGAAAACAAGTCACTTGTGAATTTAAGAAGAGCTGTGGTTGTGGAGAAATTAGGTCAGAATCCAGATTGGTATGGGGATAAAATATTGGCTTGAATGGCATAATGAGATAATCGATAAAAGATAATTTTTTCAAAAACATTTTGCAATTATAGAAATTATAGAAATTGGTCTATAATTATTTAAATCTGTTGTGTCTCCACCTTTGAAAAGAGGAACACATGGAGTGCCCTTCCATATTGAGGGAATACAATGTGAGGACAGTGAGAGATTAAATAAATTGGCCAAAGGATACATCAGTATGTGAGAAGCAAGTTTCACAAATTTAGCTTCCAATCCATCTTCTCTCTTTCAACTCACAAATGGCATTGTAGACATCAAGAGGCATAATTTTCCTGAAAGAATACAAGCCATTTAGAGGAGGGGGAATAACATGTTCAGTCATAGTGTAAGGGGTAGTATGCAGTGCATGACAGAGAGATGAGAAGTGCTCATTCAAAGCATTAGAAATGAGGGAAGAATCAGAGATAATATTATTGTCGATATGAAGCTGAATAATAGAACTTTTGCTGCTTTTGCTAAGAATGTTATTCAAATGACTCCAAAATTGCTGAGGATTGTGGAAATCTTGAAAAAAACAATCATTATAGAAAGCAGATTTAGCATTCCTTGATTTGGTTTTACATTGGTCCCTTTAAAGTTCATATATTTCCTAGTCATCAGGTTGTCTGGATTAGCGATAATTTGCCCAGGCCATATCTCTCTCCTTGAAGAAGCTTATAAGATCGGAGTTGATCCAGGGTAGACTCTAATAATTCTCATGGGAGGATGTTTATTTATTACATTAGTCACTTCACAACAGAAGAAGTCCCAGGCATCATCAACATAGGGAATTAATTGAAATCTGTCCCAATTAATATTGATTAAATCATGTATGAAAAGGTCTATGTTCATCTTCTTACACTGCCTAAATTCAATATATTTAGGAGGAGATCCAGGAATTTAAATTTTCCAAACAAAATATATAAAACAATGATCACTAAAGCAGTCTGACATTACACCAGATTTTATTATCCTTAAAGGATTTGTAACGAGTATCCAATCCCATAAAGATGAGGACCAGGGATCAACTCTAGTAGGTTCATTTATTAACTGGGTGAGATTTGCACCGTAAAATAAATGCCTGTCATTTGTAGAGGAATGGCTAAGCCAGTTGCTATTGAAGTCACCCAAAAAAATCAGTTCATTATGTTTCTCAAAATAGTTAATTGTTGACAAAATGCACTTGGTAGAGACTGCTGGGACTGAAGGAGGTCTATATATATTACCAACAGTTAATGGTTTGTTTTCGTGAAAGATAATATTGATAAAAAGGCATTTGAAAATAACTGGTTTGACATTAGGAGTGACACATTTTGAGTTAAGATGAGTAGCAACATAAGCTGCCACACTGCCTCCTTTGGAGCCCCTGTCAGCTCTATAGAGCACAAAGTTGTCTATCTTTCACTCATTATCTAGGATTCTATCATGCAACCACGTCTCAGAAAGAGTAATAATATGTGGCTTATGGATTTTGATCCAAGTCCTGATAAGATCAATTTTTGGTGCAAGGCTCCTGATATTAGGGTCAATAATCTTTAAACCTTTTATATGGTCAGTTGTAAAGAGTAGTGGGAAACGGGGGAGTGGGGAGGGGGGTAGAGGGAGAGCAAGAACAGACAAGACAAACAGACACACATACACAGATGAACAAGGAAGACTGACAGACACACACACATACATAAACAAAATAGAAATAAAATAAGAGGCAGAGTAACCAAAGGAGGACAAGTAGCCACAGGCTCAGACTGCATGAAAAAAATTAACATTTACTTAAGGAAAGGGTCATCATACCATAGTCAGCCAAACCACAGAAATCTGCAGGCCGTATGTAATGCACATAAATCAACTTATAGACAGACAAAATATATATCGCAGAGTCATAGATAAGGGCAGGCAAAATTCAGTTCATTAACAGAAAGTGTCCTGGATCAGGATTTTGTGACAGTGGTCTGCAGTGGGTTGTTACGGCAGATGACTTCACCAGAGTCTCAGTTTACAGCAAAGAAAGTCAGGCACCATAGTGCTCTCTGCAGCAGGCAAAAATAAAGTTCAGAGAAGTGTTTCAGCAGTAGAAACTAAACAACATCAGCAGTTTGTCAGCCTGTATCTGAAAGTCCCGTACGATTTTGACCTTGGGACTTCCAGACCATACACACTGGATGGATCTTTGTTGTTTCATCCTGGGTAGTTGTCCTAATGCTCACTACTCTTTGGCCTCTTTCTTTCCACTTAGTCTACAGCCTCAGGGTGCAAGACTTGGGGTGACACCTTTCATGCATGTGAGGAACTATTTTATGTTGATCTCAGTGGCCTCTGTCTCCTCCTTTGGCCATTATGCCAGCATGGTATGTGATGACCTGCAGGGCATAAATGGTGATAAAACAGATCTTGCTCTTTCTGTTCATTAAAATGTCTAGGACTTGCATTACTCTGCCTAGGTATTTGGCTGTGGCTGATTTTGTTGCAGACTCTTCGTGGTTCCTATTTGCATGCGGGATCCCAAGGCAGTTGCAGTTGTCCTCAACAGTTGTTATTTTGCCTTGTGTTAGTCTGATCCCTTCAGTTCTGACCACCTTACCTGCCCCACATCCGACCACACTTACCCAGTCCGAATGACATTCTAATGTTGTTGCTGTAGATCCTGGTGGTGTAGATACATGTATCCACAGCATTTCTCAGGTCTAGTCCATCATCTTCTCATCTTACCTTGTTCTTTTTTTGCATATTTGCCTGGACTGTTGGAGACCTTCTTTTTGAAAATCAGGTGACCCATGAATATGCACAGTTCCCTCTGTGCAATAAGCAATATTGGGCTATATATATATATATATATATATATATATATATATATATATATATAATTGCAGATATATTGCAGATATAGTTCAATAATCAAAATTTAATGTGAAACATAGTGCAATAAATCCTGTTATAGTGCAATAATCCTGTTATAGTGCAATAAATCCTGTCAGGTTTGTACTTGTATATATTTTTCTTACATATTTTCTATATTTTATATATATATATATATACATATTTTTATTTTTATTTAGATTTATATTTCTTAGTGTACCTTCTGGGCTTGAACACTTTTGCTCTTTTATCTTGTACACTTGAGCTGGATGTTGTTGCAACAAAAAGCAATTTTCCCTTGGGGAAAATAAAGTATTCTGATTCTGATTCTGATTCTGATATAATTTCTCCAAATACTGTTCAAATCTGACTTTAATTTTCCTATATTGGTGATGGATATATGTAGTTTTGGAATCTCTTATTCTAAATATTGTGTTATTTGCCTGCTTTTTTCATAATGTATAAACTAATAATTTTATACATTTGCTACCCCCCCCCCTTGATGTTTTTGGCCATCATGACGGAGGTTGGGGTGAGAAATGTAGTCTTTAACTGATTGGTTTAGAAATGTCCAGACATTGTTTTATTGGGGGGTTGAAATTGTCTTTATTAAAGAAAGAATTAAGAATGCTTTAAAATATATATAAATAAAGGGTGGTCACACCAAATATTGATTTGATTTAGATTTCTCTTCTGTTCACTTCATTGGATTTAATTAACACTGCCATTTTTAAAAGCATTAGTTTACAGCATTTTTAAAACTGCCTTAAACTTACTACTGTACTGTATATATTTACATATCCATACACTATAAGTGGACACACATATGTATATGTGCAGGTAGTTTCAGTACAACAGTGGTACAGAGTTCTAGAGTTGTAAGAGCATTCAGAGGGTAGAAGAAACTGAAGGAACAAGAGCATCTACACAGTGTGCCCACAGTTTTCAGTTGAACCAGGGTGATCTGACATCACAATATTGAATAATAATAAACATTACGATTACAATAGGTCTCTCGGGACGACTTCGTCTTACTGCTCGGACCCTAACTAGGTTAAGTAAACACTTGTAATGTGACTTCTTGACGTGACCATGCAGCCATGTGGCTGTATGTAAATATAACCACTGAATGAAGAGGAGGTCAAGGGGTCCCTGCAAGGGGAATGACACAAATCCTCTGTGTCCGGAACAGCTGAGGCCCTTCACACATTCCTGTGGGTGATGGTACCATCACTGGCCAATTAGTGGCTGCCATCCAACAAGAGGTGTCCTATCTGGATGTACTTCAGTTGAATCAGCTGACCTGTGGCCAGTCAAACCCTACTCTTTGTTTCTCCAGAGGCTGCTTTTGACGCCAGGGCTGAGTAGGAAACTAGGTTTTGGGATGACCTTAAAATGGAGGCAGAAGCATATTTTAAGTATCGAGCTACGTCCACACATGTTTTATAATTGTGCTTTGGTTTCTCAGTAATTGCAGCAGCAAATGTCCATCAAACAGCACATGGGTACATATAGCAAAGACTTATCAGCTAATAGTGCTCTTGGAGTTAATATTAGCAGAGATGACAGATTAGGGGATTGAATGTTCTGCTGCAAGTTATAGTGAGAGGTCAAAGAGGGAGTCAGAACAGAGCAGTAATGAGAAAAGGTCTGACATGAACTACTGTATGTTTGTGTGAAAGTCAGTGAATAATAACTTGATGCCAGCAGGTGATAAAAACCACACCAGAGCTAAGATGAGTTCCTATGTGCTTCATTTTGAATGTTTGGATGATTGACGCTACCTTGGTATCTGGATAACTAGCCCGAGAGACATGTTGGGGATATCCACTGCATAGATCACAGATGCCCAGTGATCTCCTGTCCTTTCATTGTCATCTGGTCAAAATGTCATTTTTGTTGCTTTCAAACAGAATGCAACAATGGCACATGTAACCCATGATTTTCAAAACCTTCCACTCTGCTACATCGCTTTGGCCTTGTCCTAACCTAGCTGGCCACAGCCTAGCATTCTGTTCTGCACAGATCTATAACAAGCACCTGCACAACCTATAGAAAGAAACCAGTTGCTGTGGAAATGGAAGCGCTTATCATTTAGCTAACAGTTTGCTAATACACTTCACTAAAATGATGATTAAAAGGCTAAGCAAATGGCCTGTTTGAAATGTCACTGCATGAATATTAACTTCCACTATCATACTTTAGTCTAGCGTCAGGGAACTGGTAGTACTTAACAAAATTGAGAGCACTGTTTCCTCTTGCAGCTGCTGGATGGCCACATCTCTTTCATCTCTGCTAGTTAAGATGAAGGATCTTGGCATTATATTTAGAACTTCAGGAGCTTCATGTCCAAAATAAAATTGTGGTCTCCACTTTTGGGTGGTCACACTTCCTGTTTTACACTTATTTTTATGTCTGCAGGACAGCTAGACAAACAGACCAGACAGAAGATGCCACATGCCTCATTTGTCTCTCCAGGTGAAAAGAGTGAAAGGCTTCTCATTTTCCCCCTGTCTGGGGGAAATGTGAGCCCCCAAAGAATGTGGGAAATTCCACCAGGAGAGATAACAAACACAGCCAGTGTTAGTTGTGTCTGTGGCTGGTGGGGCTGTGGGCAGCAGGTGAACTTCCCAGAAGATTGACTGCTTATGCAGACCCTCATGTCTGGGTAGAGTCTATTCACCAACTCAAATTATCAGTCGTTTCTACACTCCTGTCGCTGGTTTTCCACAATGAGCCCCCTCATTCCACTATGAGTGAAAGCAAACAAATCAAAGTCACCACCAAGCATTTTCACCTCACCAGCATTTACATGAAGGTCCTGCACGCAGATAAGATCTGTTCCAAGCCCTGGTCCCAATACAGAAGGAGGCCTGTTAAACCTGCACCTTTTCCTTCAAACAAACTCTCTCTGGTGTTTGAATCACCAGAGAACTGCCTGGAGTCATGTTTTTCCAACTCTGATCTGAATACCAAACCCACACAATTAAAGCCAAGCTGTAAAAACTCAGTGTGAAATTTACTACCATTGTTTCATCTCAGAGTAGATATGAACAGGCATCCAAGAAGTGCTGATTTTAAACGGTACAGATGAGCCCTCTTACTCTTTCCCTCATATTTGTGAATCAAACTCCAAAGGGATTTTAGTGTTTTCCCCATTGACCCCTCTTGGCAAAGGCAGCAATGCAGAAAATCAAATAAAGGGATTAACTGTGGTTCCAACCTGGTGCTGAAATGGTCTTTATCCGGGGGTTTGCTAATGTCTGTGACTGGCAGAGGTGGCGTGTTGGAGAGGAGAACAAGGGGCAATATGGACTGTTAATATGTTAATACACAGTGTATGTAGGTATGTGACGGGTCTGTTCTAAAGCTGACCCATTTGTCTCTTCTCTTCACAGTGATTCGAGCCAAAGTGGTCGGCAAAAAGCTCCTGAGAGATGGACCTTTTGGAACGATGCGGTACACAGTCAAGCAGATGAAGGTGAGAGTGTCATCCTCACTACCATACTAAATACATCTACTTTCTTACCAAGAGAGTTTTGGTTTTAATCATTGCTTCTTATTTAACAGGCTTTATTTGTGAACATGCTCAGGCAGAGCTGTAGACGTCATAACTCATGATTCCAACCACAAGCGATTCCATTGGGATTAATATTGAATTAGAAAAAAAACAATGTTTATACTCATAAAATCTCACAAACCGGATGTCGCAGGAACATTAGTCGTCTTTGTCAGTCTGTCTGACTGAAAAGCAGTTTGTGCTTCCAGGCTGAGTATTCCATTCTTCACTTCCTTTATATTATTACATAATGCTGCATATTTCTGACAGATGCTGACATGGGCCTGCTGCTCAGACGGGAGCTAGGCCAGAGGATTAGCAGGCTTACAGGCATTACAGCTCAAACAAACTCTGCTCTCTGAGTGTAAACACTTCAGCCAAGAGTCATGCACTCCTTCAATGTGACCCCAGTTTGCAACAAAAGCATTAAGTGGCCTCTAGTTTGTGAAGCACACTGTGCATCACTGTAAGGATTATCTTGAAGAGTTAGATGTAACCTTTGCACTTCTTGAGTTATTTGTTACTAGAAATACTGGAAACTGTTGTTTCCCTTGTGGGGACTGATAAAGACAATTCTCTCAAGAAATCCTATGAGACAAATACCTCAGGCTTTCCCAAACCTCTAAAGTTTTGGGCTTAGGAAACAGTTTGTTCTGCCTTTCTGGGAGTGACATGTCTAAACAGGGATTTCCTGTTGTTCCCAGTCAAATAAATTACGCTGAAAAAAACAGCAGTTTTGAGGGCAATGCTGACTTTTGGCCCTGCATACCTGAGCTGAGGGGAAGAAGCTGAGGTCAATGGTTTGGCTGGGCAATGACCTTGCCCAAACTGCATCAAAGTCAAAGCACATTATACAACATAATCATGTTATCTATGACTTAGTTAACAGCAGAGCCTAATAGTCTCTCTCTCTATCCCATGAGGCATTCCTTCAGGAATGTCATCTGATAAAGTCAGCGTACTGTTTTCATTCCTTATTATTCATGTGTGAGAGTAAGTAAAGGCTGCAGTGCCATGGTGAATACTGAGGGGAGGGGGAATGGAGTGGAGTTGGGGTCGGGGGGCACTTTTCTGTTTCTTTCAGGTCCTCACTCCATTTTTGGTTCTCATCTCTTCCAGATGTACAAAGGTTTTGACAAAGTCCAGCACGTGCAGCACATTTATACAAGCGCCTCCGAGAGTTCGTGTGGTGTCAAGTTTGACATCAACAAGTACCAGTACCTGATCACAGGTGGGCTGACACTCTTTGTTTTCCATCAGGGTTCATTTATTCAGTGTTTGGAGCTTGACCTGTTGGTTGCTAAAAGTCAGAATATTTCATCTGCTCTGTTTTAATTAATAACTGGAGTTTCTAACACCAGTTGTTTTGAAAAACACAAACTGCAAATGTCTCTTTTAACTCCAAGATGAAAACTCAGTTTCAGTCACAGAATTCTGAGGCCTGTCTTCCTTACCCGTCCTATGACACAAACTTTCCCAATATTTATATCCTCCTATTTACCACCTTCTTTAAAAAAAAAACAACCTTGCTCTCATTTCCCTCTCCAGCCACAAGCAGCAGAGAGCAGTTTCCTCTCTCTCACAGCTTGTAATTAACAGCTAGCAAGCAGGAAGCGCCTGGTGTTTTCCAGCCGAAGTATTTTATGAGATGCTATTTCCAACAGAGGTGCAGTTTACTTTGGACCTTATGGTGCTGTCACTAAGTCCCAACCTGTAAATACTGCAACTACACTCCACGGTGCATGCGAATGAGCCGGCGTTGCCAGGCAGCCATGGCTGTGTTTACACAGCTTGGGTGCCAATGACATCACCATCTCTTGCAGTTCTCAGGGCATCTATAATAAATTCTGCATACGATCAGGAGCACATTACAAGCAATTAAAAAGCAGCGGGGGCCTGTGAAATGAACTGCTGGAGTCTCCTTTGATCAAGCTTTGAGTGCTCCAACCATGGTTAGTATTTTAGGAGCATGTCACACACTCAACACTATGTAATAAGCCTGCAAGTGACTCCAGTAATCCCAGTTGCAGGCTGAGCTGGGGGTTGGAAGCTGGGGGGGGGCAAGAAGTGCATATTTGTGAGCTGTCTAGTTCCTGCATGGTGACAACAGGAAGGAGATATATGGTGACAAATCATGATGTTCCTGAGGCCGTCACAGTGCACCTGTCTTGGGCGTCTGTCCACTGCTAAAAATAGAGCTCTGCTGACCTTTAGGTATGCTGAAATAGGGGTGTTGGTATAATACGAGTTTAGTGGAATGAGATTGTCTTACCATAGATAAACAAGCATGTGTTTATATTATCCCATGTTACATACAGAGGATTATGGCATTTAGATAAATAATGAAATAACATGAGCACAGCTATAGTGTGTTTGTTTGGTGCTGTATCCACCATTCTGGTCCACAGTGAAGTATCACTGCAACTGCTGCAGAGACCAACATGAGGTTTTCCCACAGATGCTCATGGTCCCCAGAAGATAAATCCTGCTCCCCTGACATTTCTACAGTTTTTCTCCATTGGTTTGGCTCATTTCTTGAAACAGAAATTACATACTCAAAACTCTAAGATCATTTGGCAAAACAGTCTTACAGTTCAGCACAACACCATAGCTCACTTGAAAAAGCTCATATCTCTCCCAAAACACTTCATTCATGTATCAAAACTAAATTCCTTTCTCATATAAATAATCAGTGCCCCCAAAATGCATCATCCCTTTGGCATTGTGTAAGCACTGCAAGTCAAAATGTTTAGATGTTTTGTCACTATGGCAGAGGATCACCGAAATATCAGACATGTCCACCTCTCAGTCTTAGCCCAGGTCTTCATTGACAATGGTTACTGTACTAGTTTTTTTGTCCAGCTAACAGAACACAATTGTATATAAAACTGGAAAAAAAAGGATTTTATCATTAGAGTAGCCTCCAAGGTTTATCACACATTGCACTCATACTGCCAAGAAAACTGTAACCATTTTTATTCACACACATAAATCAATTTATCAGATGTTCCAACAGATTCATTTATGGTATTCATGGTATTATGTTCTTGACTCATTTTGACAACAGACTATTGTGCATGTGATGACTTACATGTATACAATGACGTGATGCTGACATGTTTTGGAGAGAACAACCATTAGACTGAAAATCAACAATCAGTTTAGATCAACAAGATCTATTCACTTGGAAACTGTGCTAAATGTAGGCCACCTGCACTTAATCATTTGCAAAGATGTGCTGAGACATAAGCAATTTGATGAAATGAATGAGAAATTCAGTTCTGTTGTGAACGATTGCCAAGTGGTTTGGAGGTTTGTCCATGTTATTTTGAGAATGTAATTTCTTTTTCAAGAAATGAGCCAAACCAATGAAGAAAAAATGTAATGCCAGTGCCATCATCAGATATGGAGTCAGACAGATGTCTGATTTCCAAGAACTTGCAGTTTTAGCTCAAAGGCTGATGTTCCCTCTCTTTGCACTCCTTAGGTCGAGTGTACAATGACAAGGTCTACACTGGGCTGTGCAACTTCAATGAGCAGTGGGACCGCCTCTCTCTGGCCCAGAAGAAAGGCATCAACCACCGCTACCAGCTCGGCTGCAACTGCAGGGTGAGTGGAAACCAGCAACCTCTGCCAATTCAGCACAGGGATCAAGACGAGGATGAGCTGCTCCTCATTTGTACCTGCTCACTGTAAACATCAAACTACTTCCTACTAAACTAGGCCTCTTGGTTCATGACTGTATTGGATTTGATGTTGATTTTGAATGAACCCATTTAAAGTGTGAATTATTATCCATCATGACATCCACACATGGAGAGTAAACAAGTTTTACCACCGGCTCTGGGACTTATTAAGTAACAGCTCTGGAATCAGCTAAACTCTGCATTTCCAGTCCATGTAGCAGCTGCTGAGCTGCCTGATACAGTCCTACTGTACATCTGCTTCCACTATCACCCCCCTATTAGTGTAACTGGATTAGCATAGAGGCCTATTCATTCCTAGTCTGGGCCAGTGCCTGTAAACTATGTTCGGTGTGCACATGGCAGCAGCCCAGAGGCACCCAGAGAAGGCCATCAATACAGAGATGTCAGTGTGAGAGTGTTTCCACAGGCAGGCACAAACATCATCACACTTATTAAAACCTCTTACACATTCCTCCACGAACCATGACTTACTAGAAAGTGATTTTTCACACATTGTTAAAACCACTCAATCCAGGAAGTGATGTTGAACATCTCTGGCCTGTGGAGGACGGACTCTCCAGGTATGAATAGCGGCACTATCCAGGATGAACTTTAATTAAAATTGATTCATATCCAGATGAGCAGCTCTGTGCAGCTGATGACTCTGCTCCGCTGTCACTAAACACAGTGCTTTCTGCTCATTACCTCTCTGAGTACATGGATCCTTCCTGCTGGTTCATGCTGCACATTGAACCATGGAGCTGCTTTTATGTGAGCACCTGGATTAGTGACACTCAGCCAACTCTCTAACATAATCAAGTCTTAGAAAGTATCAATGCTTCAGGAAGCAGATGTTCACTGACAGGAGTGTGCTCATTGGCTTTTCTCTAAATCATTTCAAAAGCACCTGAGCTGTTCATTTCTATGTTTCTATAGCGCTCAATAAGCACCAGGCTCAATATGTGATTTAAGAACATAGTTTTCAAAGATTAAGATGAGGCCCTCAGTACTACTCTCATGTCTGTCCCTACATCTTAACTCTTATGTAAGCTCACTGTAGCTTCAGAATTAGCATAAAAATGGCCCAGATTAAAAAAAAAAAAAATACACATCACATTACTAACTACTACTAGAAGGTAAAGTTGATTCGTTTTTCCTTTAAACTGTGGTCAGAACCAGGCCAGCTGATTCCTCACAGTCTGTATGCTAGTTAAGATGATAGCCTGCTGGCTTTATCTTCCTAATTAGCATACAGACATGAGAGCAGTGTTAATCTTCTTTGTTAACTGTAAAAGGCATGACTATTTAATCTAAAAGGCTGTCTTGTGAGTGCAAACAGAAAAACAAAAATAATAGTAAATAATTGTTTTGAACTGATAAGCACATTAGTTGTTGCTGTTTTACAGTTTGGTTTTATTTTGTCTCTCTCTCTCTCTCTCTCTCTCTCTCTCTCTCTCTCTCTCTCTCTCTGATCGTAGATCAAGGCCTGCCGCTACCTGCCTTGCTTCGTGACCTCAAAGAATGAGTGCCTATGGACGGACATGCTGTCCCATTTCGGCAATTCTGGGTACCAGTCCCGGCACTACTCCTGCATCCAGCAGAAGGAGGGCTACTGCAGCTGGTACCGGGGTATGACCACCCGTGACAAAACAACCATCAATGCCACCGACCCCTGAACTTGTACACACCTCGCCTGAAACCCACTGCCACCTCCTTGACTCTGCTCCCTTCCCTGATCACCTCTTGAGTACTTCAGGACTCTTAAAGCTCACTGGCCTCTGAATGACCATGAGAAAAGAACAACTCCATTACAGTGCCTGTTTTGTAGCACTTATGTCAGAAAATGATACCTTTCTTTTGTTGTAAAGATCATCCACATGGACCCTTTTTGTTTTTTCCCATGTTTCAATCAAAAGCTATTCTTGCAGGGAAACAGACGGACAAATAGCGGAAGTGGATATTCAACTAATCTCCAAGACAATACTGCTAGCCTTTATCTTTTTTTCCTGTTGGACTCTCAAAAGTAAAAATCATTAATTATCAGGAAAATTTAATCAATCAGAAAAAAAACATGATCACTATGTAAATCTGATATATTGTCATTCCTAAACTACACCTGATACACAACATACATACAAGACAGTATGGGCCAACATGAAAGGTATGATCATTGAAAAGATACCTCTGACTGTGGCTTCAGAGTCATTTCACTTTTCACTCTACCATCTTTATAGATGGTAGTGTCTGCTTCCCTGCAAGTCATGTTGCAGCTACATCACAAACAACACTGATGAGTATCAACGTCTGTCTGTTTCTGTGCAAACACCAGGATGAGCTTATTTCGTGCAGAGATGGTGATATTTTATCTTTTGCTGTATATATATATATATATATATGTAAGCTATTGAAATGAACTATTGACTCAGCTGAAACCTCTGTAATACATTTATTTATATGTTTCATGGGTTACACATTAACCATGTGCTATATCTGCAAAAATGTATATAACAGGCCAAGACTGTGCAACGGTCCAGACTGAAGGACCAGCATCTGCAAGTTATATAATATGGTACTTTTTTGCTGGATTTCCCTTGACTGCTACTCTTCTACACCAGTCCAATGAAAGTACAGTATGAGCAGAGTTTTAATGAAATGATTTATTTTCTAAGTGTATATTCAGTCTTTTTTGTATTTAACTATTTGAAATGGACATTATATGAGAAGTAACAGTATTGTCACTAAATTCATTCTTCTTCACCTGTACCCACCTGAGGGTTTTCCTCATGTTTCCCCTTCAGTCCATTCCTTTAACAGACACAGATTAGCCCCAGAGGGACCAACACCCTGCAATGTCATCTCTGAGGACATAAACTGGCTTGGTAGTGGTAGTGATTGTGTAGTGTAGTTTCACATTTATGCAACTGTTGAAGGGGGATACATTCTGGTACAGTGAGCACAGTGGCTTCCTGGGTGTGTTCATTAGGAAGCTTTAAAGGTGATGGAGGTTTTTTTTTTTTTTCTCCTCAAGTCAAGCCAACTGTTGTCCACAGTGTCCAGTCACTGAAAACTAAGCCAGGTGGCTACTGACTTAATTCCATATCTAACAAACAGATATCAATCCTTTTGTCTTTTTTTTAGCAAGAAATCCAGATGATTTTTAGTCAGATTCATCATGATAGAGTTCACCTCTTGGTTCAGGCTGTTTCTCCCCATGTGGCTTCTCTGTGTCACTTCTACTGTGGCTCGTGTGTGTAAATATACTGTCTCCTTAACATGGAAACACTCGATCAAGTCTAAAACAAAAGAAAAAAACTCCTATTGTAGAAGCTGTGTACAGTATGTATGTAAACACTGATTCATTAAGTAAGTGTTTGACTTAATTTCTGTGTTTTATATTTTTATAATAAAGATTTTATGAAAAATGGGCCCCAGGAATTCTGTGATGATTCTACTGTATGTGTGTGGTTTGTGTGTGTGTGTGTGTGTATATGTGTGTATGTGTGTGTGAGCTTGTTCCCACACTGTTTAAATGAAGAATAATATCACTCACCATCTGTGTGTGGTTGGGGTAGAAGGTTTGTTCATTCAGGGGGAATTTTTCAGCACCGTGGGAATGGTAGAGTTTAATCATCTGAGAAAACTGCAGGCAGAAACCAACAGACAGTCACAAGAGGTTACACACCTGTACTCACAGTATGTTTACAACCACACACACAATGGAAGTCAGCATCTGGGCTGGCATCAACATTTGTCTGGGCACTTGGAAAATGTGAGACATTTTCCAGAGATGAGATGAGATGAAAATGTAGGACAGGCCTGTGCCTTTTCAGTATTTTATTTTATTGTTATTATTATTGTTTATGTTTATATGAGAATATGTAAATTATTATATATAAAAAAATCTTCTGTTTATACTGACTGTAAACTATGTGATGACTGAATAAAAATACAATGCAAAGCTCTGACTGATGCAAAGAACTATTTTAAGATCCCCAGGAGTAATAAAATCCAGATGTCATTCAATGTTGATGTGTTGTTGGTGCGTTTGATCCGTCATGCCATTACTGAGATATCAAGCCCACGAAAATGTGGGCGACCTGAAACCTATATGCTCCTAGCATTAATAGCTACACAGATCCAAAACACATGGAATATCACCAGTGGAGCAAAAGTCTAAGTTTGAAGTCATCATTTCAGTAAAAAAGAAAACATATTTTCACATGTGGGCTGGAGAAAGGAAGGGTCCTTCCTCATTTTCAAATGGTTTCAAGTGGAGCAGAGACAGTTGTTAAAAATCACTCACCACCCAAGGCTTGCTGCAGAAGTTGTAGATGGAGAAGAGCGAGTTGATGCTGGGGACTCCGCCAAAGTGCAGTCCGATTATGAGGTTCCTGAAATCCTCACCAGGGATCATGCTGTAGGCGTGCTGGCGAATCAGGACGAAGTCTGGTTTGAAGGACCTACAGGAAGACAGACGGACAGTAAAGGTGGTTTAAGGCTACCAGGTATTTGTATACATGGAATTTTACCCAAGAAACACCTGTGAGTTCTGCTGCTCTACCCATGTCATCATCATAACATCTGTCAGCGGGGGGATGTTATACTGTAGATTCACTTATTTTTCAATTTAGTTATATTCACTTTGATGTTCCAGTTCACTGCTACAGTCTAATCCTTCATTAAATCTATGTCAAAGTACTTAGAGTCAAGAGGGTGCATGATACATTCAGTATGTCTCCATATCAAGAGTGATTTCACCTATGTAGGGATATATTATTATCACAAAACAAATTCTCTGGCTATGTGAAGATACAAATTTAAAACATGAAAGACCTAAACAAACATGTTTGAATGATCTAGACATGTCAATAGATTCTTTAGGTTTTAGGTTTCATTTTTACATATAGAGATGTTTTGATATTTGGAAATAAAATATCTGTGCGCATATTATATTTGAGTGTGGGTAGTATGTTAAAAATGTAAAGAATATGAATCATTCATTTTACATGCACAAATACAGGATTTGGGGATGAAAAATGTGATTTCATATTTGAAAAAGGTATAAAACAATAAATAAAATGGCACAATAAAAGGTGAACGCACACTTTTGTTTGAGCTAGCTGCTGAGCAAACAAACATGATGTTTTTGATATAATAAGTGCAGCTATAAAGAGCTAAAGTAAACATGACTAAATGTGTTTTTGACAATCCAACATCAGACCAGCAAACACACACACACACACACACACACACACACCTACACACACACATACACACACAGAGGCAAAGGGTGGCAGGTTGTGGGTTGAAATTACAAGTGTTGCTCATGTTAGACAACAGAACCAGGACTCGCAGGGAGGCTGAGGACTGATCCGGTCTTGGCGACAGAATGACTACAGCTGTTCCTTCCTGCTGCTGCACTCAGCTACAGAGGCAAAAGACCAAAGACTCTGCTATTTATACTGGACCGAGCTGTTTACTGTGGCTCCAGAACCAAACCAGAATCAGTGGTTCATGCAAAACTCGAGTCCCTGATAAACACAAGGTCTGATTTGTGTAAATGTGCTTTTCCTAGCAGAGTTAGAGAATGGCATCTGCAGCAGACCAGACAATGATTTCCAATCTGCCTGTCTTACTTCAAAGCAAAACATAGAACATCACCTTCGTAATAGATGAATTACTAATGGCACTAATGATACTAATGGTGCACCTGCCATGTCTCTGCTCCTGGATTCTGCCTCATCACCATGGAAAAATCTGTCAGTCTGGTATGTTGAACTGCATGTTGTGCCAAGACCCCCCCCCCCACATCATTCATTTCTATTTCATGTCGTCTTTCTTTTCACCATTGTTTTCCACCAAAAATGGTCTCAGTTTAGTAGTCTTCCCATTTACAATGTCATCTGGGAGTCTTCCAGAATTTCCCAATGGCCAGTCCATCCCTTGTTTGTCCTTGAGTTAAAATGAACGTTTGAGCAAAAAATTGATGAGATTCCCTTGAGGAGTTCTGCATTTGCAAGGCCAAGTTGTTATGTGAGGTCACTGTGATCTTAAAGCTGGGGTTGAAAAGAGTTGAAAATAGCACCTCCTCTGAGTTCCTCCCCCCTCCTCCCCCTCCCG